>CM060104.1:51630379-52015379 GCA_030522415.1 Channallabes apus
TCCACTTTTGTTCAATATATTATAACTAAAGTCTAAAAATCTACAGGATATGTACTTTACTTCACACCTCACTACATGACAATCATGGGATAATAATAAAAGGTTTATTATAATGCGTAACAAGTTTAGTTTCTGCATAGTATGTGCCATTTCTTAATTGCTTGTTATAAAATTATAGAAAATGGCCCTTTAAAGTTGGCTTTTTTAACCTGGCTAATGAAATTAAGAAATCAACCTATTTTCTATGTAAAAACAGGGTAATGTGCATATTTTCATTTACTTAAGGTCTGAATAAAACAACCTGTGAATCAAGAATTACATGTATTTATACTAAAGTTATAAGTATATAAATACTTAAATTTAGATTGATCTGTTCAGTTAGGCAGCTAGAACTAAATTGAAGTGGTGTGTTGCGAGTCCCTGTTTCCTGTATATAATAAATATGTAAAGGAAAATTTTAATATATTCTAGAAAAATCTAGAAAATTCCCTATCATATATATATATATATATATATATATATATATATATATATATATATATATATATATTAGAAAATTCCATTACCTAGGTCACAAAAGCAAAGTTTGAAGAGAAAAAAATTGTCTTTTCTATTCACTACACACCTTCTGACTAAAACCGGAAAAAGTAAAAATATTAGTGTTATAATTTCTTAAGTGTTCTTGATAAATTCTGTATTTTACATAAAGTGACTGAGGACCACTTTGTTATCAAGTTTATGGTCACTCCAAATTGTAGATATGATCAATTATACAGGTGCTTCAAGCCTTACAACTAGCCTGTATTACCTTTATTCCTTGTAATCATAAAAGTCATGAATCTAGATACAACATTGCATGACTGAAAAATTCCATCTTGGTGTAGGAAAACAGCTTTTCAGTGTCACTACTGCTGACCAAATATGGTGATGGTTATACAATGTGGAAATAAAGCTCTATAGCAATGCCAAATCGACAGGAAAAGATCCAAGCCACCTTGATTATATACCCCTATTTTGCATGAGCAGCAGAAGATAAAATTCCTCAGTGCCTGCCCCTGAGGGACTGTTTCTATTAAGCAACCTTTACACTGATAATAACTGCATATTTCATAAAAAATATACATTGACCATGATTTATTAATCATGGATGCAACTGGATATCTTCTATGTGAACCTACATTAATGACATTTTATGATTTAATTAACTCACTCATCTTCTATACCACTTTATCCTTGTATTCAGGGTTGCGGGGACCTGGGACACAATCTATCGCAGGGCACACACACAAACACTCATTCACACACTACAGGCATTTTGAGACCGCCAATTAGCCTAACCTCCATATCTTCGGAATGTGGGAGGAAACCGGAGTACCAGAGGAAACCCACCAAGCACATGAAAACTCCATGCACACAGAGACGGGAATCGAGCCTGGCTGGGAATTGAACCCGGACCTTGGAGGTGCAAGGCGACAGTGCTAACCACTACACCACGGGGACCTGGAGCCTATCCCAGGAGGCTTAGGGCACGAGCCGATTTAATTGACAATTATTTAAATTTTATACATGGATTACATCATCAGTTGAACTGTAAATTGTTTGTATATCCCTTTTGCATGCACACATTTAATGGAAGTTTGGAATTGTGTGGCAACATATTAATGACTTCAAAGAAGTCAATAAAAATTCAGGCTGTAGCCACTAGCTACCATTTTATTGGACTCAAAACATGATGGTAAAGAAAATACTTAAGTTTACTTCTTTTTATGCCAAAAAAGCCCCAACAGACCACGTACCACATCTTTGCTGTTAAAGAGATCACTTTTCAGTAGTTGGGATGCACTTGGTCGCAGTGAGGGGTCCAGGCTGGTCATGAGTTTAATTTGCTCAGTCAGGGCTGGCCATTTCGTGCACAGATCTTCTGGAACCTTCCCTTTTCTCAGATCTCCAAGTGTTCTCACACGTTCCATCTCTGTGCCAAACGGCTGGAACAGCTCCACAGCGATCACCCCAATGCTGTACATATCTGACTGCAAATACAGGACAGATTCTTTAAGATGCGGGTTCTGACAAAAAACACAACTTGGTGTCTACCACCAGGCGGTTCAGAGAGCTTTTCCGTATAACTGCTTACACTAATAAAATATTTAAATATGTATAAAAAGTAGATTTAATTACCTTTGAGTCATAATTAGAACCCTGCAGCTGTTCTGGAGAAGCATAAACAAAAGTACCCACTCCTGTAGTGTGAGAGGACTCTAGAAAAAAACAATAATAAACAAGTTATTATTGACACAATGGCTCTAAACAAAAACTCACTACTATTACAATTATTAGAAATGTGCAGAGTTTAATAGAACTGCGTAGGATGATGGTGTAGCATGGGCATTTGTCAACATAATGAACTAGTAACTCAGATGTTACCTGCATTTCCATTTAAATGAGAACCGGAGGTGAGCTGTTCATTTTCATTCATCACAATATCCGTACAAGCCAATCCAAAGTCACCGATTTTAACATGGCACTCATTCCCATGCAGGAAAATATTTCTTGGCTGTAAACAAACATAAGTATTGAACATTTCAAGACAATGCAATTGCTATGCCAGCACAGTGAGGTCATTACACGTTTAAATAAATGTACATTGACTTGAAATAAGTCATCTTTAGCCTTTTTGATAAGCTTAGCAGGTTTTCTGCTAACGAAATTTCCTTAGCCCTGTACTGGCTAACAAAAACTGATGCTCACTGGATGTTTCTTTTCTATATAAATCGTTGTGAATTCTACAGACTGTTTATAATCCCAGGAGTCAAGCAGATTCTGAAATACTCAAACCAGCTCTGGTTACACCATCAACCAAAGTCAAAGCCAGTAGAATGACATTTTCTTACCCTTTTGATATGAACATTAAATGACACCTGTAACTGGATGTTTTTTTTTTTTGCACTGTACTGCTTCCCCATAACACTTTATTGGTTATTTGTGCAAGTGATCAGGTAGGCAGCTGTTTCTAATAAAGTGGCCAGTAAATGTTTACATCTCCTTTCCTCCTCACAACACAGTTCTCCATTTGTCGTACAGTGCTACCCTAGGCTGACAAAAATAATGATGTGCGTTCTTGTAAACAGTACTGCTACACTGTACAAATCCAGCCCTGTCTTGGTGTTACATCAGAGATATTGTGGAGGCACAATGTCTTTGTCCATCTGTTTGACAAATTTGGCTACAAGAATATGAATATGTGATGAATACTTTAGCTATGATTCATAGATAAGGAGGGGGTGTTGATGATTGAAACGGTCCAACTGTTTCTTAGATAAAAGTCCTAAATTTAAAAAAAATTGTGTTGGAGGATAAAATGAAGATTTTTATCTTCATTTTTTACTTATTTTTTCCCTGTACCTGACTAGTTTCAGAGAAATGATTTTTGTTTGTTTTTCAGTGACCTGTGAAACATAAAAACATCTAACTTAAGGCATGAACCAGTGAGAAAAAGGTGCAGATGATGACAGATTAGCAGGCATGTGATTGTGTATACTGGTGATGATGAAGGCTAAGTGGTTGGAACAGATGAGGTTGCTGAAATGAGGTACATTTAGGCATTTGCAGCCTGTCACAGTAAAACATTTGTTTTCATTTCTTTCCATTTAAACTAGCTCAAAGCTTTCGCACATTATTGTACTTTTTTTAAACTGCAAATGGAAATATGGATGCCATAAAGTATAAGGCAAAAATACAACTGACTCTACAATAAATCTTTCTGTGCAATAACAGAAACTTTGCATTCTCTCTCTCACTCTTAAACGTGGTATAATTATCTTAAATAAAACACTCTAGAATTCATTCATAAACAAGAAGGGCAATACAGTATGATTGTTGCATCCTTTGGTGATTAGATATGATAGTTTTGTTCTATGTAAGCCACATGTTAACAAGGCATACAGCACAACAGCTGCCAAATTTTAAATTAGGAATCTTTGTGAACGAATTATTGAGCCTCAACAAAACCCAGCCTGCTTTTTATACGCCTGTCTCAGGACTTCAGACAGATGGGTAAGACTGGTGCACTAGATAACCTTCATTTCATAACTGGTATCAGATATACAAATCAGTGCAAAGTATACAGTGGTGTGAAAAACTATTTGCCCCCTTCCTGATTTCTTATTCTTTTGCATGTTTGTCAGACTTAAATGTTTCTGCTCATCAAAAACCGCTAACTATTAGTCAAAGATAACATAATTGAACACAAAACGCAGTTTTTAAATGAAGGTTTACGTTATTAAGGGAGAAAAAAAACTCAAAATCTACAAGGCCCTGTGTGAAAAAGTGATTGCCCCCCCTTGTTAAAAAATAACTTAACTGTGGTTTATCACACCTGAGTTCAATTTCTGTAGTCACCCCCAGGCTTGATTACTGCCACACCTGTTTCAAATAAGAAATCACTTAAATAGGAGCTACCTGACACAGAGAAGTAGACCAAAAGCACCTCAAACGCTAGACATCATGCCAAGATCCAAAGAAATTCAGGAACAAATGAGAACAAAAGTAATTGAGATCTATCAGTCTGGTAAAGGTTATAAAGCCATTTCTAAAGCTTTGGGACTCCAGCGAACCACAGTGAGAGCCATTATCCACAAATGGCAAAAACATGGAACAGTGGTGAACCTTCCCAGGAGTGGCCGGCCGACCAAAATTACCCCACTAGCGCAGAGACAACTCATCCGAGAGGCCACAAAAGACCCCAGGACAACATCTAAAGAACTGCAGGCCTCACTTGCCTCAATTAAGGTCAGTGTTCACGACTCCACCATAAGATAGAGACTGGGCAAAAACGGCCTGCATGGCAGATTTCCAAGGCGCAAACCACTTTTAAGCAAAAAGAACATCAAGGCTCGTCTCAATTTTGCTAAAAAACGTCTCAGTGATTGCCAAAACTTTTGGGAAAATACCTTGTGGACCGACGAGACAAAAGTTGAACTTTTTGGAAGGTGCGTGTCCCGTTACATCTGGCGTAAAAGTAACACAGCATTTCAGAAAAAGAACATCATACCAACAGTAAAATATGGTGGTGGTAGTGTGATGGTCTGGGGTTGTTTTGCTGCTTCAGGATCTGGAAGGCTTGCTGTGATAGATGGAACCATGAATTCTACTGTCTACCAAAAAATCCTGAAGGAGAATGTCCGGCCATCTGTTCGTCAACTCAAGCTGAAGCGATCTTGGGTGCTGCAGCAGGACAATGACTCAAAACACACCAGCAAATCCACCTCTGAATGGCTGAAGAAAAACTAAATGAAGACTTTGGAGTGGCCTAGTCAAAGTCCTGACCTGAATCCTATTGAGATGTTGTGGCATGACCTTAAAAAGGCGGTTCATGCTAGAAAACCCTCAAATAAAGCTGAATTACAACAATTCTGCAAAGATGAGTGGGCCAAAATTCCTCCAGAGCGCTATAAAAGACTCGTTGCAAGTTATCGCAAATGCTTGATTGCAGTTATTGCTGCTAAGGGTGGCCCAACCAGTTATTAGGTTCAGGGGGCAATTACTTTTTCACACAGGGCCATGTAGTTTTGGATTTTTTTTCTTTCTAAATAATAAAACCCCTCATTTAAAAACTGCATTTTGTGTTTACTTGTGTTATCTTTGACTAATAGTTAAATGTGTTTGTTGATCAGAAACATTTTGTGTGACAAACATGCAAAAGAATAAGAAATCAGGAGGGGGGCAAATACTTTTTCACACCACTGTAAATGAGTAGAATTGTTTCTTTTTACTATCACACCCTTATTTTCTAAATTAGCACCTCATCTAACAGTTTTATTACTGATCATTTCTGATTAGGAACAACATGAAAATATAATGTATTTTTTTCTTTTTATAAACCTACCTTAAGGTCCCTGTGCATAATTCCACGTGAGTGAATATATTCCACCCCTTCAAGTATTTTCTTTAAGATATCAGATGCTTGTTGAGTGTCAAATTGGGCTGCAAAAAAAGAAATTGTTACCACCTTGCATTTCTGTGCAAGAAATATTCTACCCCCAATAATACAGAGTTAGTAACCCTTGACGGTTAATAATCGATTACGTACAACATACAAGGGGGCAGTGGTAGCATAATAAATAAATGAAACTTACGTGTAGATATTGTAGAATTCCTTTCCTGAATCCATTCTTTCAATGAACGCTCACACAGCCGCATTTGTATATAAAGCATTAAATGGAACTGGACCTAGAGAACAGACATCAATGTCAAACTAATGAAGAAATTAAAACAGTAAACTCTGACTTCATTGTCTGGAAGATGATAATAAACAACACACCTCCCCAGGATGTTTTTCAGCCCATGGCTGACTGCTCATATCAACATATGACTCCTCCGACAGTGTTGAACTTTCCCACCGAAGTACAGGGCAGTTCTCCCCAACAGAGCGTGGCTCTCCCAGGAACGCACACGGAACAAAGTTATGTGGGTTGTGCACATTTTTTGTGGACAGTGCCTGATTCCTCTGCTCTTTTGCCAATGCAAATCCCTGAATATTAAGTGGGCTGCTATTTAGCAAATTTGTAGACGGCCCTTTTCTGCCCTTTGAACATTCAGAGTTTTCAAAAACGATGGATGATCCGCTGGTGCTACCGGTGGTCTCCTCAACAAGACTGCAAAACAAACTCATTCTTATGAAACTACAGGAAACATGTTACACTGCTTGAGTTCAGTAAAGAATGTAAAAGATCTTACCTTTCTGCTTGTGACAGTGTTTCTAAGGCTGGTATATCAGACTGAATTGTAGGTGCACCATCTAGAAGGAAAAGACATAATTATTCAACAGTTAGTTCTGGTTGACTAATATAATTAATCAAGCAGTGTTCCAAGGGAATTTATATATATATATATATATATATATATATATATATATATATATATATATATATATATATAGATAGATAGATAGATATGTACAAGTCGCTGTGAACCATCGAATATCTTGCCTATTGCCATCTCAGGGAGTTTTTTCTTGCCACTGTCACCCTCGGCTTGCTCATCAGGGACTATCTGACCATATTGATTCATATGCATTCACATTACATACAAACTTAAATAATTATTTTGATTGTGTAAAGCTGCTTTGTGACAATGACAATTGTTAAAAGCGCTATACAAATAAAATTTTATTGAATTAAACTGAATTAACAGGCTACCTGTAAGCGTCTTGTTTCGGATCTACCTCTAATAACTAAACAAATATAAACACAACCTTCCGCCATATCTACTTGTCTAAAATGTTAACTTATTTAATATTAATATCTTGTATTTTTATTTAAATATCATACAATCATGCAGTTATGCAATGAATATTGGGACTGGTGTGATTAGCTAGGGCACTCACTCAGTCTACAGCTAAACCTAGCTATTCAGATATATACAGTAATACAACCACTCTCACCCGACATTGACTAATCAGAGAAATGTTTGTTTAATTTGTTTAACAGTCTACGCTAAAGACACGTCCACACAGTGGTTTGTTTTGGCTTCCATACATGGACTGAAAATTAAGAAAATGTGCTCAAGTTAAAAAAAAAAATGTCTCAGTTAAAACTTAATAAATAAATTGTTTATACTCTAATGAATCACTATCATTAGAGGTATATCATGAGAATTGAATGAGGTAAACATACAACAATAATAATTATAGATTTAATTCTTGAGAGATTATTATTGTACACTTACTATATTGTAAGGACTGTAGCCTAGGACCTACGGCACTATACGGGGTACACCCCTGGACAGGGTGCAAATCCATCGCAGGGCACAAGCATGCACACAATACGGGCAATTTGGAAACGGCTTTGGTTTTAATCTGCATGTATTTGGACTGTGGAAAGAGACCAATGAACTCACACGGAGAGAACATGCAAACTCTACGAACATAGACCCGATTCGGAGCCTTATCACCGAAGGTGCCAGGCCAGAGTGCTGCCATTGAAAATTACCACAGAAAATTACTAATGATATGAATAATTCAATGAAACAATCCAATAACTTAAAACTTCCTGTTTATTTTATACTACAGAGCTAACATTAAATATCGTGTTACACTATTCTATTGGTAAGCGATGGTATACAGAAAACCTGCTGTGCAAGATGACGTGCAGAATATGTGCTTATAATGCATACTTAATTTCAGTGACTTACTCTTCACAGCAGGTTGCACATGCTCCATCCATGCAGTGTGATATCCGACAATGTTCAGGTGCTGAAGGCTGGAGAGAACTTTAACCTCCCGTAAAACCTACAGTACAACAAATCGTTGTTTTACATATACACATATATCGTTGTTTTATATTTCTAAACATTCAGATAACCATGACACTATATTAGAATATTCCTCTACCTTCATACAGCCGGTCCTCGTCACATTCTTGATCAGAATCTTTTTTACAGCATAATTCTGTCCATCCAACTTGTTTTTCACCTGAAGAAAACATTGAAAACAAATGTCACTGAAGCATTAACAAAAATAATAATTTAGAAACCACAACATAATGCATCTCATAGATTACCGGACCTTAACGACTTTTCCATATGATCCTCTGCCCAGTGGTGAGATTTCTTCGAATTCACTGAGGTAGCGAGAGGTTTGAAACAGGCCATCTTTTGTTCTGAAAAAAAAAAAAAGGACACTAATCGATTTACCCTATATACATATTTATATATTAATTTCTAAATTGTTACAGCAACATTTTTTGTTTGAGAAATTCTACACTTTATTGCCATCTTGATTGCTTCATTACAAATGCTTTGTAGTGAAACAGGGAAGCAAAATAAATAAATCGTCCAAATACTTATGGACCTGTCTGTCATCATCTCACCTTAGCACAGGGTTTTGCCCATCAGCATTTAGGTACCTTTGATTCTGTTAAGAAACAAAGAAAGAAATCAACCTGAAATAATCTAAAAAAAACTGAAGTGATAGCTGTTCACATTTCTGGGTTTACCTGAGGAAACAGGGATGAACTGGCTGCATGCAGGAGCTCAGCGAAGGCCCGGCTGTGCTGCAGTCTCACTGTGCTGAACTCATCACTGACAGCCAGGGGGGACAGGAGGTTCATTGCTGCTAATCGCTGACCAATCACTAAAACAGGACAAAAAAAATCTCATTAAAAAAAATTTTATAAATAAAACATTCCGTAAAATTCACAAAAGTACTATTAATTATTAATTCTGTGCTAGTTTATTCACATTAGGGGAAGTGTTATGTTGGTTTAAATTAGGAACTATAAACATTAAAGAGAATCAAAATATTCTCACATAGCTATGCATTTGAAAACAGACAGATATAAAAAAAATTGTGGTCATGCAACTGAATTAAAACTATATATTGTCCTTTTGCATACATACACAAGTTACATTATAAATTACATTAATTCCTTTCCATATGGCTTATCCTGAGTAATAGGAGGTATGGAGCCTGTGGAAGTTAGGCAAATTAAAAACAAGGTCATTTTGCCAGAACATTTACTTTTTACATTTAAGGTATTTGACAGACGTCTGTATCCAGAGTGACTTACAGAAGCGCTTTAAAGTTGCTATCGAGAAAAATGTACTGATAGTAGTTACTAGTAGACACTAGGGCACAGACTATGAATACCATAGATGGAGGAAAATCATCTACTCAATGATGTATCGTGATTCTTTTGTGTGGTAATTCATGTATCGCCACACAGACTTCAAAATATTTTAATTCTATTTTATTTCTGAACCTTGTAAATAGCATAGAAAAACAGAATTTTTTTTATTGACTTTACCTTTGAACAGCATACGAGATTGTGCAGGGTCTCTCTCGTACACAAAGCACAGATGCTCAAGCAAAGACCCCAGCAGCAGGTGATTAGGAATAGCAGAGGCAAACTCCTTAATGGAGGGATACTGCTTTCCTGCCGTCAATAGCTCATAGTTATTATCAGAGTCTGAAGCTGTGGGAATATAAAAATAAGAAAAGAAAAGGGCGTGTTACATCATGTGGCTGTGAGCACTAAGTTAAAAATATACTCAGAAATAGATGTCTCTATATATGTTCACACTATTTTCCTGTCCCAACAGAGTGGAGACATTTCAAAGGTTTAATTAAGTTTTTATGCAATGATTTATTATTACAATTATTTATTAGTATGAAATATATTTGTATGCAAGATATATTTAAAAAAATATTTAATCACCACATAAATATTAAACCATCAAAAAGCCCAGTCCCACTACCAGACTACTTTCTATGCGCAAAATACTTCTAAGAAATGTACACACAGGCAGAGTAATTGGGTTGGCCATATCAGGACTCAGGAAAAACAAACACACCGTAAATGAATACAGTATGTCTAGTTAAAACCATGATTCCTACCTGCAGCAATAAACTTAGCAATCAAACTGGCAATGTCTCTCTGTTCTGAATCCATTTCGGTTTCGGGATACATTCGCAATAAGCTACTACAAACACACTAACTCATGCTACATCTTCACTACACAGTTATGAGCAGGGCAGGGATGGGCATCGCTTATCAGCATGAAACATGCTATTCCCCACCTCTGTAGTGCTATGACTAGGAGGAAAACATAAACAAGAATTATTATGTGACTTTTGTGTTGTGTAGCTCTTATGTAGCTTTTGTGTTGTGAGTCTTTATGTGTTATAAAGTTTTACACGCCAGTTAATGCTAAACTATCTGTAACACAATTACATATCTTCTAGGGAACCATTCAGAGTTCACTGCTGTGGATTAACCTGTGGAAGATTTCTGTATCTGTATACATGTTTGTGTGGGTGTGTGTGTGTTTTCACAGTGTTTTTCCAGGACATAAACTAATTATCAGGCTCTTAATGCTTCAGATGCTGTTACAGACACAGGGGTAAAAATAGTTTAGTAATAAGCCTAAGTAACAATTACTATACCTACTGTATATATATACATTTTTTTATAAGTGTTTCTACTCAAGGGGGAGTATACATTTTTGCTCCTTATTTAATCACCTGCAGAGGTCCCCTGGTGGATTAGTGCTTTTACCGCCATTGCCTGGGTTGTCAGCCACTAAAAATGGTTGGGGAAATGTGTGGAAGGTCATATATCTAATGATAAAACTATTTGCTAATTGGGGTCCAAGCTCTGTGACATCTGCACAATAACAACATGACTGTGACATCATCACCATAGCTCTGATAATGCTATTTTAAGTGAAGGTCCTCTTGCTTTTCTAAGGATTCTTCTAGGGCCCAAGGCACTATTACATCATGATGTCATTGCCATCCCTCCTGAGTGCGGCTCAGGACCATCACAGGATATTTTTCCGCACACATTTGCACATACAGTGGCTTGCAAAAGTATTCCCCCCCCCTCCGCTGCATTTCTGATCAGCGCTCTCCTTGTTCGGCCTGTGAGTTTAGGTGGACGGCCTTGTCTTGGTAGGTTTACAGTTGTGCCATACTCCTTCCATTTCTGAATGATCGCTTGAACAGTGCTCCGTGGGATGTTCAAGGCTTTGGAAATCTTTTTGTAGCCTAAGCCTGCTTTAAATTTCTCATTAAATTTATCCCTGACCTGTCTGGTGTGTTCTTTGGACTTCATGGTGTTGTTGCTCCCAATATTCTCTTAGACAACCTCTGAGGCCGTCACAGAGCAGCTGTATTTGTACTGACATTAGATTACACACAGGTGCACTCTATTTAGTCATTAGCACTCATCAGGCAATGTCTATGGGCAACTGACTGCACTCAGACAAAGGGGGCTGAATAATTACGCACACCCCACTTTGCAGTTATTTATTTGTAAAAAATGTTTGGAATCACGTATGATTTTCGTTCCACTTCTCATGTGTACACCACTTTGTATTGGTCTTTCACGTGAAATTCCAAATTGATTCATGTTTGTGGCTATAATGTGACAAAATGTGAAAAAGTTCAAGGGGGCCGAATACTTTTGCAAGCCACAAATATTAGTTTTCACAAAGTTTGCTGCTAAATTGCTTTTAGATCTTTGTTTCAGTTGTTTCTGTGATGTACTGAAATATAATTACAAGCACTTCATACGTTTCAAAGGCTTTTATCGACAATTTAATGACATTTATGCAAAGAGTCAGTATTTGCAGTGTTGGCCCTTCTTTTTCAGGACCTCTGCAATTTGACTGGGCATGCTCTCAATCAACTTCTGGGCCAAATCCTGACTGATAGCAACACATTCTTTCATAATCACTTCTTGGTGTTTGTCAGAATTGGGTTTTTGTTTGTCTACCCGCCTCTTGAGGATTGACCACAAGTTCTCAATGGGATTAAGATCTGGGGAGTTTCCAGGCCATGGACCCAAAATTTCAACGTTTTGGTCCCCGAGCCACTTAGTTATCACTTTTGCCGTGCCGGTGCTCCATCGTGCTGGAAAATGCATTGTTCTTCACCAAACTGTTGTTGGATTGTTGGAAGAAGTTGCTGTTGGAGGGTGTTTTGGTACCATTCTTTATGGCTGTGCCCCAAACAATCGGAAAGCAGCTTCATCGGAGAATATGATTTTGCCCCAGTCCTCAGCAGTCCATTCACCATACTTTCTGCAGAAGATCAATCTGTCCCTGATGTTTTTTTTTGGACAGAAGTGGCTTCTTTGCTGCCCTTCTTGACACCAGGCCATCTTCCAAAAGTCTTCGCCTCACCTGCCTGCTTCGCCTCACCTGCCTGCTGCCATTCCTGAGCAAGCTCTGCACTGGTGGCACTCCGATCCCGCAGTGGAATCCTCTTTAGGAGACGATCCTGGTGTTTGCTGGACTTTCTTGGACGCCCTGAAGCCTTCTAAACAAGAATTGAACCTCTTTCCTTCAAGTTCTTGATGATCCTATAAATTGTTGATTTAGGTGCAATCTTAGAAGCCACAATATCCTTGGCCTGTGAAGCCATTTTTATGCAACGCAATAATGGCTGCACGCGTTTCTTTGCAGGTCACCATGGTTAACAATGGAAGAACAATGATTTCAAGCATCACCCTTTTAACATGTCACGTCTGCCATTCTAACCCAATAAGCCTGACATAATGATCTCCAGCCTTGTGCTCGTCAACATTCTCACCTGAGTTAACAAGACGATTACTGAAATGATCTCAGCAGATCCTTTAATGACAGCAATGAAATGCAGTGGAAAGGTTTTTTTGTTTTTTAAAGTAAATTTTCATGGCAAAGAAGGACTATGCAATTCATCTGATCACTTTTCATAACATTCTGGAGTATATGCAAATTGCTATTACAATAACAAGCAACTTTTCCAATATTTATGTAATTCTCAAAACTTTTGGCCACGACTGTACATAATGAAACCACAGGGGGGGGGGGGGTGCACAATCCAGTGTCTTCTTGTGCCAGTCCCAAGTCTGGATAAATGCAGAGGTTTGTGTCAGGAAGGGAATCCGATGTTAAACATTTGCCAAATCAATGATCACAAATATCACTTCCGGAGAGTGTGGAAAGGAGGTTAAGAGGCGGGTACAGGCAGCTTGGAATGGGTGGAGAAAAGTGTCACGTGTGATGTGCAATAGAGTATCAGCGAGAATGAAAGGAAAGGTGTACAGGACAGTGGTGAGACCAGCGATGCTCTATGGCTTAGAGACAGTGGCACTGAAAAAAAGACAGGAGGCAGAGCTAGAGGTAGCAAAGCTGAAGATGTTGAGGTTCTCTTTGGGAGTGACAAGGATAGATAGGATCAAGAATGAGTTAATCAGAGGGACAACCCATGTTAGATGTTTTGGAGATAAAGCCAGATTGAGCTGGTTTGGACATGTTCGGAGGAGAGATTGTAAATATATCGGTAGAAGGATGCTGAGGTTGGAACTGCCAGGCAGGAGTTCTAGAGGAAGACCAAAGAGGAAGTTTATGGATGTAATGAGAGAGGACAGGAAGGTAGTTGGTGTGAGAGAAGAGGATGCAGAGGATAGGGTTAGATGGAGGCAGATGATTTGCTGTGGCGGCCCCTGAAAGGGAACAGCCGAAAGACAAAGAAGAAGAACTTGCACATATACAAGTCGGTAGCTCTCACTGAGTTTTCAGAGTGTTACAGTAATGAGAGTTTTTAGGATTTATTTTGGAAATTATGTTCAAAAAGATGTTGAATGGTAATAAAAAAATTTTAATTAATGTTTACAAATACTTCAGACTTGGTTGCTAATGTCTGGAAAAAAAAAGTTAATTTAAGCATTTTTAAAATGTCCATGCTTGAAATTATATTGTGATATCTAATTTTCTCTAGTGATTCCCATCTCTCTCTCAGTGCACTCAGTGCTGATCCCAAGGTAATGAGAACCTTCACTGTACTTATTACATATCTCCAACACTGTGAGGCATTTCTAGTTTCCATTCTTGGTTTGCTCTTTTCTTGAATAAGTTCTTAATAGGCTTTGGAGTGAGGTCAAGACTGTAATGTGGAAATGGCATTAACTTCTGTTATGTTAGCTTCTATTAGTTTCTGTTAAGTACAAGTGATGTAGTGAGGTCTGCATTACCCTGCAACAAAACAGAACGTCTTTGGGGATCAAACCAGGCCATTTTTTTCCCCAATAAATGAAAGGGCCATTAAGGGCGTTCTGGGAGGCCAATGTTCCAGTAGTGGTGATGACATGAAGCACACAGTACATGGGTCTGATGTACTGAGAAAACTTTTTACCTTGATAACATCCAAGCACTTTTTAAACCCTGAGGTAAGTCCATTAGAGGAAGAATGGTAATTTTGGGAATCATGTTCATGTTGACTGGATGAAAAATCCAGGTGAAAATTGTGTTGTGTGCATTGACTGATCAAAGGGACTCATGTTGAAGCAATGTGAACTGGTCAGTCAGTGTTTTTGAAAGAAAGACATGTAGTGTGTATTTTATTACAGAGCTGCCAACTCACGAAATCACTCGTCTTCACACGCTCTCATGCCACACTTCCAATTTCTCACGTTTTTCATATGCAAAACAATTGTCCGCGTAAGAGGCAAGCAAAAACACTGAGCTCCAGCCTCTTTTTGATGAGTTGGCTATATTCTAAAGTCAAATTCCTACATAATTCCCTGACATACACAGGTGTATTGTGGCTGGAGCACACCAGCATGACGCTCTGCCACTTTGTTCTGTCCAAGTGAAGAGAAGTAAGTCAGTGGGACTGACACTTCAGGGCGCTTGTCTTTCTAGGATGAAATATGAGATATGGAACAAGAACGATATGAAATACAATTAAACCTTGGATTGCAAGCATAATTCGTTCTGCATGGTTGTATTTCAAAGCAGTCATACATCAAAGCAAATTTCCCCCTGTAACGGATCCATCACCGGAGGCATGCTAGAATCCATGAGCAGGGCTTTATTGATAAAGTACACAAGGCAAACAATCAAAAGACAATCCAAAATCAGTAATCCAAAGGCGTGGTCAATAAACGTAGCAATGAAGGACATACACAGGAGGGAAACAAACAAAGGAACATGCAAGGCTTGGTACACAGATGAACTGGTAATACTTCGCGTCGTGGGTTACTGGAAGCATGCTTAAGTAGTCAACAAACAGGAAGTGAACCTGTGAACCTAGGAAGTGATTAATACTCTGGTGAGGGCTCCCTCTGATGGAGGGATGGCTGATTACAGGACTGAGGGGTTACAGAACCCCATCCTCTAGAAACACCTCCTGGTGTTGTTTTCTTGGACCACACCCTGGGCCTGGGAGCTGGTTGGTCTGGATGGGCCTGGTGAAAATCTGAAATGAGTGAGTGGTCCAGAATGTCTCTTGCGACTACCCATGATCGTTCCTCTGGTCCGTATCCCTCCCAGTCTACTAGGTACTCCACTCCTCCTTCTTGACATTAAGGGTGCTTTCACACCTATAGTTCGATTGCTTTAGTCCGCACCAGTCAGAAAAATGTTACAATGTAGTAAACAGACGTGGGTACGGTTTGCTTTCACATATGCAGAGTTCTAAATGAACCAAAATAGACCGCAAAGCCCATCGGCACCGGAAAAAGACTATTTTCAGAAAATCGCGCCACTTTCAATAATCATGGAGGAACAGCTTTGCTTTGCGCTCATGGTGCTGACCCAGCCACACATTTTTTCATCTTTAATGTGAATACAGAGAGGCACTTAATTTCGAATTCGGCACTCCACGTTTCTCCGCGGTTTGATTTCATTGCGAGTCGAGCTTGAAAAATTTAATCGAGTCATCAGGAAGGGAAAATAATTTTACCCGCAACCCCAAAGTGCATTAAACTATACCATTTCATCATATTTGGTTTGATTGCTTTCACACCAGACGAACTGTACCAAAGTAGAGCGGATAAAGCGGTCCGAGACCACCCCTTCAGGCAGGTCTCGGATCGATTGATTTGGTGCGCACCAAAGTACCGAGATTGCATTCACATCAACACAAACGAACCGAACCAAGGGACCAAACACGTTTGGTGCGCACCAAATGCTGTAGGTGTGAAAGCACCCTAAGACGCAGGTCCCTCGTGGATAACCAGACCATCTGACCTGGCTGATAGCTGGGGGACGTCTTCGTTGATCCGCTTGGATCCGCCGTTGGTGTCTAATTGCCCTTTGTAGTTGAACATGTGCGCTGGCCCATACCCTCTCACTTCTCTTGATCCAATCGTCGACTGCTGGGACATTGGATGGTTCACCAGACCAGGGGAACAGTGGTGGTTGATACCCCAGAACGCATTGGAATGGTGTGATTCCTGTAGAGGAATGTATCAGCGAGTTTTGAGCATACTCTGTCCATGGAAGGAATTCGCTCCAGCCTTGGCAGAATGAATTTCGTGCCAGCCTTGTTGTTCTATGAATGCCTGGGTGGCCTGAACTCAGGGACGTATGGATCCACTCCATGGTTCTTTGTCTTAAGTGCTGTGGAACATACTGTTTATGTGGTGGGCATTCAGGAGGGGCGGGGTCTTCCTGCTGGGCTCGCTGGATTTCTTCCATGATGTCCCAACAAATGGGTGCGATAATAACAGAGGGTGATAGGATTGGTTCGGGCTCACCAGGGCTGTCAACGGGGTCATACCTTCTTGATAGGGCATCAGCCTTGCTGTTCTTACTGCCTGGACGATAGGTGACTGTGAAATTGAAGCGGGTGAAAAATAAGGCCCACCGAGCTTGCCGATAGTTTAACCTCTTGGCGTTCTTAATGTACTCTATATTTCTGTGGTCGGTGATCACCTGAAAGGGGTATTTGGCTCCCTCCAACCAGTGCCTCCATTCTTCTAATGCAGTCTTGATGGATAATAATTCCTTATTCCCCACATCATAATTTGCTTCTGCCGGTGTTAGCTTTCTAGAGAAGAAGGCACATGGGTAGAGTTTACCTGGGGTGTCTGAGAGGTGCTGCTTTAGTGCTGTAGTTGCGTATGAAACGCCGATAAAAGTTGGCGAAGCCCAGAAACCGTTGCAGCTCTTTGACAGTCGTAGGAACTGGCCATTCTGTGACTGCTTTGACCTTGGTTTGATCCACTTCGACCCCTTGTTGGCTGATTATGTAACCTAAAAACATGGTGGTTGTGGTGTGGAATTGGCATTTCTCAGCTTTTACATACAGGTGGTGTTGGAGTAAGCGTGACAGTATGGTTTTCACATGATAAATGTATTGCTCTCTTGACTGAGTATATAAGGATATCATCAATGTACGCAACCATGCATTGGTTTAGCAGGTCTCTGAAGATTTCATTCATAAACGATTGGAAAACTGCTGGAGCATTAGCCAAGCCATATGGCATAACCAAGTACTCATAGTGCCCTCTAGTGGTGAAAAATGCAGTCTTCCACTCATCTCCCTCTCCGATCCTGATTAAATTGTAGGCACTTCGTAGATCCAGTTTAGTAAATATATTGGCCTTCTGGAGCTGCTTGTGAGCGGATGGAACCAGAGGAAGGGGATAGTGATACTTGACTGTTACCGCATTGAGCCCTCTGTAATCAATACATGGTCGCAGGCCCCCACCTTTTTTTCTTCACAAAGAAGAAACCTGCAGAGGCCGGTGATGTGGACGGTCGGATGAAGCCTGAGGCTAGCGCTTCTTCAATGTAGTCTTCCATGGCTTGGGTTTCAGGAAGGGATAATGAGTAGATTTTACCTTTCGGGGGAGAAGCATTCGGGAGCAAGTCAATAGCGCAGTCCCAGGGTCTGTGTGGTGGTAATTGAGTTGCCTTCTCTTTATTGAACACTTCTGCCAGATCATGGTATTCCTTGGGGATGTGCGTAGGGTTTTGAGGCTCAGGGCTTTCTATGCTGGTGGTGAGACATGGGAGTTGAGCAGGTAGCCTGTGCAGACAATGTTGTAGACAGAATGGTTACCATTGTGTGAGCTCGCCTTGTCTCCATGAGATTTGTGGGTCATGAATCTTTAACCATGGGTGACCCAGGATCACGGGGTGCATAGGTGATGAGATTACAAGCAGACTGATTTCCTCTACATGGAACAGTCCCACTTGGCGCTTAATGGGCATCGTTTGATGTGTGATTCTCCGTCCACCAATAGGCTTATTGTCGACAGCGGGGACGTGAATGGGGGGGACGCAAGGCACCATATGGAGGTGAAGATCTTGGTCCAGTTGTTGGTGAATGAGATTAACAGCAGCTCCTGAGTCAGCTAGAGCTGGAACATCAACAGTCTGATTAGTAATGAGCACTTTAACAGGTAGCAGGAAACTATGTGAGCATGGAGTTAATTTCACCTTGGTAGTGCTTATTTTGTTCTTTTGTGGGCAGGAGCTGCACTGGTGACCTGGTTGTCCACAGTAGAAACAGAGATGCTGAAGTCGTCTGCATTGGCGCTCTTCAACCGAAATCTTGGTTCGGCCAATCTGCATAAGTTCAAGAGTTTCTTGGGAAGCTTGGTGTGGTTGTCCAATGTTGGAAACGAAGGCTCTAGTTACTTGGGATGTGGGTTGATTCCGAATTAAACTGTCGAGTCAGATAGCCAGGTTAATGAATTCTGACAGATTCAGATTTTCATCCTTACATGCTAATTCTGCTTGTAGCAATGGGTTTAGTCCTTCTCGAAAAACTGACTTCAAAGCCACATCGTTCCATCCACTCTGTGCGGCTAAAGTGCGGAATTGGACGGCATAATCAGCTGCGGTAGAGGCTCCCTGGCGCAAATGCAACAGTTGGGTGGAAACATCTAGCCCTCCGGAGGGATACAAGGGAAAAGTATGTAAATGAACTATGAATCTGTAGGTCACTATCCCATACAGCAGATGCCCATTCCAGCGCCCTACCGGTAAGTAGTGACATAACAAACGCACACTTTGTTGCTTCACTATGGTATGCTTCCGGCTGGTGTGAAAAAAAGATTGAGCACTTGCGTAAAAACCCCCGGCATCTATCTACACACCCATCAAACTTGTCAGGAAGGGCTAGTCTTACCGGTTCAGTTCGTGGTGGAGGCATGGCTTGAAGATATTGCATGAGTTGGTCGTTGGTAGCTCGTAACATGTGTAATTGTTCCTGGTAGCCCTTTAGCATCTCACTCTGGTACCCAAATGCCTTTTGAAGCTGAGAAATCCCAGCGAAGTATTCTGTAACGGATCCATCACCGGAGGCATGTTAGACTCCAATCCAAACAATCCAAAATCAGTAATTCAAAGGCGTGGTCAATAAACGTAGCAATGAAGGTCATACACAAGAGGTAAACAAAAGAAGGAACATGCAAGGCTTGGTACACAGATGAGCTGACAATACTTCGTGTCGTGGGTTACTGGAAGCATGCTTAAGTAGTCAACAAACAGGAAGTGAACCTGTGAACCAGGAAGTGATTAATACTCTGGTGAGGGCTCCCTCTGGTGGAGGGATGGCTGATTACAGCACTGAGGGGTTACACCCCCATGCAAAATAAGGGAGGCTCAGATGATTCATTCCATGACCCAACAATATCCATATAAAAATTATTACAAAATATAGTGTAAAAATAAAACAAATTTACTTGCATTTTAAGCTGAAGTAAGATGTGTGCACAAGAACATGCACTAACAGAAACACTGCTCTGTTGGAAACATCTTTAACAAGGAAAGGAACCTCTCTAGTGACACTCGCACACACATACATTAACGAAATCACGGCTTTCTGACAAAGACTCTGGAAACTGGATCTTTAACAAGGAACCTCTCTGCATTGCTTTGTGTGCACACATGTGGTCACGTTATAATAGACAGTACACGCACACACAGATCTTCACTATACGAGTGTCGCACGCGCACTGAGACTGAGCATGGGAAACGATTACCCACAATCCCGCAGCGCACGCGAGAGGGAAGAACCTTTGGCTCAGTTGTGAACACGCGACACTTGGCAGACAAAGTGCAAGTGTATTACTCATATATCAAGCCCATGCTCATTTATTCATTTAAATCCAAGGTTCCACTGTATGAGAGATATGGATCAAGGCCCCCCAATGGGACCTCTAATGTACACAGCCCAGGGCTCTGTTCTACACCCCTGCTTGCCTACATGGAGTTGCTGGAGAGTATGTATGTGATTTGGCTGGTGCGTAACAAAGGTCCTATTTCATTTATTTGTTTGGGTGAATATTTCAAATATCAGTTGTACTAACTGAAATAAATACACACGCATCTTTAACATTGTAACGCTAAACTTTACAAAACCTGAACCATACAGGGTAAGGTGTGTGATAAGTGTTAGACAAAATAGCTGGATATGCACAAAAGGGGCTTTATGTGAATGTACTTATTTTCAGAATCTCACTCCAGCCTTTTTTGAAAACGTAAGCAGGTCTCCTTATTATAAGTGTGAATATATGTTTCTTGTCTTTTGGGACTTTTCCTGGCTCACTGTTACATGAAAGGTGATGGATCCACTGAGTCTCTCACCAGAAAGATTACTGTGAATGAATGAACAAATGAATTTAAACAACAATGCGTTGTCTGAGACATTCATACCTGTGGCATGTCAAGGTATGAAATGGCAAAGGTTTATGATGTATGTGAGGTATGGGTTTTAAATGATGTTTTAGATGGTAAATGTTAATCATTTTAATTAATAAAATCTACTTCACCCTCAGCTGATGGATGGGGTGAAAGGGGGTGGATATTTTGTGTACTGAATTGAGATATGATGGATCTGATGCAGTCATTGATTGTATACATTATATATATATATATATATATATATATATATATATATATATATATATATATATAAAAATAAAAAAAACACACAGGTAGAACTGACATGAGTGTGTGCCATGCTGAGTATGCCCAATTGAATTCGGGTCAGGTGACCTTAAATCAATGGACTCACTGTCAAACTGGACGTCCTCTTCGTCCTGTGTAAGCTCGAACACTGCTCCAGGACATGTCCCTGTGTCCCTGGAAAGTTGTCTGTGCAGCACCACGCTGTGACTGTCACTCATTACACCAGCTCTAATTCTAGAACCTTCTTCTGCCATGACAATTTATAAGATCTTCACTTCTTAAAGTTTTGACAAGAGTTAAAGTAGTCCAAGTTATACTCTTCCATTAAGCTTTTTAACATACAGTACTGTCCTGGAGAAACCATCTGACCGATAACCACTGAAAAGCAGCTTTAATAATACAAAGAAAATCACCAGTCAGCCAGCCAGCCGTTGGTATTACGCCATGTTGGAAGTAAGGGAGCGTCACAAAAGGTCCATAGTACCGCTTCATGTCACGGTTCCAAACCTCTCCGAATTTCTTATCAGTTTGCACAAATCCGTTTACAATATGATAAAGATGTTTCGTTTTTTTTTTTATTATACAAGCCAATCTTTTAGAAACCTTGTATTAACATAGTCTCCAAGGTTTCACCATCGGTTTTATATTTGTACACTGTCCCTAATTCCTCAGCGCACGCTATATGATGAAACCTTTCAAAATAGTCTCAGAGATTTAAAAAGTTATACATTTACTCAGATTTAACTCAAACCTTAGAAGCAAAATGGCTAAACAAAATCCTGATGTGATATTAAAGCCAGTAGTAATAGTAAAAATATAACTTAACTTAAACGACATACGACACTTTTATGCTTAAATGTTCGGTTCTGCGCAAAATGTGTGGCGACACGACGCTCTCAAACGCAAACACTGGGGCGTACAACGCTGCGCACGACGCGTGCACGATTTTAGCGGGAAGTTGTAGTGATAATACGGGGGAGAGGTGTGCTGTGTATGTGCTGTTAGTTCATAAGGTCAGCAGGAAATGTTGTAACATGCTAATTAGGTTCAAATCGTGCGGTTAATTATATAACAACTGTTCAAACATGTCATGTGAAAGTGTGCGTTTTAAGCTCTACCCTGCCTGTAAGTGCATTAGAAAGTGTTTGTAGTTCAGGACCTGAGAGTCTTCCAGGGATGATGACAGAATCATGGTGAGTTTTTTTTTTCTTTACATTTTTGTTTTGTTTTGTTTTGAACTTTTCACATATAAATGAAACATTTTCAGCATAATCTCCGTGCACTTCAAAATGCTTTGTGCATCTGTCAACAAGCTTTTGTATTCCCTTATTTAAAAAATGATTTAGGCTGAATGCACTGCTGTCTTCACTTCCTCATCAGAAGTGAATCTTTCTCCTCGTATGGCTGCTTTCAGGAGACCAAACACGTTAAAGTCTGATAGATCAAGGTCCAGGACTGTAGGGAGTGTGCTTTAACACTTCAAAGTTTTTGCAGAGTGTCTTCAGTGTGGGTAGAAATAGGCAAACATGCGTTATCATGCAAGATCTCACCCCGCCTGGATAGCAGTCCTCTTAGTCTAGGATTCAGGATTTAGAACTTTTTCTTGGTCAGCAATTGAGGATGTGTCCACCCCACAATTTGCCGTTTACTTTCAGACTCGTAGTAATGAGTCCATGTCTTATCACCAGTAATGATTCTCTTCAAGAAACTTGAACACCTTCCTTAAACACCTTCCTTAAAGTAGCAGTCCAGATTTTGTTTGCAGAAAACCCAATGCTTTATGCTCTTCCATGAGTTGATTCAGAACCACTCCAAAAAAACGAATCGGTGCTTCGCTTTCATGGGAATCACAATAGGGGCTCACTTTGCTTTCAAAACCTTGGTTCCTAATTTCATGGATTTCCCAAGTTGTTGGAAACATTCCTTCTGGTCCATGTTTTTGCATTATTCAGCGCCTGAAAATTTTCCATGTGTACTTTCACTGCTGTGAGTCATTCTATAACATTGGTGTTAATACTGGATTCAGATGCGGTGACTTGGAAGGCCACTAAAGAAGGAATTTTTGTCATGTGCTTCAAACCAGTCTGAGATAAGTTTTTATAAGTTAGCTAAGTTTTTAGTCTTAAACTATCCAGTTTTGGTAATACTGAGCCCACTGCAGCCTCAATTTTCTGTTCTTGTCTGACAAAAATATAATCCTACGTGGCCGCCTGCCATTGTAGCCAGTCTACCTCACTGCTTTTCTTTTCGGGTAACCCCAGTTATACAGAATTACTATCGGAGTTACTGTAGCCTTTTTGTCAGCTTGATCTAGTTTGACCATTCTCTTTTAATCGCTCTCATGAACAAGCTTTTACTGTTTTTCCAGTGTTGCACCATTTTGAGTAAACTCTGTAGTCTGACGTGCATAAAAATGTTTCAGGAAAATCTACTAAATCAGCAGTTAGATGTACTTAAACCAGCCTGTCTGGCACGAATAATTATGACCCAGTCAATATCACTAAGATTGCATTTTTTTTCTTTTCTGACGATTAATGTGAATCCGAAACGGATGTTGACCTGCATCTGCAGGTCAAAAATGCACCAGTTGATCAGCCAGAGACCAGAATTGGCTTGTTGTCAGCTTGATCAGCAATGACTGATCAGCCTTGGATATAACCGATTATGTGGATGAGCTTCTGATTTTTTTTTATCATTATCAAACGTTGTGTGTTCAAAAGCACCCGACTGGCATTTTTCCTCAGTAGCTAATTAGTTTCCCACCCTTACTCCAGCCTCAAAAAACCACTATAGCTAATTAGGTTTGAAACACGCATGTTAGAAAACACACGTGCCCATGTTAGAAGTTGCATGTGCTTGCTTGCAACTGCTCAACATGTGCTCAAGACTTTGAGGTGGTAAAACATCATAATTTCTTTATCATCCTAAAAATGATGCTTTAATGTTGCTCAGTAAAATGTAGCTTTTTGTTTAATGTATGTATTGTTAAATGCTTTAAAATGAAAAAAATAATATTACAAATTGGTTATGCTCAATTACTCGTATTCAGTTTAGTTGTGCAGCTGTTGAATAAGGCTAATGTATAAAACTTAAAAGTTATGACAATTTTAAAAATAGTTTTAAAGGTCATAAAATTGTAACACATTGTAATTGTAATGTCTTAAAATTGTATCACATATTTGTAAAATTGTAATACTTACAGAATTGCCAAATATTGACAATATCGGCACCTAGGTATCGTGATAATATTGTTTTGCTTGTTGATTATGCACCTAAAATCAAAATTGTTGTTTTAAACATTGAACCCTGAGGCTCATTAGTAGCACACATGGTTCATCGGTGTGTTTTTGGCTATGTTCTCATTTCTAATCATCCCTTGGTTGAAAACGGAATACGGAATTCTGTCTTCATTCCTTTTTCCAGGAGAAAATGTCAACATTCAGTGTCAAATCATGACTCTTAAGATGTTATGCATTTTTGTCTGGAGTTTAAATACAAATGATCCTAATTTGTTGGTTTGTAATTCCAGCTCAGAGTCAGCCAGAGCCATTAGGGCCATAGATAAACAGTCAGTACATCAGATCTGCTCTGGGCAGGTGGTGTTGACTTTGGCCACAGCTGTGAAAGAGCTGGTGGAGAACAGCATAGATGCGGGTGCTACACAAGTTGGTGAGTGTGTGATTTTCAACAGTATCATGAGTATTACTAGCGATTCCTGATGAAATTAAGCTGTAGAATGGCTTAACCCAATTCTAAGCTGTTTTTCTGGGATTTCAGACATCAGGCTCAAGGAGAGCGGGATAGAGCTGGTCGAAGTCTCTGACAATGGACGAGGTGTGGAGGAGGAGAACTTTGAAGGCCTGAGTGAGTTACAATCACATCAGTTAGTTTTTTTTCTGGTGGGGGGGATTTGGTTTAATTTAGTGTACTCATTTTTATTTTTCTGTATCCACAGCTTTAAAGCACCATACATCAAAACTGAGAGATTTCTCTGACTTAATTCATGTTGAGACATTTGGATTTCGTGGAGAAGCGCTGAGCTCACTGTGTGCTCTCAGGTTTGTCTAAATGCTTTCTGGAACTACAGCACCCTTACTATAACACAATATTCATCATGATACACTGATATTAAATAATGATATTTGCTTGAATTACCATGAATATGTTAATATGCTTTCTGAAATGAAATTGTACTACTGTGCATCTCAGTAATTTATACCGTATGAGAGGCATGAAAGGAAATTTGTCATCTACAGTGATGTTAAGCTGCTGGAAAAAAGTGTCAACCATGACTGAGTTTTTAAGTACATCTTTATTCCATTCAAGTGTTAGTAAACCCATAATTTTAATGACGTGATAGAATACAATGTACAATACTGGCCAAAAGTCTTAGACACCCAGTGTTTTTTAGTATAAACTTTCTTATGGAACGTTTTTTATTACTACACTGTGTTCCAAATTATTATGCAAATTGGATGTATTGTAAGTGCCATAAACATTAAATGTTTAGTTTTTAATTTAAACTCATGGATGGTATTGCGTCTAAAGGCTCTTTGGATCACTGAAATGAATCTCAGACACGTGTGATAATTAGTTTGCCAGATCAGCCCAATTAAAGGAAAAGTACTGAATAAGGTTGTTCCACATTATTAAGCAGGCCACAGGTTTCAAGCAATATGGGATAGAAAAAGGATCTCACTGCTGCCGAAAAGTGTCAAATTGGACAAGGTATGAACACATTAGATATTTCACGAAAACTCATCGTACTGTGAAGACATTCGTGGCTGATTGCGAGCACAGACAGCTTCGTGCAGATGAAGGTAGAATGAGGAAGGTTTCTGCCAGACAAATACATCGGATTAAGAGAGCACCTGCTGAAATGCCATTACAAAGCAGCAGTCGGGTATTTGAAGCTGCTGGTGCCTCTGGAGTCCCGCGAACCTCAAGGTGTAGTATCCTGTAGAGGCTTGCAGTTCTGCATAAACCTACTATTTGGCCACCCCTAACCAATGCTCACAAGCAGAAACGGTTGCAGTGGGCCCAGGCATACAATTTTCAAACAATCTTGTTTACTGATGAGTGTCGTGCAAAACTGGATGGTCCAGATGGATGGAGTAGTGGATGGTTGGTAGATGGCCACCATGTCCCAACAAGGCTGCGATGTCAACAAGGAGGTGCCGGAGTCATGGTTTGGGCCAGAATCATGGGGAGAGAGCTGGTAGGCCCATGTAGGGTCCCTGAAGGTGTGAGATCTCTGCAAAGTATGTTGACTGACCACTTTCTTCCATGGCACAAAAAGAAGAACCGTGCCTTCCGTAACAAAATCATCTTCATACACAACAATGCACCATCTCATGCTGCAAAGAATACCTATGTGTCATTGGCTGCTATGGAAATAAAAGATGAGAAACTCATGGTGTGGCCACCATCCTCCCATGACCTCAACCCCATTGAGAACCTTTTGGAGAATCCTCAAAAGATCTATTCAATTTTTTACAATTTTATTTATATAGCGCTTTTAACAATGGTCATCGTCTCAAAGCAGCTTCACAAAAATGAAAAACATTTTGTTAGAAAAGAAAATATTTGGAGGTGTGTATGTGTGAGAAAAATGTGTTTAGGTAATAATGAGATGAATGAAATGTGTCTGATGAGCAAGCCAAAGGTGATGGCGACGGTGGCAAGGAAAAACTCCCTGAAATGGCAATAGGAAGAAACCTTGAGAGGAACCAGACTCAACAGGGAACCCATCCTCATTTGGGTGAAAGATCTATGAGGGTGGGAGGCAGTTTGATTCACAACAGCAGCTCTGGGAGGCTATTCTAACATCACACAAAGAAATTCAAGCAGAAACTGTCCAAAAACTCAAGTTCAATGGATGTAAGAATTGTGAAGGTGATATCAAGGAAGGGGTCCTATGTTAAGATGTAACATGCCCTGTTAGGATGTTTTTGATTGAAATAGTTTTTGATTTCAGTAAATATGACCTCCTAATGCTGCAAATTCAACAAAAGCCTATTTTCAGTTTTTTACAACCTATAACATGTTTTAACTCTGTTGTGCATAGTAATTTGGAACAGTGCATTTTCAGTTTTTTTTAATTTTTATAAATATTGTTATTAGGAGGTTTGTTCAATAAAATTCTAATTATACCCTAATAGTTGATGACTAGAAATTTATACTGACTGTCATTTACATTTACTAATTATGAAAATCAGAGTAAGATATAATTTGCGTAATAATGTGGAACGCAGTGTATTATTCATAAAAAAAATTTATTGTAGGACTTGGTACAGAAAACATTTTTTATATTTCTGACCACATAATTTAATGTTAAAGAAAAAGTACTTGTATGCCAGAAAAGAAAACAGCACATTATATAAGCAAACACCTTAATTTTTTTTTTTTATTAAAAAACAAATGGAAACTGATGGATTTTGCATGCAAAAGAAAAAAGCAGGTCCAAAAGTCATCGAAAGAACTATGGGTGGTTCAACTTAGTAAATAATTTTCTTATAGAACTCAGTGTTGCGATGCCAAATACTGACTTTACTTCATTAATTACTGTTTTCTGGGCTTTAAAAAAAAAAAAAAAAAAATTTTGACTACATTAAGCTGTTCTTGCTATAGAGTTAAGTCATCCATAATTGTTGTCCTCAGTGACCTCACCGTGGTTACCTGTCACGAAAGTAGCCATATCGGCACTCGGCTCGTCTTTGACTACAACGGCCGTCTTGTCCAGCGAGCCCCCCATCCCCGGCAGCAGGGGACTACAGTCAGCCTTCAGCAGCTCTTCTCCACCCTGCCGGTTCGACACAAGGAGTTTCAGCGCAACATCAAAAAGGTTCAACAACAGTATGCAGATTCTGAAAATGTGAAATGTTGAACAAGTTAAAGTGTGAGTGATTGAAGTGCTTTGCCATTCAGGAGTTTAGTAAGATGGTCCACATCCTACAGTCTTACTGCATCATTTCCACTGGTGTGCGCATCACATGCACTAATCAGCTCAGCCAAGGCAAGCGTAACACAGTAGTGTGCACCAGCGGGAGCCACAGCATGAGGGACAACATCGGAGCACTGTTTGGCCCGAAACAGGTAAAAAAAAAAAAAGAAAATGCCAGTGCTAATTTGGGGAACAGGGAAACTATTTTATAAATCATAATCTTGTCAAAATGTTTAATTAATCACAGTATTGATTTGAGGTTAATTGCCAAACAATAGTTCAGGTTGAACATGTTAAAGTGTGAGTGATTGACGTGCTTTGCCATGCAGGAGTTCAGTAAGATGGTACACATCCTGCAATCTTATTGCATCATTTCCACTGGTGTGCGCATCTCATGCACTAATCAGCCTGAACAATAGTTCAGGTTCTATTAATTTGTTCGGATTGTCTTGAACTTTTTTTGACAGATCAAGATTATGTGCTGCTTTGGTTGTAGTGCAGTAATAAGGAATCTGTTATATGAGCCAAACATGCAGAAGAAGCTGTTCATGGCATCACATATGCTGTAGTAACCATAACAGGACTCTCAGTTCTAGTAGATTACCCGTCACCTTGGCGTCAGAGAGTTAAGTTTAAATGGTGTGCAGATGAGGTCTTCTTCTTTGTCTTTCGGCTGTTCCCTTTCAGGGGTCGCCACAGCGAATCATCTGCCTCCATCTAACCCTATCCTCTGCATCCTCTTCTCTCACACCAATTAACTTCATGTCCTCTTTCACTGCATCCATAAATCTCCTCTTTGGTCTTCCTCTAGACCTCCTGCCTGGCAGTTCCAACCTCAGCATCCTTCTACCGATATATTCACCATCTCTCCTCTGAACATGTCCAAACCACGTCAATCTGGTCTCTCTGATTTTATCTCCAAAACATCTAACATGAGTTGTCCCTCTGATGAACTCATTCTTGATCCTATCCATCCTTGTCACTCCCAAAGAGAACCTCAACATCTTCAGCTCTGCTACCTCCAACTCTGCCTCCTGTCTTTTCTTCAGTGCCACTGTCTCTAAGCCGTAGAGCATCGCTGGTCTCAACACTGTCCTGTACACCTTTCCTTTCATTCTCGCTAATACTCTTTTATCGCACAACACACTTGAAACTTTTCTCCACCCATTCCAACCTGCCTGTACCCACCTCTTCACCTCCTTTCCACACTCTCCGTTGCTCTGGACCGTTGGCCCTAAGTACTTAAAATCCTGCACCTTATTTACCTCTGCTCCCTGTAGCCTCACCGTTCGTCTTGGGTCCCTCTCATTCACACACATGTATTCCGTCTTGCTGCGGCTAACCTTCATTCCTCTGCTTTCCAGAGCATACCTCCACCTCTCCAAATTTTCTTCCACCTGTTCCCTGCTCTCACTACAAAGCACAATGTCATCTGCAAACATCATAGTCCATGGAGACTCCTGTCTAACCGCATCTGTCATCCTGTCCATCACCAGAGCAAACAAAAAGGGGCTTAGAGCCGATCCTTGATGCAGACCCACCTCCACCTTGAACTCTTCTGTCACACCTACAGCACATCTCACCACTGTCTTACAGCTCTCATACATGTCCTGCACCACTCTTACATACTTCTCTGCCACTCCAGACTTCCTCATACAACACCACAACTCCTCTCTCGGCACCCTGTCATACGCTTTCCCACAGCTTCATTGTATGGCTCATTAGCTTTATGCCTCTATAATTGCCACAGCTTTGCACATCTCCCTTGTTCTTAAAAATCGGCACCAATACATTTCTCTTCCATTCTTCTGGAATCCTCTCACTCTCCAAGATCTTGTTAAACAACCTAGTCAGAAACTCTACTGCCACCTCTCCTAAGCACTTCCATACCTCCACAGATATGTCATCAGGACCAACAGCCTTTCCACTCTTCATCCTCTTCAACGCCCTTCTCACCTCACTTTTACTAATATTTGCTACTTCCTGCTCCACAACAGTCACCTCTTCTACTCTTTGTTCTCTTTCGTTTTCCTCATTCATCAACTCCTCAAAGTACTCCTTCCATCTTCTCATTACCCTCCTGGCATCTGACAGTACATTTCCATCTTTAATCACTCTAACCAGCTGCACATCCTTCCCATCTCTATCTCTCTGCCTCGCCAACCTGTACAGATCCACCTCTCCCTCCTTACTGTCCAGCCTAGCATACAAGTTCTCATATGCTCCTTGTTTGGCCTTTGCAGACCTTTGTTTCTACCTTCACCTTACGCTGCATCTCCCTGTACTCCTGTCTACTCTCTTCAGTCCTCTGAGTCCCACTTCTTCTTGGCTAGCCTCTTTCCCTGTATACAATCCTGGACTTCCTCGTTCCACCACCAAGTCTCCTTGTCCACTTTTCTCTTACCCGGATCACATCGGCTGTAGTTGTCCAGTCAATTGAAAGCACCTCCTGACCACCCATAGCCTGTCTCAACTCCTCCCTAAAGACTACACAACATTCTTCCTTTCTCAGCTCCCACCACTTTGTCCTCTTCACCTTCCTCACCACCAGGGTTATTTTACACATCACCATGTTGTCTGGCTACACTCTCCCCTACCAACACCTTGCAGTCACTGATCTCTTTCAGATTACAACGTCGACACAAGATGTACAGTAGTCCACCTGAGTGCTTCTGCCTCCGCTCTTATATGTCACCCTATGTTCCTGCCTCTCCTGGAAGAAAGTATTTACTACTGCCATTTCCATCCTCTTTGCAAAGTCCACCACCATCTGTCCTTCTACATTCCTGTCCTGAAGACCAAACCTGCCCATCACATTTTCATCCCCTCTGTTCCCTTCCCCAACATGTCCATTGAAGTCTGACCCAATCACCACTCTCTCACCTCTGGGGATGCTCTGCATCACTTCATCTAACTCACTCCAGAATTTCTCCTTCTCTTCTAACACACATCCTACCTGTGGGGCATAACCACTAACAACATTGAACATTATCCCTTCAATATCCAGCTTTAGACTCATCAACCTGTCTGATACTCTTTTCACCTCTAGAACATTCCTAACAAACTCCTCTTTCAGGATAACTCCTACTCCATTTCTTTTCCTATCCACACCATGGTAAAACAATTTGAACCCTGATATTAAGCTTCTAGCTTTGCTACCTTTCCACCTGGCCTCCTGGACACACAGTATATCCACCTTCCTTCTCTGCATCATATCAACCAACTCTCTTCCCTTCCCTGTCATGGTCCCAACATTCAAAGTCCCTATTTTCACTCCTAAACTCTTGCCTTTCCATTACATAATCGGAGATGTATTGTATTTAATCTGGATAATATCTTCTTCACAGCTCCAGAGTCTACTTCCTTTTCAGCAAATATCTCCAAATGAGAGTATTAAAGAAGATTATGGTTTAACTGGGGAAGAACTCCCTAAAGACCTTTTCACGTGAGTTTCATGGTTCACTTCTTAACATGATCATAAGGGAAATATTTATTGTATCACTTTTTTTCATATTAACATCCATAATCATCCTTATGGAATGAAGTTGATCCTGATTGTAGTAAACTAAACCAAACGGCACACACAAATCAGAATTTCTGACTGGGGAAACAGTCTACAAACCAATTGGTGTGAACATGTTCTAAAATGCTTCCTTCAACCTTCTGATACTGCTTTCTAACAATAGGCGACTGATGCATCCAAATTATGACTGTTTTGCATGCAGACACTTTTTAATAGATTCCTGTTAAGGGTTCCTTACTTGTTCACTTGCTCTTATATTCCAGGATCTCTGGTTATGTATCACAAGCTGATCATGGTGTGGGACGAAGTGCGACTGACCGACAGTTTTACTTTATTAACAACAGGCCCTGTGATCCTTCCAAGGTACCCGCATTGAATTTTTCATCATTCAGCTTACATACATGTTTGTTTGTTTTTTCCTAACTAATGTGTTCCTACAGGTTTCTAAGCTTGTAAATGAAGTCTACCACATGTTCAACCGGCATCAATACCCATTTGTTGCTCTAAACATTTCTGTTGCTTCAGGTGAGAAATTTTCACAAAGCACAAGCCATACTGTAAAAAAATCATAGATGGGTCACATACAATATATGCAGTCAGCCAAAACACAGTGTGTGTGTATGTATATACTGTATATACAAATGTGTGTGCCAAAGAAGCTACTTCTGAAGTCTATGAAACATTGACGTGAACAATTTTGCTAACTTTGGCTGTTTTGCAGAGATTATTTTGTATTTTGTGCCCCAAAAATGGTAATTTCTCGCTTCAAACAATAATTATTTAAAATTATATTTATTCTATTTGTTAATTTTTATTGATACTTCAATTGGTGTAAGCTCCTAGAAGCATATCATCTATAAAAATTGTTGCTTAAATTGTTTTTTCTTGGGAAAAACTTAAAAAGCCAAAAATCTGTAGTGTCCGTAACCATGTCAAATTCATGTTGCAATATCCTGACATTTTAGAAAAATACACTTTCTTAGGTTTCTGTCTTTTCATGTTAAATCTAAATTGGCCAAGTTTCACCTGAATGACAAGTAGGATCATTGAAAGATTGATGAGTCAAAAAAGTTAGGGACACTACATAAAAGGGCATGAAATTGTATTTAGCAAATCTGTTTCTTTTTATCTGATGAAAATATAAATGTTTGCATATTTACAAAAAATAAACGAAGCATGGGTTGGGAGATAAGAAGCATCAAGTATTATGAACAATTTTTGAAAATGAAATGAAATAATAAAATAAATAAATAAAATAAATAAATAGATAAATAAAAAATTTAAAAAAATTTCACTTGGGTGAGACACTCTTTAGCACCAGTACCATGTTTTGTCCAAATGTAATGCATTCACTACTTTCTTTCTATTTTTATTGTTTTAAAAACATATATAATTTATTATTATTATTTTTTTACTTCCATGTAGAATGCGTCGACGTCAATGTTACACCGGATAAGCGCCAGATATTTCTGCAGGAGGAGAAGCTGTTGCTCGCGATCCTTAAGAGCTCTCTCATTGCCATGTATGAGACTGGAGTCAATAAAATCAGACTCAACAACACACCACAAATATCAGGCAGTATGTGTGCCAAATCATTGTTTTTTCATGTTAAAAATGACAAATGAGGCAAACTATAATTGTTAACTATAACTGTTTTTTGTGTCAGGTTTTTCCAGATGTAGTGAGTCTGATATTAATTCAGAAGGTCCTCGAAAAACTTCGCTGACTGGACTGACTCCGGACGATGATTCAGAGACTTTGACACACACCCCGAAAACATCTTTTAACTTAGCTGGACTAAAGGCAGCATTTTCAAAACAGCATGTTCTTGCTATTGGGACAAAGTCCTCTGATAATAAAACTGTTCATGAAGGTCCAACTCAAAAAAAGATGCAGTCGTTTTTTCATTGCTCAGAAAAGACTAGCTACAGCAGATCATCAGATGCTGCTTCACTAAAAGCAACTTCACCGTTAGAAGCTTTGAAATCCTGTCTAACCAAGCACGAGAACAAGTCGGACATGGAGGCTGATTCGTGTCTGTCTGATCTCGGCTCCGTCATTGACACCCCAGAGACTCTTTCTGGAAATCGTTCTGAATTTGACTCTCCAGACTCCGGTTTAGAGGAAGCCAGCATTAAAATGAAGCCTTACAGAGAGTCTGTAGATGAAGTGCATGATGGTTTGGAAACTTCAGAGCAAGAGCCCGGGTCTGTTATTAATACTGAAAATGTTTCTAGTCCCAAGGCAAAAAAATGTAGGTGGGATGATAACCTATCAGAACAGGCCCGACTTCCATCCTCCAGTGTGAGTGGTGCTTCATGTGGAGTGTTTGACCAACCAGTGAGCATGCAGAAAAAAACTGTGCCTTTGCAGTTTTCAATGACCGGACTGGTTAAAAGAATGGAAAGACTAAAGACACGGCAACGAGAGCAGAACGAGTCTGAGCCAAAATATAGACGGTTCAGGGCAAAGATTAACCCTGGGGATAACCAAAGTGCCGAGGATGAGTTGAAGAAAGAGATAAGGTATAGAGATCATGTATTCTTTTTGTATTCTCATATTATTCTTCTCTTAATAAATGTCTGATGTACTTAAATTGTTTATCTATATATGTATTTTTAGCAAGGACATGTTTAAGGAGATGGACATCATTGGTCAGTTCAACCTGGGTTTTATTATTACCAAGTTTAAGTCAGACCTTTTTATTATCGACCAGCACGCCACTGATGAAAAGTACAACTTTGAGATGCTGCAGCAGCATACTGTCCTAAATGGACAGAGACTTATTGTGTAAGTCTGGACTTTGGTGCATTTTTAAAAAGTAATTCGCATTGATTTTGAAGGTAAACAACATTTCCTGTTTTCATCTCAGTCCGCAAAATCTCCATCTTCCCGCTGTAAGTGAAACTATTCTGATGGAAAATCTTGAAATCTTCAAGAAAAATGGCTTCGACTTCTTTATAGATGAGAATGGTATGTATATAAGAGCACACCCAAAGTTGGTAAGCTCACTATGTGCCTGTGTACCTAAAGGAGATTGAGAGTGTAATTTCATGTTTTATAGCACAAGTCATGCAGAGAGTGAAGCTGATCTCTGTACCCACGAGTAAGAACTGGACCTTTGGTCCAGGAGACATTGAGGAGCTCATCTTCATGCTTAGTGACTGTCCTGGCGTCATGTGCAGGCCTTCTCGAGTCAGGCAAATGTTCGCATCAAGAGCATGCCGCAAATCGGTGAGTATAACTGTGCATGTGCCTTATTTTAATACTTGCACTTGCTTAACATAAATTGCATCGATGACTTTAAAGATATCTTGAAGCATTTATAAGTAACCCATAAGTTCAAAAAAGAGTAACAAATGAACAGTGGTTCGCCGGGAATCGAACCCGGACCCTAGAGTTGCAAGGCGACCGTGCTAGCATATGGACAATAATATCAAAATATATTTTAAATAATATTTAAAAATCACATGATATCAATGTTTAAACCCCCATATAATAACAGGGTACAGTTTCCACATTTTTAGACCCTCTTAAAGGAAGAAGGTCTCGTGACCTACTGATTTCAACAGTCTGTGACACAGAGCTAGAGGATGGGGAAATACAAGCCTAAATTAGTTTACTCGTGCTTTTATTCCTACTTATTTTTAAAAAGGACATGCAAACGTTCCTTTTAATCCCCTAGCGCTGCTCAACTGATCCCACCATCTCTCGAGGAAGACTGTTGAATGAACTTCCTCTAGATGAACATACAGCCAAGTCAATGCCCATCTTTAAGCAACAACTAAAGCCCTATCTGTTTTTTTTTTTTTTTTTTTTAGGTATTTGGGTAAACTTCTAAACAATATTATTTAATGATTAAAAGTCCAAATCACTTATGTACTGTAAGTCGCTCTGTATAAGTGCATCTGCCAAATGTCTACATGTAAATATAATTAATAATTTTCCTCAGACTAACAAAGTAGGTTCGTGCATAAACTGTCATCTCAACCATTAGTTGGCTGCAAAGATCGATGACCTTTATGCCACCGACCATTGCTGTATGGGAGAAGTTATGTTGCTGTGGAACCCAGGACACACACACACACACACACACACACACACACACACACATGCAAGCACACTGTGGGTGATTTGGTGATTTGGAAATGTTAATTTGCTGTACTCTCTTGTCTTCTTGGTGTTTAATGGCGGTTTAATCCACTACTGTATGTTGTATTACCGCGATCTTCTGGTCTTAATCTCCCTCATCTTCCTTCCAGCTTAAATCATCTATTCTAATCCCTTCGCCCTTAAGAAACACATCAGATGCTTTTTTTTTCCTTTTCCTCTTTCTTCATTTCCCAAAACACTTTTCACAATGTACTCAACCTTTCCAAATTACCTTTGCTCCTCCCCTGAATGTTGGAGTGGATCTCTCTGTGCTTGTCAGTCGCCACGGCATCTTTCTCATATCCCACGAAGAAGCCTGAGAACATACAATCTCCATGCACTCCGATCAAAGATGGGATTCAAACCCTCCAACCCTGGAGGTGCACGGCACTCAGTGAATGCATGTGCTGTACAATAAAGACGTACTCTTTGCGATTCGTGTAAATTCAATTCAGTTTTTATTTGTATAGCGCTTTTAACAATTGACATTGTCTCAAAACAGCTTTACACAATCAAGAGAATTATTTCAGTTTGTATGGAATGTGAATGTGTATGAATCAAATGTTCAGATGGTCCCTGGTGAGCAAGCCCGAGGGCGACAGTGGCAAGGAAAAACTCCCTGAGATGGTAATAGGAAGAAACCTTGAGAGGAACCAAACTCAACAGGGAACCCATCCTAAACTGGGTAAAACAGATAGCAGGAAATGATCTGCATTCATACAGTGTTAAGTGTTAGGTTCAGCTATAATAGTTGATGTTAATTGATGTTATAATAGTTGATGTAAAATGGAGTCCAGTAGTTATTGGAGACTCGGGTAGACTTGTAGAAAGTCCTGAACTATCGAATTGTCAAGTCCTCAGAGAAACAGCTGACAACACCAGTCGAGGCCAGAACCATCTTCTAAGTAGATAGAATCATCCCCAGACACCAGACGCATCCCAAAGAGACACACGGGGCATCCATGCGACGAGACCTCCAACCAGAAACGGGGCACCAGGATGGATCAGACAGGTCCGGAGGGCAGAGGGAGTCTGGATCACTGGCAGCTCAGGAACCACATGTGTAGCTCGAGAGAGAGAGAGAAAGAGTGAAAGGGGGAGACAGGGGGAGAGAGGAAAGAGAAAGAGGGGAGAGATTGCAATTAGGTATGGTCACAGTCACAATGTCTAATGTGAATGTATATTTAGTGTAGAGTGCAAGCAGAGACTCCGGCAGGACTAACTATGACAGCATAACTAAAAGGGAGAGCCAGAAGGAAACACAAACATGAGGGCTCCCTGAGATGTAAAGCAAACAATCACCTCACCGTCAAATGATGCTGTGGCTTTCAGTATGATGTTTTATTGGTTTTACAAGCCACTAACTGTGGCGAGTGCTCTTTTCTTTGTCACAGGTGATGATTGGGACTGCATTGAATAGCAGTGAAATGAAGAAGCTTGTGGTCCACATGGGGGAAATCGAGCAGCCCTGGAACTGTCCTCACGGACGGCCGACCATGAGGCACCTGGTCAACCTTGATGTCATTTCTCAGGACTGAGGATAAATATTTTTTTAATGCTGTTTATTCATAGCAGCTGTTTTTCTTTTAAGGTTTTCTGTACAGATTGAAGCATACTGTTATTTTTTTTTTTTTTGTAACTTCGTTCGTCTGTTGTGTGTGTATATATTGTATTTATCTTTCTGTGAACCTGCTTTTATATTCGCGTTTATGTCTGTATTTCTTTACGCTAATAAAGAGCTGCTTGCACTACTGAGAAACGCGTGTCGTTTGACCCTTGCGACCCGCCGTACAAACACGGTCGCTTAGCAACCCGATGCCGTACACAACACGCTAACACGCTTTTTGACTCTGTAGCGGTTTAGCTGACGGCTTTTCTGTGTCCGTAATGGCGGAAGATACAGATATAACATTAGAACCCGACAGTTTAGAGCTAACAGAGACGTTACCTGCTGATGAAGTGGAGAATCACTCCGAGGAAAGTGTGGCCTCATCAGCGATCACAGAGATTCCAGCTGTGCATGTTCTCTCAGACCAAATCATCCAGAGGTTACTGACTGTATACTAACTCTACCCGCTCTTTAAATGCAAGATCAAACAGATCAACTAACCCGAGTACCTTTCAGGTATGAAGGCGACAGGTCAGGAGAGGTGTTCCACGGGGAAGGAGTGGCTCACTTTAAAGGTGGACATGTATACAAGGTGGTGAAATAATACTAATAATATTAATAACAGATCAGCTGTTTTAATGGAATATGAAACATTCTCATGTACTCAACTCTCCAATCATTTCCCCTGCTTATTCCCAAGGGAGGTTTTGTAGATGGTGTTATGCATGGCCGTGGAGAATACACATGGGCAGACGGGTTAAAGTATGAGGTGTGTAGACTTCTGTTACATCCCTGGCCAAAGAACCCAAGCATAATGTACCACAGCCAAGTCACATGCAAACTGTTTTTTTTATTTTAATTTTTTAAAATAAGGATAAGGGACTTGAACAAAGATTTACTGAAGGGGTATCTGAAAACTGTAATTATAATATTAAGGCGGTTACCAGCCTGATTCAGTTAAAAGATTAATTTATTCATCTTTAACAAACATTTGTTTCAGGCAAGGTTCCAGTGAGTCCAGAGGCTATACCTGTGAATGTTGTGTGTGATGAATACACACATCAATGCTCACACATTAATTTATTCATTCTTCTATACCACTTATCCTGAGTACAGGGTCGCTGCGGCCTGGAGCCTGTCCCAGGAGACTTTAGGCACCGGTCGGGGTACACCCTGGAAAAGATGCCGATCAATCGGCACATGCACATAAACTTCGGGTAATTTGGAAACACATAACCTGCATGTTTTTGGACTGTGGGAGTAAGCCAACAAGAGTAAGAAGAACATGCAAAAATTTCAAGTGCACAGCCCCAAGGCGGGATTCTAACCCTCGACCATGGGGTTCCTCTGCCACAGTGCTAATCGCTTCACCACAATGCCACTTCACACCTTTTATTCAGTTTAGTTAATCCACCTACCAGCATGTTTTTGGGAGGTGGGAAGAAACCACTTGGACACTGGAAAAACATGCACCAACACCCAGCTTTGAACTAGGGACTCTGGAGCGCTGAAAATTATAGAAATATATAGAAAGTATATATATAGAAATATAGAAAGTCATATCACAATTTAATTGTGAGAAACCGGCCACCAAGCCACCAGTGCCGTAAATGGTGAGAATAGTCATTCATTCATTCATTCATCTTCTATACCGCTTAATCCTGTGTTCAGGGTCGCGGGGGACCTGGAGCCTATCCCAGGAGACTTCGGGCACTAGGCGGGGTACACCCTGGACAGGGTGCCAATCCATCGCAGGGCAGGTGAGAATAGTAATAATAATAATTAAAAGAGGACGTGTTTCCTGCACATGCTGTGATCCTGCAATTTCCAGTCTTTATTGAGTGATTATTGATCATCAGTAAAACAGTACTCTCCGTCTCTTTAGGCACTTAAAATAAAATTGTAAATTTTGCTGGCTTTTCTGTGTGATGCAGGAGAAGATATTTTGATTTTACTTTGATACAATAACTTGGTGACACCATTAATTTTTAGCATATGGACACGCACTCACTCACTCACTCATGCATGTTCTATACCGCTTTATCCTGTATTCAGGGCACGAAGTAGGATACACCCTGGACAGGGTGCCAATCCATTGCAGGGCACATACACACTCACACACCACGGGCAATTTGAACACCAATTAACCTAACCTGGATATCTTTGGACTGTGGGAGGAAACTGGAGTCCCCGGAGGAAACCCACCAAGCAGGGGGAGAACATGCACACACAGACGGGAATCGAGCCTGGACGGGAATCGAACCCGGACCCTAGAGTTGCAAGGCGACCGTGCTAGCATATGGACAATAATATCAAAATATATTTAAAATAATATTTATAAATCACATGATATCAATGTTTAAACCCTCATATAATAACAGGGTACAGTTTCTACATTTTTAGACCCTCTTAAAGGAAGACGGTCTCGTGGCCTACTGATTTCAATTTAACTACAGGAATTTTCGAACTAATCTGCAGAGTAGGAACATTCCAACACTAATTCTAACACCAATTCCATTTGGCAGGGGGACTTTAAAACAAATGCTCCTATGGGACATGGAACATACACCTGGTTAGATCGTAGTACCTATGAAGGAGGGGTATACAATGGAATCCGCCATGGCCTTGGAACGTACAAATCTTCCAAAACCAGCACTGTATATAAAGGGCAGTGGTACAAAGGCAAAAGACATGGCAAGGTAAGAAAAAACATGTCCCATGACTGTCACTTCACAGAATTTTGAGTATGTGCATGTTTCTTCATATAATACAAGACTTGATTGCCATAGGGGACAATGTACTACAATGAAGAGGCAACATCGTGGTACAAGGGTGATTGGGAAAACAATCGAAAAGAAGGCTGGGGTATGCGCTGGTACGTTCTCACTCCCATAGTTCCAAAGTTCATTCAGTGCTCAAACTCTAATAACATGAAAATGACCAATTCACTACTTTCCCACTAGCTATCCATCAGGAGACATATATGAAGGTCAGTGGAAGAACAGCGTCAGACATGGCGAAGGAACAATGAAATGGATTCAGCTGGGTCAGCAATACAGTGGGCAGTGGCTAAATGGTGTTCAGGTCTGAGTCTCTTTGGTCACTAGTCTTAGACATTTCACTATATTCAAGCACACACTATACCACATTGTGATCTAAGTGGCATATATTATAGAATACATATTCTCTGCAGCATGGGAATGGGACACACACATGGTTTCTGCAGCGGGTTTTTGGCTCTCAGTACCCCCTCAGGAATGAGTATAAAGGGGAATTTGCACAAGGTCTGCGTCATGGTCATGGAACATTCACCTATGCAAGTGGATCAGTTTACTCTGGAGGTTGGAAAAAAAACAAAAAACATGGTCAGGTAATTCATTTTGCATCTTTCCATGCATTTGTTCATTTTGCTCATTGTTTCTTTCTATGGCATTAAAGAAAATGTTTTGTTCCAGGGAAAGGTTATTTTCAAAAATGGTTGTGTATATGAAGGGGAGTTTATTGATGACCGTATAGCCGAATTCCCAACATTCTCAACTATTTCAGTATGTGCACTGGGTGGCTTACCTAGTAGAGCTGAGGATTCAGGAAATAAGGCAACACTACTTGGACCTGACATTGCTTTGAACATAGGGAATCTATTATCCCGAACTCCAGAGACACAAAGAGGACAGGAGCTCAGACAGGTGAGTTTTTCAGGGTATAAAATTATGATTCATTATTCTTAGTAACCTAGACAAGATGTATTATTGTGATGCTCATTGTGTTCAGGTGGAATTCGCTATTATGAGGCATATCGCATTGCTGAGGTCAACATACACGTTATACAGCAGCCTTGGAAGTGAGAACTCTCCAGACAACACTTTCCTGCTCAGTCATATACAGTGCTGGCGCTTTCTTCAGGACTGCAATGTCCACCAGCATGGATTAACACTGGCACAGTTGGAAAACCTCATTAACAGTAAATACACATCTCAGTAAAACTTGCTACATGGTTTCATACAAATGTGCTTGATTTGTACTGGTACAATGATGATGTTCACTTTTATAGATGAACTAATGCATTTTTCTCATAGAGGATATCTCTCCTGGGAAGGTTCTTTCACCTTTTAGTACAATGTTGCTGAGAGAATGGATTAGCTATATTGTTGTTGCAGCATACCATATTTATCACAGAGACTTTGAGTAAGTGTTTCTTTTTTGTATAAATGAAGAATTGCTCATTGCTAACACTGTAAGGCTTTTCAGGCTAACATTTTACATCATTTTAATGGTTCAGGCCATCCAGTTGTGTGCTTGCAGAGTGCTTTTCTAAGTTTATGAAGCAGGACATCATTCCCAATGGCAAGAATGTTAAAGGTAATTAGGTGTTTGTACAGTGTGGTGTATGTATGTATCCTTTTACTTAATTACTTTTCATTCAAGTTTTCATCAGCCAAAGCCCATATTTGATGTATAACATATAACATAGGACGTCTTTACTGCCATCCTCTTCGTGCTGCGATTGGCAAGACCTATCTTAACAAATGCTGGGAGATCTACCAGACAATTCCTAGAATAACCTCATCTGCCATCTCTGACATCATGACTGCCAGACACTTCATCTGGATGTTCAAGGTAAAGAGTTTATCACTGATATCAAAATGAAAAAAAATAATAATAATTTAACCAATTATCAATTGTTTCTCTATAGGTTTTACATCTCTTTGATCAGACACTAAGCACAAGAAGATTGCTAGAGATCCTTTCACTAGAGAATCCTGCAATATACAGTTCTTCTCACAGTAATCTGGATTTGGAGGTTGGGCTCACTATTAACATCACATTTTAAACCTAATTGTCATAAACAATAATGCAACCCAGTTCTTGAAAACCCCAGAAACATTTTTTTTTCAAACTCTCAAACCAGTCAATCCAGAGCAATAAATATAAAGTACCATAAAACCTATGATCTAACTGGTAGAAAGCTGGACTAAAGTGGACTGGTTTGGGAAACCCGGCTATAAATTAGAATTATTTATATATAATATATATAATTTTGGAATGGGATCTTGTTGAACTTCATTGCAGGTCACTTTTCTCGAGTTCTTTGAGTGTTTACTGGCTTGTGCTGAAGTGAAGGACACACTTGGAATCAGGACTGCACAACAGAATTCTGCGAAAGCGTCAGAAAATCAGATGAAAGACGACTCTATTCTGAACCAGATGGCTTCTTTTCAGGTTAGTGAAGATATCCAAGAAGTGACGCACTCGCAGCTTAACTTTGACACCTTGGTTTAAAAACGTAATATATTTAAAAATATATATTAATGCTAATACAGTCTTTTTATCCTTAAAAAGGTTGTTTTTTCAAGTTTATCTTAAATCGAATGAGTTTCATACAAGTACATTACTATAGGTCTTGGTCGCTATACATATTCATGCTCTGCACATGGACCATAAAGTTCATCACTCTAAACATGAGCACAATGTAAGTAGCCAGAGCCAAATTCCACAACAATGAATTTTAAAGATTCAGCTGAGATATGAAGCTTTTGGAGGGCTAAATTTAGTTTTTTTTTTTTAAAATGGTGTATTTGGTACTAATTTAATCTGTACCAATCTGTTTCCATGCACTTCACTGAAGAAGCTTCCTGTGTTTCAGCTGAACCTTGGATTGCATTTTTGTACAGAACAAGGGTTGTGGACTCTCTGGTCTCTAATTACTTCTGTTGCATTTGCATTCCAGGTGACAAACTTCATAGTCAGTGTGCAGAAAGCTTAAAAACCAAGACCTATTATAAATTACTCTCATGCACCTCAATTTAGATTTAAGACAGAACTATTCCTTTAACCCAAATGAGATTTGTATACATACCTAACTGCACACATTTCAATTTTGGTCTCTAGCAAAATGAGCCGACAGTGCCATCCTCAAGCACCATCATTTCATCTGCTGCCAACAGTGTAAAAATCATTTGAGTTATTTATTCATTTATTTTTACATCAAACTGTTTTTTTTATTACTGTTTACAAAAATATATAATAATTCTAACAAACATGTGTTCTTATAGGAATTTAAATCCATTGCAACCCCACAGTCATTCTATACTGAAGAAATACAACCTAAAGGTACTATGCTCTTTCAGATGCATGTATAGATACGTTGCAGATTTACATGAATATAACCACCATGTATAAACAGAGGTACAGACTAGTCTAGAAAAGTTTGTCCACAGCAGACCTGTATACTGTAGACTAGACTGAATTGCTCAAGCAAGCCTATAGTGTATGTGCAACACTGACGGTCAGTCAGTAGGTAAACGTAAAGTTCCCATCACCACCTGTCTCTTACTATGGTATGTGTATTATTGGCTAGAGTTGGCTGTAGAAGAGCGACCAGAAGAACAGGTGGAGAACTGGAAAAACCGTATTCACCAGTTCTTTACGGACATATTATTCCCAGCATATGAACACAAGTTGGTGTGTGAAAAAGAGATGCAAGAGGAACACCAAAGACTAACCACAGCCAACAGCCTCACCCTAGAAAAGGCTAAGGCGAATGCTAGGTATTTAACCTTTTGATTCACTTACATGCCATCTCGCCTGGTCTTAGTTATACTGCAGGATAATTATTTCAATTCAGGCTCAATATATGGAGGTAATGAAATAGACAACCTGTTGTTGAGCAGACATCTTGTTTTCAGGCTAAGGGAGCAGCAGAGAGCTGAAGAAAAGGAAAGATCGAAAGAAAATGAGAAGATAAAAGAAAAAATGGAGGAAGATGAGAGAAGTGATGTCTTGGATACCCTTAACGATTCATCTGCAGTTCTGACAACCCCAGTGACCTCCTCTACCTCTGTGGACATCAATCACCCACCAACCATCAAGAAAAAAAAGAAGCCATGATTTATTTTTTTAATTGAACGAAATTTTGTAAACACAAAGTATATATAAAATTTGGTAATCTAAATATAATTAATACCAATTTTACTATAAAACTTAACACATAACCCCATAAGTAAATGCTTGTCCACATCTCTGCTCAAATTAAATATCAGTAGGAGGGGTAAACATCATGAGGTCACGCTCACACACTGACTGTCTTATTCTCTCCTTCAGCTCGGGGGTGAACAGCAACTGACCTGTGGTCATCTGAAACATAACAGAAGCTCTGTGAGACATGCAAATTTTTACCACCACAACTGGTGATCTTAAAATTATCTTAAATGCTCATAAAATAAAATTGTATCACAGCCATATACAGTAAGTAGTGCTGTTATATGTGTGAAAGTGCATTAGAAATTCAAGAAAGAGTCAAATCCACCTCGTCAGTCCAGGGAGTGACCACCAATGGTGCCATTCTGGGAAAAGCTAAATCAAAAAATGTGAAGAAGCCAGTCAGTGGTGACAGCACACGCTTAGACCCCCTTTGTGAAACACCTAGGTGAAAGCAACAGCAATGTGGACACCTTGAGTACCTACCTGTAGGAGTCATCAGTGCATCCTGAACGGGCTCCTCCGCCTGAGGGCTCTCCATTTCAGCATCTTCTAGGCCAAGGGACAATTCGTCCAGTGCCATGCTCTGCACAGGAGATAAGCTGCATTGGGTTGTGGGTTGCAGATATCGTTCAAAGTCTAATCCGGCAAGATTCTAAAATAATAATAAACATTATAATCATGGAATTTCCCCATAAGCATGATGTACAGATGATGTCTTATGATTACCTCATTGTCTTGATTTTGAGGCACTGTACCAACTGCACTAACAGGAGATCTGTTACACACACACACACACACACACACACACAATGTATTTAAAAAACAAAAGCACCTAATTACATTTTGTTAGTAGGAAAAACAATGGTCAAGTCTTGAGACAAATATAACGGGTGGATATAAAGCTAATTTTTTTTTAAACACCTGGCTAAGAAGGACTGGACAGAAGAAAAGACCCAAGAACAAAATTCAAATGCCAAAGTCACTGGGAAAAATCTCAGCATTTTCTGTACGACTACTAAACCTTAATTACAAATAACATAAGAAAATTAATGCATAAAACACACAAATTAAAAAATTTATTTCTAATGAAATCCTAAATTCCTCAAGTTCATGTTAAGTTTTGAAGTGTGAACACAGTGTTAAACACCTGTTTAAGAACTCTTATTTAACGTCCATCAATGTACGACTGAAAATCATCAGATGTGCCTACCTGTCATTGACACATGGGTAGGTTGTGTCTGATGGTGCTGCAAGGAGGATTTGGACTTGCTGTGGTGTGGTGGACATCACACATGGGGAGGATGGGACTGAGACACACTTCTCCACAGCCTCCGCTCGGGGAGGTGTCTTGCACACCGGAGGCGAGTGGGAGAAACTCATAGCATTAGTTTGACTGTCTGATGGAAAAATGTCCACTTCAGCAACCACAGTCTCTTGAGTCATCTCCTGGGACGATGCTCCTACTGCAGACTCTTGAGTAGTTTCTTCAGGCTCTGCACTGCTGCCTGGATTCGCAGGATGTTGAAGTGGCAGTTCTTCCTCTGACTGGCATGGAGAATGGTGTGGCTTGATCTCAGCTGACTGGTTCATCTGATCATCTACTTGTGTAACCATGAAGTCTGATTGGATATTGTTGAGACTGGTGTTATGATCATGCTGGCTGATTGGTGTGTCCGTGTCTCCATTAGGTGACGCATAGGGGGCATTTCTGTGGTGTTCAGGGCTGATGTGAAAGGGTTTGGGAGAGCAGGGAAGGGGATTAATTTGCCGTTTAGGAGTACAGACGGGAGAAGCAGTGGTGCAAGCTACCACAGCAGGAGAGGTAGGAGGAGAGGTAGGAGGAGATGCAGGAGGAGGTGCACTTCGAGAGGGAGTGAGAATGCATGGAAGAGGAGATGGGTGAACGACTGCAGTCGGCCTCTGCAGCCTACTTGGTGTGCTAAATTTAGATGCACGTGGGGAACCCTGGCTAAATGGAGCCGCACTCATCCGAGACGATCTTCTTACAGCACCTGGGGATAATTTTTTTTCATACCTTTATTCAGCTGACACAGCCACAATACATCACAATGTGTACAGAAAATAACGATTAAGAATGTATTGGACTCATACCAACTTTGACTGGACTCTCCACCTGGAAGAAGCCGCCATGAAAAACAACCGTCTGGGCCGTCAGCGTGTTAGCAGGGGTATCTGAAGCAGGAGCCGAATCATCTTGATCTCTGTCTGAAGCCTCAGCAGCTTTAGCGGCTGCTGCCTGCTTGGCCTTCATGGCAGCTTTCACTGCAGCCAGACGACTCTTTGCAGCTGCACCGGCCCCCACACCTGCTCCAGTCCTACTTCCAGCAGCAGGTGGCTTCTGAATGAACATGCACAGAGAACACGTGCATTAATAACATACTCCATCTATCTGCTCAACAAGCAAACAAGTTGAATTCTTACATATATTTTGTAAGAATGTAAAATTTGGATTTATTACATACCAGCGTGAGTACCCATCGTTGACGGGTACAGAGTTTGTAGAAATAGTTTAAAAGGTTAAAGCTGAGAATAAGGTCATCAGCTTGAAAGTAATCAGTGGTTAATTCAGGTTGAACCCCATGTACATGTCTGCATGTTTTTGTATGACTGAACTCTCTGCCCAACATATTAATACAAAGAAACATTTGTACAAGTTTAAGCATCTCCATGCCTTGTTTGCGCCAAGTTGTACTTCTTTCGTCGTCAGCAAAATACACTCAGTGTTCAGATATTTGGAGAGTCAATCACAGATGAGAAATCGAAAAAGTAGGTGAGATAAATATTAGGTTGTTTTAATATGACTCCAGAATACAGGTCCTTCTCAAAAAATTTGCATATTGTGATAAAGTTCGTTATTTTCTGTAATGTACTGATAAACATTAGACTTTCATATATTTTAGATTCATTACACACAAACCGAAGTAGTTCAAGCCTTTTATTGTTTTAATATTGATGATTGTGGCATACAGCTCATGAAAACCCAAAATCCCTATCTCAAAAAATTTGAATATTTCATCCGACCAATAAAAGAAAAGTGTTTTTAATTTAAAAAAAAAAAAAAAAAAAAAAAAGCCAACCTTCAAATAATTATTTTCAGTTATGCACTCAATACTTGGTCGGGAATCCTTTTGCAGATTCTTGTGTCTCAACTTTCTCTTCACAATATCCCACAGATTCTCTATGGGGTTCAGGTCAGGAGAGTTGGCAGGCCAATTGAGCACAGTAATACCATGGTCAGTAAACCATTTACCAGTGGTTTTGGCACTGTGAGCAGGTGCCAGGTCGTGCTGAAAAATGAAATCTTCATCTCCATAAAGCTTTTCAGCAGCTGACATGGCACCCCAGACCATCACTGCCCGTGGGTACTTGACTCTGGCACCTTGATTTCCGAATGACATGCAAAATTTGCAACCTGTAGCCCATTTCCTGCACACGCCTGTACACGGTGGCTCTGGATGTTTCTACTCCAGACTCCCCCAAGGTCTGGAATCGGTCCTTCTCCACAATCTTCCTCAGGGCCTGGTCACCTCTTCTCGTTGTGCAGCGTTTTCTGCCACACTTTTTCCTTCCCACAGACTTCCCACTGAGGTGCCTTGATACAGCACTCTGGGAACAGCCTATTCGTTCAGAAATTTCTTTCTCTTGCTTGAGGGTGTCAATGATGGCCTTCTGGACAGCAGTCAGGTCGGCAGTCTTACCCATGATTGCGGTTTTGAGTAATGAACCAGGCTGGGAGTTTTTAAAAGCCTCAGGAATCTTTTGCAGGTGTTTCGAGTTAATTAGTTGATTCAGATGATTAGGTTAATAGCTCGTTTAGAGAACCTTTTCATGATATGCTAACTTTTTGAGATAGGGATTTTGGGTTTTCATGAGCTGTATGCCACAATCATCAATATTAAAACAATAAAAGGCTTGAACTACTTCAGTTTGTGTGTAATGAATCTAAAATATATGAAAGTCTAATGTTTATCAGTACATTACAGAAAATAATGAACTTCATCATAACATGCTAATTTTTTGAGAAGGACCTGTATTAAAATTTACTTATTCAATTTCAACACTTGAGTTATTTCAGCTGTAAAAATATTAACTAATCCCAATAAAAAATATTCAGTTTAGCTATTCTAGTGAACATCTTGGATCAGGTGTTTGTTTACATTGAGCAAGTAGCTTATTTTAAAGTAACATAACTGGTTCATAACATTGCTTTTACTCAACATTTGATTTAACTTATGGTGCAGGTTAAAATTTTAGGAACATATCTAAATACTGCAAAAGATTCATTAAATTTTGTCCAGTGCTCGATTTAAGACGCAGCCAGTTTGACGCATGTGTAGTACACAGTCAAAACTTGCGGTACATAATCTGGCACATAACTGCTCATAACTTCCCTTCTGCTCAAGATTTTGAATTTAAAGATTCAGATTTTATAGTGTACATCCCATTTTTTTGGAGAATTATAAGGGCGTGTCATTCTGTGTCATTGTCATATAACATTCTGATCGTTTGTGTCTTCTGTATATTTTTTGTATACATATTAAACTATTGCATTGATTGGCTCTGTTAAGGGATGCAAATAGCCATTCCCACCTTGGTGCTGAATGAGTAAAACTGATCAATATTATGACGTAATCTGTAATTGGCTCAAATTGAGTGCGACTCTGATCTTATTGGATCGTCACCCATGTAAACTGTTAAGCCTAATCAAAATGATTTCGTTCCAACTGAAGAAATATTGTCAGTGGAAACTGAGCTATTGTCAAGAGTGTGTTGGTGGCAACCTTTAAAACAGGTCATTCTTTTTCCAAATGACTGAAATAATCATTAAATGCAAAAACTAATGTAACCTGTAGATGTAAAGACTTCCTACAGTATATACCTTGACCACTTTTTTCTGCCTGGTGACAGGCTTGATCTCCTCTTGCCATCCCCGGGATTCAGCTTCTTTTAATGCATTAAACTTCTTATCAACATCTTCCACCTAATGCAAGATGTTTATACATTATTATTTTTATACAGTACAAGACACATGATACAATGACATGTACTGTCTTACTTATTATATGATAGAAGAAAAAATATATATATATTTAAAAGAAAATTTTCAGTAATCACCTGAAAGTACACCATGTCCCAGAACCCCTGCAAGTCTGTGCAGGTGGTGATCATCTCTCCTCTGCCAAAGTCGCAGTCGTCCACCAGGCCATTGAACTGACCAAAACGCTCCTTCATCAGTAACCTAGCTTGGCCAACAGCTGTACGCATGCGGTCCCGCACTACAGGGACAGAGAACCAATGGACAAGTGTATACTAAGGATGTATAAACATTTGCCAAATGAAGACTTAATTTTAGTGAAATTTAACCTTTATATTGACTGCCCACTTACTTTCTTCCGGGATGGAGGAATCATCAAATCGCAATTGCCAAAATTCAGACAACCCAGTCAACCTTTCTGTCTCACTAGCCATTACTGCCCTATAGTACACACACAAGCACGTACACACTCAGGAATAGAACATAATACCACAACATGCACATATGCACACACAACAATTCTGTCTCACCTGAAATAAGACACATCATGCTGAGGCTCTGAGGGCTCCAAGGAAGAAGGAGGAGAGGCAGGAGGCAAGGAAGGTGGTGGGTGAGAGAGAGAAGCAGGAGGTGAGGCAGCAGGTAATTGAGCAGGAGCAGACTTGGAAGGAGAGGCAGGACAAGGTTCCGACATGAAGGGTGGAGGTGAAGAAGGAGGAGGAGCAGGGGAAGAGTCACATGGTAGAGCTATTGGGCTCACAATCATCATCTCGGGTTCCACTGAAAAGCTGAAGGTAGAAAAATAAGAATGTGTAATTAATGCAAACTAGGGATGCTCAATTCGATTAATTTTCCCAACCAACCACCAACGTCCGTTACCCGAACATTAACCGTTAACTGATCCGATTAGAATAAAATGAAAATAGAACTGAGGAGTGTCTGATTAAATATAACAAAAAAAAATTTCCATATTTTATTTTAACATAAACATAACATTACAGAACATATCAAGAACAGAATCTGAATTCACACATCGTAAAATTTTCACGCACCTGCAGCGTTTCCGACAACAGAGAAAAACAAAATACTATAAATAAAAAGAATAAAATAAATAGGCCTGCACTAAATATTTTTACTTAAATAACAAATTATGATTACAAAACGAGAACACGCTGAAATACCCTTCAAGCTTGCCTCAGGTAGGAAAATTTTTTCATGCATTGGCTACTAAGTTTTTTCGGTTAAAAATAATAGCAGGCCTGCCTCAAACCACAAACTGTCTAGTTTTTATAAAACAAAACATGTCAACGTGCTGTGGGGATAGTCTGGAGCGCAACCTAAACACCCACGGCAGAAAACACCCTCTCAGATGGCACAGATGTCCCAGGAATGCAGCGATAACGCCGCGCTAGAATGGCCAGTCTCAGGAAGCGCTGTTCATTTGCTTTCCACCAGTCTAGAGCATGAATATCTAAAGAGGACTGATTGTCTCTCATATATAAATATCCACCTCAAGTCATAGCACACCGTTCCTGATCGAGCCGCACGTAACGGTGTAACATACGTGAGAGTCGTCTCAAAGCTGCGGGGCGAGAAACGGTCCAAATAATAAATGGATTTCGGGGACATTTCTGGGGGAAGAGTAATAAGTGCGCCTAGTCACACTTAATTAAAAATAATAATAATAATAATAATAAAAAATAAATTGTATATAAAAACATTTTAAACCGTTTAACTGATAGTAACAATCGGTCAAAATTCATTCTTTCGGTTAACGGTTAATATGAGCATCCCTAATGCAAACATGTCAAAACATTAAATATTTTTTAATAACACCATCAGGGGCACTTCATTGGTGCATGACTGAAATACCTGGGTGAAAGGAAGGCGTCAGCAGAGCGAGGGGAAAGGGGTGTGGGCTGGAAGGTTCTCAGACCAGAAGGGGGCTGGAACACAAATCCTTGGGGAGCAAATGAAACTGGAGTCACATTGGTATCCTCCACCATTTTTTCCTCTTCGGGAGGGGAGGTATTGACTGCAGTTATCACCTCCTCAGCAATCTGGCAGAACATTAGTACAAGTTAGTTTTAATAAAATCACACATAAATGGGTGGGTAGACAAAGAAAGACAGAAAGGGCCAAGCTGTAGGTCTCTGCTGTAGGTTTATTTACCTTAATTCCCTTCTCTTTTACTGCCACATATTCAGTATGTTCTGTTGGAAAGATGATATTTAGCCTAGATATGTATATAAAATGCTTTAATACATATTAAAGTGTCTTTAAAACATGTATTGTGCATTACCCTGCATTGTCTTTCCTTTACCCGAAGAGGGTGCTGCAGTTTGCCTATTACCAGATTTAGTTTTGGCAGGTCTGAGATCTAGAAATAGGGAAACAGCAACAGATAGAAAATCAGGGGGAAAAGAGACAGAATTAATGTGCATATAAGTGAAGAACTAGGAATTTTGAGAACACCAGGTTAATGAAAGGATGGCAAAGTACCTGCAGCAGGTTTAGTCACAGGTTTGGTTGGAACCGCTGCAGTCACACTTTTAGCAGCTGATCGGGTGGTTGGAGCTCTGACAACTGGTTCAACTATAATAGACAAGAGGACTTAAATCCCAAATTATATCCAACAAAGACAGTTCATCAGCTTTGAGACTCATGAGAGACAGTGTGGAGAACCTGTCAATGGTTTTACCTGCAGCAGTTCTGCTTCTAGGAACCGATGGTGCTGATGACTTGTTAGCTCTTGTGCTGAGCGGCTCAGCTGTGGAGCAAAATATGAAAGCTAATTTATTGTGACAGTAATACTGTGTTTTCAAATAGATATCATCAACATGAAAAAGAGAGGGAGGGGTGGATTAAAAGACAAAAATAAAAGAGAAAAACCTACCCTTCTTTGGTGCAGACTGTTTTTCCACTTGCTGCTGTGTGAAAAACAGAAAAAAACGTGATAAATACATAAATCTGAGGAGCATCTGTGTTGGCTCCAATCGGAGGTGCTGTAAATCGGTGGTTTCTAAGGCTGGTCAGTGTAACAAATGTATCCACTGCAGCAAAGGTAGTTCTTGACACTTCCTTTTATGGGACAGTCCTAACAAGAGTCAGTTTTATCAGTGTGTTTGATAGTCTTGGCAACTGCACTTGGGGATACATTCAAAGTTCGAGATTTTTTCGTATCGAATGACCTTCATTTCTTAAAATAATAGACCGGCTTTTCTCTTTACTTACTGAGCGTTTCTTGCCATAATATGGATTTGTGTAGTAGTTACATTAGCACTAATATGGCTATTGACTATTGTACACACCCTTCCTCTGCACAAGGCAACTGATGGTCTAAAGTACATTGTACACTCTTTCCCGTCTCTGCTGCGAATTACAAGAAATATTTACTGTTTAATAATTAGGTCATTAATTTGCACCACCTCAGCTCACTTTCACAGTATATTGCACTGTCGTTCTCTTTCTTGCACATTTGCAGGTGCACTTCATGTTGTCTCTTGTATAGTACTTAAAATATTTTTTGATAATTTGGTTTGTCTTAGATAGTCAGCTAATTAGGTATCCTAGCAAGCAAGTTAGTTTCTGTTGCATGTATGTAGCACCTTCGTCCTAGAGGAACACTGTTTTGAAATGTATATGGTTGAAAAGTCTATTGACTTTGCGTTAAAAACGTTACAAATTAACCCTTGACAAGGCACAGCTGTGAACTGAAAACCATTCGAGGTGATTATCTCATGAATCTGATAACAGCTTCGCACACTCACGCCAATCCCTCATCAAAGCTAAATGTAGCTATGTTGGACAATCCAAAAAAATAAAACATTATGATTTGTTTAACATGTTTTTTGTTTACTACATAATTCCATACATGTTCTTTCACAGTTTGGATGCATCAAATCAATATTAATGATTTTAGAAAATCTTTTTAACTGAATATTATATTAAATATTAGTAGAATTTAGATAATTGATAACAGTGAAAAATAAACGAGTTAAAGAGATAAAGAGTTTCCAAACTTTTGACTGGTAGTGCATATGTAATAGATATGCAGCAAGTTTAAGAATACTGTATAGGAATTAGGAGAGAATGCTGAAGGCTAATGTACCTTTGGCTGCAGATGCTGTTTCATGGAGCGGGTCACCCTGGTGGACTGTATGGGTTCTGTGGTCTAAAACAAAAGCATACGAGTCACTGAGCAATACAGCTATAAGCTACAAGGTCCAAATGTGAATGCAAATAAAATTAAGCTGACCTTTTTTGTGCTCGGTTGAACAGGATTCAAGGGCAAGTAACCCAGGGGCTGTGGTCGGTAGAGACCGACCTTAAATGTGCCTTTCTTTTCTTTTTCTCGCTTTTCTTTCTCCTTCTGCAGCGCTTTGTTTTCTTTAAAACGTTCCAGCATCTTTCTCCTCTCCTCTCCGGCACTGTTACCTGGTGAAAAAACAAACCAAAACATTTTTTTATTTAATGCATCACTTACTGAAAAAAAATATTGATGAGAGAGTAAACTCATCTTACTTTTATTGGCTTTGGCATTGTGTCCCATGTCTTGGGAAGAAAGGACTGACTTTTCAAGAGTGGAGACATCGACAGATAGCTCCAGCTCAGGTAGTTGGTCAAGGTGTCTGCGGACATTCTGCATCTTTGCCCTGTTCTCTTTTTGTGTTTGGGACCGCCGCCTGGACATTTTCACTCTGATCATGGAGACACTACTGTCTCGCTTGTAAAGATGCGCAAAGCGAGAATCCATGCTGCAAATGATGCATAATAATAATAATAATTCAATTTAGTAATCTTTGTGAATTTAAAGGAAGAAATGGGTGCTTCATAATCACCCCTGCATGCAACTGTTAGTCATGGAATATAAATTCAAGAAAGGATTAGGACAAATTTCAAGTCTATGCAGTTCATAGGGTGTACATACTATCCAAGGGATGACAACACTCACAACAGCTAAACAAAGTCTGTTCAAATCCTAGTTTAAAACCTAATACTTATAAATAGAGCATAATCTGTATCACTGCTAAAACTTAATTCACCTTTAGCTGAGTATTAGGAAATATAAACGTATAACACGCAAACATGAATAAAAGGAGCTCCATTAAGACTTCACGTTTATTATTAGCATAACGAACCAAAACTATATTTGTCCCAGTTCACATTAGCTAGCTAAAATTAACTGTAAACATGTATTTGAAATCGTATTCTTACCTGTTAATGTGATAAACCCGCGTATCCGTTGGCAATTCGCTTAATCTAACCTCTAATACGCAGTAAACAAAACGACGTCGTCTACCTTCGGTTAAAACACACACAACATGGCGGGTAGGTTTTGAAAATTTGACCCACTCGTTTTGATTTGCTGATGGATACCCGGAAGTCGGCGCTGATTGGTCGTTGTTCCTGCGCTTGCGCACGTACATAAAACGTACAGAAATGTGAACAAGAAGGCTTGTGACCATCCATCTTCCTCTTGATGGCATTCCAAAAGTTTCCTGAAGTCAATTGCAGCAGTCTTTTTTTTTTTTAATAATAATAACAATAATAAAAAAAATATACGTTTATATATTGGACAATTTGGGAACGCCAATTAGCCGAATCTGCATGTTTTGGACTGTGGGAGGAAACCAGTTTCATGTGCTCGGTGGATTTTCTCCCACAGTCCAAAACGTGCAGATTAGGCTAAGTGGTGTTCCCAAATTTCCGTTTGTGTGTGTGTGTGTGTGTGATGGATTGGCACCCTTTCAAGGTCTTCTGGGATATGCTACAAGCACCTGGTAATTACCCTACATTCAGGCATTTGGCACATGTCCTTATCCAGAGCAACTTCATTTTTTCCTCTCATTATACATCTGAGCAGTTGAGGTTAAGAGCCTTGGTCAAGACAACTTGTTGATTGTGGGATCTGAACCTGGGACCTTCCGAATCGAAATCCAATGGCTTGACCACTGAGCTACTCTAAAAACTTGTGTATGTCAGTATTTAAACATATATATAGATTTTAGTTTTTTTTTTTCTTTGTATTTTTAAACTTTTTCCCCATCATTTTAAAAACTAAAATACTCCATTGTTAATGCATTACAAGACATAAATGGAATATATTTATAATTAACATACATCACAGCATAGAAACATTCTATGAGCATGAGCACACAAAAAAACGAGTGGAGTGAATTAAAATTTAATGTCAATTGAAAAAAGTGGAAAACGTTAGCAAACCATAATGATGACCCAACAGCATAAAGGACAGTTTAAGTGACAAATATAGTCTGACTCAGTTAATGCACAATTTAATTCCTCAGTGACTATTCGGTCAAAAGAAGCAAAAACAAAAGGGAATGGAACAAAAGTGCTGCTGACATGTCAATATTATATATATATATACACAGTAAAATTGATTTAAATTTTCTAATTAATTACAAGAATGCAGTCTTTTTTGTATAGTTTAAATAAAAATCTTTTAAAAATTGCATAATATGAAAATTCATTTTTTACAATGCAATTATTGCATTACACTGATGCTGTCAGTAAAACATGAACAGCTGACAGTTTGTAGTGCGGCTGTATCTCTCTCTCTTTTTTCTTGTCCTCAATCCAAGAAGAAAATATTATTGAACTGTGTTGCGCAAAGCCTCTTAACCTCTTCTGTAATGCAAAAAGAGAAAGTGTGATGAACAAAATTAAACAAAGTAACATGACAATTAAATATCATTGCACACCTTTAACTCACGATCATAACCATATACTGTACTTTATTACTGTCATCATCAAAACTGTATTTCTGGGGGAAAATGTGTTAGTACACCAAGACATACCATTTACTTCAATTAAATTGGCATTCTTCTGGTTCAAAATGACGTACAGCTCTCTCTGATCTGATTTCTTTCCCACTACCCAGTAGTCAGTCATTGCTTTTACAATGATTTCTTCATCTGCATCAACCCTTAGAGACATGAGCGAGAAAAAGAATATACAGAAAATGTCATTCTGACAAATTATCAATCACAAACAGCATTTGATGAATTAGATCAATCATCAGGGCACGGTTCTAAAATGGTAGCTACCGAGCAAAATCACTGTTGATGTCTCCAAGGATCTTCATGAGGTCGGGATGGACAGAGGTGAGGGACACACTAGCTGTTTTGCGCATGTGGATGGTGCTCTTCTCAGCCAAGTTCATGTGGTTGAAGTAAATGAACTTAAACTGGGGCTCCTTTTCTGGCCTATTCATATTCAAACACAAAACACATACTTTGCAAACTGACATTCAAATATATAAGAAGCCCTAGTAAAAACACTCAGCGGTGAGTAGTACCCTGGCCACTGTTCCTATTCACTTATAAAACAAAATTGGAATGTGTTCATTATACCTGGTGGTTACTGTAAAATCCTGTTATGTCTCTATTTTTATACATTGTATTATTTTGCTTTGCAGTTTTACATATTTTATTTTGTGGTTTAAAAGCTAAAATTCTCTTATTATGGGGGCATGTCATTATAGAACACTACTCCTTACAGGAAACTTCATCATAACAATACAATGTGTTGCTTAGAAAAGTTTGGAAAATACTACTCTAAGAGTGATAATGTACTAGAACTAACTACATGTAGTCCCTGACTTACAAATTTTATTCTGGGAGCATATTTGTAAGTTGGATTTGTTCTTAAGATTTAGACGCCTTTGACACGAATTTACAATGTAAAGCATATACCAATTCGCTTGACTAAATTTGGCCCATTTACCAACACTGCCATCATGTGGGCAAATACTGTAAACACGCTTAAGGAAATGTTTCAAAATATAACAGTGTTGTCTCTGCGCTTTAAAATCGAAAGGAGAATCCCAAATGTCATTTTGTTTCAGAGCTGTTTTCCACTGTATTGGACTAATTTGTTGAGGATTTTCCGAAATTAGGATCATTCACCATCAGGACAACAGGACAGACATTTTTTTGTCATCCTACTTATAAGATGAAATAATTCATTGAAACTGGCAAGGCCGACTCATTCGTAAGTCGGGGACTACCTGTATTTATTACAAATCTGAGATTTGCCTCTCAGCCTGCACTACTCTATAAGCTTCTCTAAAATTTCACGATTCAATAATGCTTTGGTATAGATTATATTATAAGCTCAGATTTGTTTCAAAGCAATATAGAGAACAGGTCATTAAATTCAGAATGTAATTAATAATTAAACTACACTGTAGATTAATACTGACCCAGATATCCTCCTGTTGATGTTGTACTGTTCACAAATATCTGAGGCTAGCAGCGTGAGCTGAGGACCGACTAGTGCATCCAGCTGCTCACAAAACTCTCGTGTCATTTCTACGGATGCTGCAAGAAATGTTAATCACATTGGATGTATTAAGCTCCTTTTTAGTCCTACATATCCCAAGTCCTACATCTAAAATCATAGATGAACATAACGCCAACGCTTAAATGGAGAAATATAGTAAACTCACCATTTACCATAAAGCACACAGCAGCACTCATGGCCTGCAAAGGAGATGATGGATATTGATGTTTTCAGTCAAGATTATGTAAAAATGGTTTCAACAGAATTTATACAATACTTTTTGTATTATATATAATTCATATTTTTTGATGGACGATTATCTAACAAGTAAACACTTACTTTGTAAACTATCAAATGTAGCTCCTCGTAATTGTTCTCAGTGTTCACAAATATTCTCGGAAACCTGAATTTCGTTTCTGGATCTTTTAGGTTGGCAGGTCCAGTTAAGAATCTAATTTATAAAAGACAAATGAGCAGGTGAAATAAAAATCAGAGGACAGATTTGGGTCACTTCATGAAAACTGCAGCTATTTGCCATCTATGTTATACTCTGGACTTTATACAGGGTGTAGTGAAGTCACCCAATTAATAGGTGTTGGAAATGGAGTTTTCATGGAGTTACCCAGTTACCAAGCTATATAGCTAATGAAACATTAAACTAAAATGAACACATTAAGAGCAAAACAACTTTTTTCTTCCATCATCCAGGTTTCTTCTCCTATAATTCCAAGAGCTAGACATTTTATATCAAGGAGTATTCAAAGAGAAAGCTGCAAATACATACTGCAGTGATCAAGTAAAGACAAATAAGCTAGAAAAGCTGGTTATTAGGAATGCAGACAAAGAACACGACATTTTATTCTGATTTCTAAAAAACAGAGTGCTTATTCAAACAGTTGCCACTGAACTCCATACCAGTACTGTGTGTGTGTATACGTGTGTGTATATATATATATATATATATATATATATATATATATATATATATATATATATATATATATATATATATATATATATATATATATATATATTAATTATATATAAATAAAAGCCTGAGCCTGATTACTTTATGATTTACAAGCATAAAAAATAATAAACATTAACTTGAGTTTGCTCAACAGACAAACAGGAAAGACAAAGAAAAAAAATACATAATTGTTATTATTATTAATTACTATTAATACTATAATCAATTAATTGTTAGGATAATTAATAAAAGAGTGTAAGAGGACCAAACACATATATATAAATTTTATTTTAAAACTGCATGTATTTTGTTTGGTCTCCTGTTTACACAGCCCATGGCACGCTCTGCCGCTAATTAGATATTGTTTATTCATGAATAATGGAAATGCTTAGTTGAATTAAATAAAACATTTTTAAAAGGTTACAAAATTTACAAATGTTCCAATTGACATAACTAAATTATATGAACTAGAGCGCATTTGTGCAATAGATAACTGATTAATAACAGTTGCATTTATAATTGATTTCATCTGTAAAACTTTTCTTGCTTCACACAGCAAGAAACTTCCGGCTGTGTGACAATTTGACAATATAAAAAAAAAATAACATTGTTATAATTGACCATCACTATGTTGTATAAACTTGAACTGTAACCTGACACTACTATACCCTAGTTTACCTGTCTAGAGGAAATGATCAGCGGATTACTGGTGTGGAAGTGAATAGTGTTCATGTAGCCTTTGATTAAGAGCCCTGGACTGATGTGTTTGTGTACACAATCCTGCTGCAGGAGGCTCAGGGGTCTAATCTAATCAGCCTGCTTGAAGAGAGCCAACACTCCATCAGCTCCACTCAGTTGTATAAAAGTAATCTGCAGGGCTAACACTACTGCCAAACAAGCTGCAACACAAACCATGCTGGTGCACTCACTGACCTATAATCCACCATCCAGTAAGGACTCGGATGGAACGGGTCTTTGTTCCACGCCATCAGAGCACTTTAATTTCTTTTGCGCTACGTGATCAGAGGCAATCTATCAGAGCCGGGCTTTGTCAACTGAGCCTGGACACCTGAGTCTGACACAGGCAGAGGATCAGAAATGTGGTGTATGTCAAGAGCAGACAGTGCTGTACTTACCTGCCATAGTGCAGCAGGTTCCCCGTTACCTCCGGTCTTAGAGGCGAGTCCCTGCCTGCGAGCTGCCGGAGCACATACACAGAGAATCGATTTGTGCTCTACATAGAATGCTATGCAGTTCCATGTAAACTCAAATATAGATACGTAACTTGAGATTCCAACAGCTTGCAGAAGAACGCCTGGAATTAGGTCATAGTTTTATAAAACATCACCTAGACTGTGATGATTGGTAGACCCACTTACTGTATTTAACAACATCCTACATTAGCATGTTATAGCTTTGGGTGCACATAAAGCTAGCATGTTCAGATGCCGTTAGGTTAATTTAAAGGAATCCATGTCTAAAAGGGGTTAAATGCACTAAAAAGTGAAAATGACCACACCTCAGGTTCGGTATGCCTTGGAAACAGTGATGTTGTCAAGTATTTGTACAGAATGCGCATGTCATCCTGCTCCAGCCCACTCCTTGGGAAAAAAAAAAAAACATTTGCATGATCATGTGACTTGGCAAATTCAAAATAACTACAGTGCGTTTTGTATATTTTCAAGCCTTGCTAGATCTAGAATCTGTTATATCTGATATCTAGGTATGCTGAACATACAAGCAACTACCCTCGATAGCAGGTCTTTAGAAGCTTTAATATCAGAGCATCTAAACCTTTGCATGAGTATCATTATAGACGCGTTTAGGAACGGGCTCATTCTTTTCTCTGTATATACTGTAGATATCTCAGTAATTTGGAGCCTATCCCAGGAGAATTCGGGCACGAGGTGGTGTACACCCTGGGGAGGCTGCCATTCCATCGCAGGGTACACAGGCATACATAATTGGAGAAGGCCAATTAGCTTAATCTGTATGTCTTTGGACTGTGGAAGAATATTTGCAATCTCGTGCAATACTTATTTTATATGGATTTATTTGACATATTTTTATCCAAAGAAGTGTGATACAGTACAGCTTCAGAATTCCATTTAATAGATCCCAAAGCAGAGCAGAACAATTGTAGGAAAAAACAGGCAGGAGCCTCTAAAGATTAAAAGTAAAGTCAGTGCTGGTGCTTAATTGGATCCCAACTCTTTATCAGTAAAGTACACTGTCTGGCCAAAATAAATTCTCTTATATAATAATATTTTTTTGAAATCCCTCTAGCTTTAATTAAGGCACACAATCGCCACACCAACGATAGAGTCAAACCACTCTGTAAGTTCTTCTGCAGCACATCCCAAAAACTGTGTTGGCCAATTCATGTGAAAATGATTCCTTATGCTCCCAGAACCACTCTTTTACAATATGGGTCATTATATGTCTGTGTCATCAGGGAAGGAAAAACTCCATAACCTGGTCATTCAGTACATTCATGCCGTCAGCTGACTTCATTTTATTGCCACACAATGTTGCTTAACCTAGACTTGGACCAACTAAAGCAACGCCAGATCACGACACTGACTTCAGATGGTTGTACAGCGGCTACTATGAATGATATGTGCATTCTTTCCAGGACCATGGGATACATCTATCGACATGGTTTTTTAAGTAATGAGAAGTTCCTAGAGTTAAAAGAATTGTTGCGAGGTTAAACATATTAACCCATGCATTAATTGTACAGTTTAAGGTTTTTATGGAATTGCTTAATAGCTATCCATATTTTCTTGGCCAGGCAGTTTATTATTTAGTACATAAGCAGTGCTAAAGTTTACCAGATGAGCTGGTCATTGTAGAGAAAGGCTGTGTACTTGATCAAGCTCAGGTTTTCCTCCACTCTATTGACAAAAGACTGGATCTTCAGGTATGTCATTTTATCCAGAGGGAAGAAGCTGATTCCTCCAAACACATCCAGGAGGTCACATGACTGGAGGTGCAGTGTCTGTATGTACTACAATGAAACAAATACAAAAACACAATGTATAACAGCTTGTACATGTCTGGTGAACTGAGGAAACCATTCATATTGTTAACATTTTTAATACGTCCTACTATAGCCTCTCCTTCAACTGTAATGTAATTCAAGGCACTGTAATGTAATGCTCTGTAATATAATGCAACGTAATGTAATACAATGCATTGTAATGCAATGTATTCTCTTTTGCACATACAAGTAAACATCTAGCATTTTAAAATAGGAATATATATAAAAAAAAAAAAATAATGATGTCTAAAAGGAATTGTTATTGAACACACAAACATAAAAATAACAAATACAAATATGAAAACTGTCTGTATTTAGATATGCCTTTATTCAATCATTCTACTTGTGCCTTTGCCACCAAGTACCTTAAAATATCTTAATATTTTAGACTATACTTTATACCTTCCTCTATATCATAATGTAGAAAGTTACACGAGCAAGCTTAAAAATAATGATAAATAATTTTAGATGTATTTTTGTAAGTACAGGAATCATACACTAATATGGTATAGATAGAAAACGCCAATTTTGGGGAATCGCAATTTCTCGTTCATTTTTTGGCTTTTTGACAGATTTCAGCTGCAGTGAGTTTTCAGACTACAACACACAAATATGTTTTACAGCATGACCACTGACATAAGCATAATAAATGGATGTGTACCATGATCTGTGCCAGACCTCTAATTATTTTTTCATTATTCTTTCCTAAAGAAACCCAGAAACATATTGTTGCTACTGTTAGCAGTTTCAGCTACTGCTCAAACTGCATTTCATAACTCAGATATGGCAGAATGAATTACGTCTGTGTCAGGAAAGGACTAGAAAAATAAATGCAGCCACAAGTGCTAATGCCAGGGAGTCTTGCTAATGGAGGCTGACAGCATGGAATTTGACAGTGATATACAATAAGATGCTGAACTGCTTTTGCACAGCAGTTGGGGCCATTTCAACCGCGGACCACATTACAGCTTCACAGAGGCCACTAGGCCAACGCTCGAGCTTGAAAGGAGGTTATGAGAAGGGTTTTCCCTGACCACAGCTGAATAATTAAGACAGGTGAATAAGCACGAGTCCGTCAGTGAGACAATTTAAATAAAACAACTCATCGGACAAACAACACTTATTTTGCACAGCTGAGCTTCTTACTAGCTGCAGACAAACAATTAAAGAAAATTACAGCTAAAGATAATGGTGAGGTTATAACCATGTTATTTTCAGGAAGTGTACATTAACATTTCATCCAACACTAATGTGTATTTCAGTAATTTGTCTGGTATCCATGATCTCATGTTTTAATTACTACAATGTGGACTACATACACACTACTCACATAAAACTCACTCAAGTCTTTTAGCTGATGAAGATCACTTTCCTTATGAATAGTTTATCTTACCCTGTAGAAGAACTTTTCAAGCTTTTGAGTAAGCAGCTCCACTCCACCAGCTTCAAATGCCCTGATGAAAGTGCCATTGAAAAGCTGGAAACAGAGACGAAGCCGCAAACATGTAGCACCGAATAAGCAAATGCGCTCAACCGATCAAGGGTTTTGATAGAACGGAAAATATAGTTTACCTTATACATGCTGTAGCACTGCTGTAACACTGCACCATAAACAGTGTCCTAGAAGACAGAAAGGGAAAGAAAGAAAAAGAAGAAAAATAAAAACTTTAGATACAGTGATTACTCTCGATCTCTCAGACATTATCTATGCCAACCATGTCACTGGCACACAAATGACAAGTGCGTGGCCTTAACAAAGAGATTTATCATAAAACAAATTTAGCGAGATAACACAAACCAGAATTTCCTCTTCTTGGTATTCTATAGTGGGTGGCTTTCCATCTTTGTTGGTTTTTTCTACCATTGGGTTCCTTACGACCTTTAAAATAAAATCGCAGAATATTGCAGAAAATGTGATGGACGTTATTTAAACGTGATAGTATAATACATATATAAAGCAGTAACTCACTGTAACTACCCAATCTAAAACCTATTAAATTGAGGTTCACATTCATGATTCTGCCAACACGTACATTTAAACACAAAGTAGGAGTAACCACTTTTATGAAACACCTAAACTTTCAGTAGGAAAAAAAGTGTCCATTACTCAGGGTACAAAACAAACACTGATCAAACGTTTCAACAAAGCAACACAGACTACACTACAGTACATCAGCATTAAGAAAACTCCTTAAATGTATATACCATGACCATCCAGAAATTCTCCTCAGGCTCATGGAAGAACTGTCTGTTTTTCTGAGTGTGAAGTGACTTTGCTGGCTTTGTGGGACAGAAGGTCCTGCAAATGTCAAATGATCATTAGAACATCAGGGCTATTTTGAATTGAATGAACACAATGACACAAATACAAAATAAATACTGCATCAGCTTAATAAGTCAATCTAGATTTAAAATGAATCTACTAATAAGTAAATTTTACCATTAACTGACATGCTTTGATCATTAATTATTATACATGCATACAATGAACAACACCTAATATTTCTCAAAATAAAAACATACTTGCCACTTTAATTATTGTATTACTTACAAACATTCCTACAATCCCAGTAAAATGCAGCACCTGTGTTTTTAGGACCCAGGAAGCCAATCAGACTTTTATTTCTCTGCTGTTCCTACAGTATGTGGTTATTAAACACTAGAGGCTTTCCCCGAGAGCCTGATGAAGGCACTAATTAAGACTTATTTGCTTAAAACAGCCAAAATCAGATTTTTTGTGCATCATAGGTGGGAATATTTTTCCACTAGATTTGAGCATCATTATGCCTGTACTAGAAACATCACAGATCATTATACAGTATTATCAAAAAAGCATAACTTAGCATCCTGGCTGATTATTGTGATCTATTAATGACAATGTAGGAGATTTAGAAATTTGTGAGCTGTATTTGATGTGAGAATTCTTTTTGTTAACATTTACTTGGTGGTTAAAGGAAGGATTGTTTTTTTTTTTGTTGGATTTATTCAAATTAAGAGACCGCCATGTGTGAAATTGCATAAAAGATCAACAGTTTCTGAACCAAAAGGACATGCTGTTGAATTTATTAAAACCAAGGATCACCTGTATGCACATGACCTGTTTGCTTCATTCAGAAGAAAAGGGCTTCAAGAAAACAGCAACATGAGCTCATACTTTGTTTTATTGCAAGTAGTTATTTGATAAAATGTGTGTGTAATTCTTTTGTCATTGGATTCTGTGTGTCAGTCCTGTCAGTTTAATAGGTTGTGATTTTGGGGGTCTTTTGAACGTGTGATTTCTTTTCCCCTATTCTTCAGACTATCATCACAGCTGTAAGGCTATTTGTTTGTACCACAGCACACTCGTGATTGGTGCATCTGTGTGTTTTTTATTGCTAGTTCCCTTTTTAGCTGCTATTAAAAAAAATAAAATATTTTACTGCCTTCATATTCTTCTTGGGTTAATGCTAACTAGCAACACATATATTCCCTGGCAGCTTTTACAGTGGAATGATTTCTTGCCTGTTACTTACTGCACTATTTAATGTTGTGAATCAATCAACATCTTAAATTCGTCGGTGACAATTTAGACTTTTTCCATTTTTTTATTGGTTCTCTTGCATGATGGATTACTGATCATTGATCGTCAAAGCAATTACAAGAATTTCAATCCAGAGTATACAAATATTCTTTTTCCTCACTTGGGAAAAAGGTTTGTCATTTGTTCCATTTGATAAATGGTTTGAAACTCAGTAAATGTGTCAAGACCGAAAGTCATGATTCATTTCTGATCCATACACACAGACGCATGTTTATTATTTTTACCCAAGCACAGATACGCACCTAGTGAACTGAACAATGGCCTCACAGAGTCCAACGCTGCGAATCTTTTCATTTTTCTCAATTTCACAGGGATGATAAAATAATATCTTTTTCTCCTCCTGTGCAACAGAACACAGTGACAATGTTAGAGTAGTTAGCGTCATAATTATCAACCAATTCAAAAACAAGGTCACACAGAATACACAAAAGCTATCATGCCTGAAACTCAAACATGCTTTGAGTTTCTATAGCAATGGATTAATAGTGTATATAGCAGTCCTTTATATAGCAATGAAAAAGGACTGCCACTGGGCAATATCTGAAAATATTCTCAGTGCATCAGCTACATGAGTGTAGATACAAGGTTGGGTCCTAATAAGCTGGGAAAAGTGCATCACTGCATTCACTGCAACATTTACATTATGGCCACTATGTAAGTAAGCATGTATTTTCAGTTTTAAAAATTTAAACTCTTGTCTCATGTCCTCTGATGTGTCTTTGTTTATATGGCCCCATTATACTGATTTGAAATCATGCATAGCTCCCTTTTTATTCCAATGTTCAAATGTATGACATTTCTAACATGCCCAGAGTGGCAATAAAATAATTTAAAACTGTGACCTGATTGGTTAATCCCATTGACTTCATTACATTTAAATTATATAAACAAATAAATACACTTTTTGTTTCCCATCACATAAAATCATCGACCACGACATGACATGTCTTATAGGCAATGAGGAGAAATACTTATAAAAGACTCCTGTGTGTCTCCTTTTCATTCCCTAGAAAGTTTCAAGTTTCAGATATTCCAATCCAACTGCACCATCCATCAACACATGCAAAAGTATGCACATGATTTTCAAATTTCACAGTGTGGGTAAAAGGTAAGGATTCTTGTCTGCTTACAGGAAAAAGATTCTTGTAAGGAAATTTCTGAAACTTACCTCCCCTTCACGCGGTCCGAACTTAGGGTTATAGATGAAGAAACTAAGCAGAGATGCGGGGTGCTGTTTTTCCTGTGTTCCAGAAGCCATTCTTGGACTGACAAAAGAACAGAACAGAAACAGGAAGAAAAAAAAGCTGTAAGAAACTGCGGGTAACATCTGAGTGCAGTTAACCTGACAATACAAACTGTTGGATATCAGGGGCATAGTTCGCTCTGTCAGCACCTGATCATCAGCATTTGAGTGTGTTCGAAGTTCGTCCGTCCTCCCTGGGAGCAGCCTGATGGGCATGCCTTTAATCTGCAGAGCCAACATTTGGCAGAAAGAACAGCAATAAATACAGAGACTGACTATAAAATCATACAGCCTACATACGGAATTTTGCAAAAGTATATTGAGTTTAATTACAAAGGAGACTTAAGAAAAGGGTCTAAAGAGATCAAACATCCATAGTAAATCCCACTCTAGCCAAGGACTACCCTGACATGTCCCGCCAATTGAATACTCTGATTTACAGACTAGACTGATGTGTGAAACCAAAGTGAGGCCAACAATTGAAGGTGCTGACAGTGCGTGAGGGTACACAAGACGACCATTACTGAGGACCACATGGCTGGGAAGATACTTCAGGCTTCAAAATAATTAATGCAAATCTAACTTAGCCGATAACTTAACTGATGCAATCCTTCAAAAAATATGGTGTTGGCAGCTTCATACTGATGCTTCAGCTTTCAACACAAAGCTAAAGCAATGGACAAATGTAAAAAAAAATTAATTAATTAATAAAAAAATAATTTTTTACATATACATATATATATATATATATATATATATATATATATATATATATCCTGCATGGCAAGTCTCAAGTCCCAGGTTTAAATCCAACAGACAATATGTGGCACTAGTTAAAAATTGCAGTAAACAAACAACATCCACATCCAAACCGAATAACATGAAGCACACCAGCCAGGACGAATGGGTGGAAATAGCTACCAAACAGCGGCCAGAGTTGACTGTAACCTCCAGCAGATTAACAGTGATTACTACAGCAAAAATGGTTCTACCAAGTGCTAGTCTGAAGGAGTTAAATACGTTTGAAAGTAGGACTGGGCGATATGGCTGAAAACTGTATCACGATAGCAGTTTCATATCGGTCGATATCGATAATTATTGATATTTTTTATGACCCATTTAAAATAAGGACCAGGAGAAGAATATATTATATTTAAACATTTTTATTTTAAACTTAACCTTCCTATGATCATAGTCCCATCAGTTATTAAGACAGAAATGTCAACAACCATGGAAAAATCTAATAATTAAAATGTAAACATAAGTCTAAAGTCACAATGAACACTTAACAATTATCTCTTAACATTTAAGGTGCAAAATTAAAAGAAGATGTAAGAAATAGTTAATAAAGTGTAATAAAATAGTGCAATGCGTTTATTATATCAGATTCCTTTAGAGAAAACTACAACAAAAATATATCGTTGTAATATATTTGAGTTTGATGTTAATTCACTGGCGGGCCACCAGTGGTCAATACCGCGCTGTATACGATATGTGTCGTGTGCACCGAATGCAGTAAAAGAAGAATACAGTTTTTCTATATGCCTCCGTTTCTTTTCCTCTCGTTGTCTCACACAAAAAGCAAGTAATATTATAGATGTTAGTTGTGCATATTGATGCAAACATAATTGTCATACTGTACCAAAGAATAAACTACCCGCCAATGTGGCTAGTGAGACTAAAGTTATTAACCCCCAGAGCCGAATTTTACCCGCATTTGGCGGGTGCCAATGTCAACGCCATATTGTCTCCATTTATGCTTCCTGAATCGCGACCGTACTACTTCCGGGTCCTAGAGCCGGTCGCGGAGCGAGTGCGCATGACAGCAACCAAACTAGCTTCGCGACCTCTGTTTTCTTCCGATAAAGAATCAAAAATATTGAACATTCTATCGAACACATTTTTTATTGATATCGATCACGTGTCTATCGCGAAACATATCGTTATCGTTTTATCGCCCAGGCCTATTTGAAAGCCTCATTTCTTCTTTGAACATACAGTGCCGTGAAAAAGTATATATTCTTGTTTTTTTTTTTGGTGCATATTTGCCAACACTTAAATGATCAAGATCATCAAACTAATTTTAATATTACACAAAGATAACCCAACTAAATACAAAATGCATTTTTAAATGATGATTTCATTTATTTAAGGAAAAACTGTCCAAACCTACCTGGCCCTATGTGAAAAAGGAAAACTTTGAATAGGAATCATCAGTCACCTCGATATATTCATGATACCTACTGTAGGTGCGAGTCTATAAGTATCAGGTGTTTATTCTATAACAGCCTGATTCAATATTAAATTTTCCCCAGAATTTGTTACACTTTTAAACCTTTAAAATTTATTATGTTTAATAATTGTAGCCCGTTCGTTATAGCAATTTTTTCACTTTCCTAAACTCAAATACAATATGCGCCGTAATTATTATTTCTAAACAATCTTAGCAAATAATTCACCCCTACCAAATGGGATAAAAATGTGTAAATAGTTCAGTGTACCTCCTGTAGGATTATAAAGAAAAGGCGACATTTTACCGCTTCAAATGCCTCCAAAATCTCAAGAGTCAACCTGACGGTGAGAGCATTAGTTGATTGGTTGAAGTCAGTGTGGTGATACATGAATCATCACACAAAAGAATTGAGATTTATAACAAAATCGATTTTTAGTCCTCCATCTCTAGTCGTGAAGTTTCCCCAGAAGTGGAGCTATTTCTAAATAGCGAGAACAGGAGACTGAGCTTAACGACAAATTGGCTGCAGAAACAGGGATGATGAGTTCAGCACAGGAGGACTTGGTGCCCCCCAAAAAAATCTGTGGTGTGGGATTACTCTGGATACAGGAAAGATGATGTATCACAGAACCAAGTGATTTGTAAGACCTGTCAGTCTGTCATTGCAGCAAAACATGGTAACACAACAAACATATTTCAACACCTGTCAAAAATCAAAATCGCAATATTGTTCAAGAAAATCGTGATAGGTTTCTTTTGTTCATATCGCACAGCCCTACTCCAAGCACTGATTATGCAAGAATGAACTGCGATCAGTCAGGGTGTGGCCCTGAAGTTGATTGACAGCATGTCAGGGTGAATTGCAGAGGTCATGAAAAAGAAGGATTAACACTGCAAATATTGAGTCTTTGAATAAACTTAATGTAATTGTCAACAAAAATATTTGACACTTATGAAAAGCTGGTAATTATACTTCAGTATACCATAGTAGCATCTTGACAAAAAGATCTGAAAACACTGAAGCAGCAGAGTCTGTGAAAATTAATATCTGTGTCATTCTCAAAACTTTTGCCCAGGGCTGTGTACAGTGAATGAAACTGCAGATGACCAAGACTTCCTCAACACAGCTACCAGCCAGTGAAAATATACACGAAATGAAAGTGAATGGATTTCCTTGTACTTTTTGAATTTGCTGACTGTTTGTGGAAATTAATCTGTGACACTAGCCAAACTGCCACTGAGCGTGGTGTTGTCACAAAACCTAACTGAATGTTTAAAAGGCTAGTCTACTGTCTACGGTGTTCAAATCATCAAGAAAAACCACGGGTCGAGTGGACAGATACTAGAAAACGTAAAAACAAAAAAAAATCTTTAAAAATAAAAATACCAACAACAGGAATAACAACAAAAACACAAACCGCTGAATTAACCCAGTTAGGACTACTGCTTGCTAAATGTCTTGCTAGCAACATGACATAAAACAGTGTGACACGGATTCAAGTCCATTAACGAGGTACTTACCAATAACATGCGTATTTCTTACAGCATTGCGCCAGATATTAAGACACCAACCGACCAAGCTTACTATCGTGAGTGTACAAAAAAAGCAACCATGAGAGAGCAGTGATCAGTGAGCGTGCTCAAAGACCCTCCTCCAAAGAGAAAATCTGTTTGAGGAAGCCTCTGAGGCGCTCGAACATACTTCCGGTTTCTGACAGCACACCGTGTGTAACTGCTCGGGTACATCAAATGCTGTGAAAACAGTTCCGTGTAAACATCACTATTTCTGGTAAAGCTGATTAATAAACTAATTAATTAAAATATTTCTTAAACCTGTCATTATTATTCATAATAATAATTAATAATAAAATAATTAATAAAAATCCATAAAATTTTGGAAGAGCATTTAATTTGTTCAGAACAACCTGTTTAGCTACTTAAATTCTGTCAGAGTGGAGCAACCTGTCAAAACCCTCGATCAGTTCATCCCTAAGGTGTTCAGTGGGGTTGGCGTTGAGGTGCAGACCAGTCGAGTGCTTGTGACGCTGCCACACAATTTGTTATTTTGATACTAATTGGTATTCCCAAATCTCCCGTAGTTTATGTGTAATATGTGCACGAGTGCCCTGCGATGAATTGGCACACTGTGCAGGGTGTACCCTGCCTTGTGCCCAGAGTTTCCTGGGATAGGTTCCAGGCTTCCTGTGACCCTGAACAGGATAAAGCAGAACAGAAAATGAATGAGGCAGCACGTGGCTTAGTGGTTAGCACTGCTGCCTTGCACCGCCAGGTTCTGGGTTTGATTCCCACTTTATGGGGGTCTGTGTGCATGTTCTCCCCATGCTTGGTGGGTTTCCTCTGGATGCTCTTCCCACGTACAAAGACATGCAGATTAGGCTAATTGGTGTTCCCAGAGTGTGTGAATGAGCGTTTTAATTCCAATAAAAATTTATTCATGTTTGTGGCTGTAATGTGACAAAATGTGGAAAAGTTCAAGGGGGCCGAATACTTTTGCAACTGTTATCAACACTGGACATCCTATTAGCAGATGAATGTAGAATGATGCGTTAGATTGGAAGACAAGTGTCTCAACTGGAAAGGCTTCTCAATTATATTTAGAATTAGTTTGAAGGACATTAATTTCTGGATGTTTATTGGGCAATCAGTTTAGTGTATCTTTATATGCCGTGTAATATATATGCTAAGTTATATGTTAAAAGATTTTCTGTGTAATGAGTCCCTGGTCTCTAGCACTGTGAGCAATGCTCAGTGCGCACTAGTGTGAACTTACCAAGCCTTGCATTTAGTCATCTTGCCTGATTGGCCTTAGTTTTGGTTCAATGGTTTGGTGATTTTGGGTTTTCCTCTAATAATCTGTTTGCTCATTGCCAGGCTTTGTGCCTCACTGTGTGTTTGTTGCTGCCTCATGTTCTGGATTTGTTTGCCTCTTTTCTCCCTTAGTAAATAATTCGACCAATTATGCAATTGTACAGAAATGTTTCTACGCATGTCTTCCATTCTAACACATCGTACCTCATTCAGCTAGTCATGGGACATTCAATATTGATATCCCTTGGATGTCTTTTAGATGTAAAATTGAGGACATTCAAAAGATTCAAGTGAAAACAAATTGATGGATCAACCCAATCTGGCCTAACAACATCTAGTGTTTACTGCGAAGGCTCTCTATCTCACTGCAAATGTCTTAATAAAAATTATACCTTAAAGTCACTTACAGTATCTGCCCTTGCCACAAGGTTCAAATAATCCACACAAAACACCCAACCAGTGGCTTAAATTAAAAAATAGCTTAGGAAAAATACTACTCACAGAATTGAATGCCATATCTGCTCAAAATTGTATATTCACTATTAAATGTCTTGCAGTCTTAAATGCTTTTATTGCACCTGTTATCACTCATAACTTGCTTAGATAAACCTCAACAGAGTCAATATAAAAGCTGAGGGAACTTCAACTTTAAATTAATGATGAATTATTACTGAGGCATTCCTCTGCTTAAATCTGCAGTGTTAGACTGGATCCAGAAATAGCCCATGAGTGTGTGTGTGTGTGTGTGTGTGTGTGTGTGTGTGTGTGTGTGTGTGCAGGCTTTCATTCCAACCAAGCAGAAGCCACACCCTATTCCATCTTCTTTTCAACAGACTATCAGTTGTACTGTAGCTTCTGCTTAGTTGAAATGAAAGGCTGCTGCCACACCATCCCCATCTGGCTACAGATTGACACCCCTGGCTTACATGAAACATTTTAAACTTAAAACAAATATATACATGAGCTCTGACTCTTTAACAAACCCAGTCTTGTTGGTTTTTTGTTGGTGAGTTAATACATTTCCCTGATTTCCTCTGGGTTTTTCTTAGTCAAGTAAAGAAGCTCAATTTCTTGAAATTGAAGAATTCTGAGGTGCACAAAGGAGTGCACACAGGAGACAGGTATTTTCATTCATGCAAATTTTCATTCAATTCATAATAACAAGTCCATCAATCACTTGCAGTGTCTGGAAGGTAGGCAGAAGCATACTGAAGACTGTCTGTTGAAGAACTTTATATATGAATCTCACAAAAAGCCTAAAGGAAAAAAGTATTGACAGCTACATATTTTTTCTCTTTCCTAACTAACTAACTAACTAACTAACTAACTAACTAACTAACTAACTAACTAACTAACTAACTAACTAACTAACTAACTAACTAAATAAATAACTAACTAACTAACTAACTAACTAACGGAATGAATAAATAAAATTTAATTAAAGTAAATCAGCTGCAAATGTTTGAATCAGCTGTAGCAGACACATACCTCAAAACATTAAGACTGGACTGATTAATCAGCACACGCGCAAACAAACTGGTCCACATTACCAAACTATTGTACACACCAAATGTGATGTAAATGCTCTTTTGCACAATATTCATTACTTGATAACTATTTTAATCCTTGCTGCTAATTATGGAAACGTTTACTGTTTACTGTTTCTCCTCCCACTACTTCAACTCACCACCTCATTACTATTGTAATGTCATGTTTGTCACACTGTCACGTTGTTGCTCTTGTTTGTATATTTGCACGTGCACTTTATGTTATCTCTTCTGTAGACAGTTTCCAGCTAGCCAGCTAATTAGGTCTCTAAGTTAGCTAGTTAGTTTTTTGATAATTTATGTTGTCAAGTCAAGCTGTCTTGTCTCAGTTAGCCAGTTAATTAAGCTTCTTAGTTTGCTAGTTGTCTGATTATTTATGTTGTAAGGTTATATTGCATGTACTGTAGCACGTTGGTCCTGGAGGAACGTTGTGATGAATAAATGTATACTATAAGTATGTATACAATATGCAAATGGACCAGAGCTTAATTTTAGAAAATAAATTTAAGTCACATTTTATGCATTGTTATTGTTAGTTTATTAGTATCAGCAGTTTTAAAGTATTGAGTTTTCTCTGTCACTGCATGTGTGCAAAACCTTCAGCAAAAATGATGTTGCAGTCAACGTCAAAGTAGAATTTTGTAGTGCAGATTAAAGACAGAAAATACATTCCCAATGGATTGCAATTTTAAGTGTGTTACAGTATGTAGGCATCGGTTCTCTCACTTGCTTTAATGATGTCCAAATACAAAGTCTGTATAAAAGGAACTTAAAAATCAATTACTGATAAATAATCACTGAGATATTCCGCTGTTTACATAAAACAAAAAGCATTAAAATAAAAACATTCATTTTAATGTCTGACTCCTCAATAAACCTGCTGTTATTGTCATCTAAGGGGTGGAACACTGGAAAAATCTATTGGACCTGAAGGACTCTGGGGCTGCCAGGAGAAGTGCACAAGAGAAACAGGTGATGTTATCACACTGCAAATCAACCAACATTAGCTCTTTTTCTTCAGATTGGAGCTTTCACTGCATCTTAACATTAAAATCCAAACATGACCTCAGCACTAAGTTTACAAGCACAGTAATTTCATCTCACATACTAGAATTATGTTGCTATGGTTCATGTGATAATGACATGTTATTGTTTTAACATACAGTACTTGTTTTACTTATTTTAGTTAGTTAGCTTAGTTTTAGTTATATTTATCTACTAACAAAAATAAGTGTCCCTTTTGTGTATTTTGTTTTGCATTAACTCATTCAAAGATCATTTTCAATGTCTTTTGCAGAGAGGATATCAGTGAGAGACATACTGTATTTATCCTGTCAAGAAGCAACATGATAAATCATTTCCATACAGTATATCCGTGGGAAAAAAAACTTTGTGTGTTCCTGCTTCATAAAAGCTACAGTGGAAATCTTGAATATTAAGGAATGATTGAACTAGAATATTACTTGCAACACTTAATTTATTTTTATTAAAAACCTTTTTATAATAATTTCTTACAATAACATGGAAGATATGATATGAATGAAATTTTTTCTTACATTTCTTATATCCTTATCTGAAAAGCTGTTAAAAAATTGTAATAACAAAGGCAGACGTACTTCCAGTTATAACTTATAATTAGCTAATTATATTTATTAGCTAAGCATTGACTTTTTGCTGTTTGTATTATTCTTTTATGTGACACCTCACAACGGAGATTTTCTTTAATCACATTTTCAAATTTTTACAATTCCTTCTTTATTGAACCACTTAAAAAAATATATTTTAAAAATCTGTTTGTAAAACCCTGCCTTTAAATAATAATTAGCACATACTATTTATGGTTTGTTAAATTTTCTATTTTGCTGTTTGCTGTGTCATATTGTACATGTACTAATTACATATACTGTATGGCAGTGGTTCTCAAACTTTTTCTGTCATTCCCCACTTAAGGGGGTGAGCGAATTTTCAAGCCCCACTTGTCAACAAAATAATAACGAAATCGGCCAAGTTTACTGTTTATTGAAATATCAATTTCTAAACCAATAAGATCAAACACCACCAAGTTAAAAAAAGATAAAATACACGTGCAATTGTTACAAGGCTTACGTTATCACGTATCTTTGCATAACTGACCCCATGTTTATTAGCTGCTCAGCAATCGTTTGTAGCTTTTTTTGCACTGGCGATTCTGTATGCAACTTTGAATGAAGCCATTTGTGCTTTGCTGTCCACTGATTCAGATTTTACCATGCGATTCTCCTGCTGTCTGTATTCTGCCAGCTTTCTTTGAAAGAAGTCGAGTGGCTTATTAACATGACTGTGAGTGTGTTGTCTCTAAGTGTCTTCCTAATTTGTTGGGTCTCATGCGGTCTGCTGCCAGCAGTTTAAGACACAAAACACACACGGGTCTCTCCTCTGCCCCCACCATCCCCACCATGAATCCAAGCTGAAGATAGGCTTCATTAGGGGTGGGCGATATAACCAAAATCTTCTATCACGGTAGAAGCAATTTTCTACCTCGATAACGATATATATCACAATATAGCAATTTGTATGTGAAAATGCATAAATAAAAATGAAAACACAAAGAAACTGTTTTACATAATGTAATTTTATTTAAACTGTGAATTGCTGAGGTTTGCAGCATTTTTTATTTTTTTTTACTTTGGCCATATTCGTTTGGATGCTTGTATTTCAGATGATAGAAAAGGTTTGACGTGTTTCCGCCACTTGTTAAAACAGTGCACTTGTGTACCTTCCAAATCACGTTCATCTCATTCGTATCACTTTTCTTATACCCGAACCAATTCCACACCACAGACGAGGCACCTTTTTTCTTTACAATCTCCTCGTTGTTGGTTTTGTCACATGTAGCAAACTCACTGCTTCTGCACTTCTTCCATTGTCGAAGTGTATGTGAAGCCAAACACATCAAAAGTGGGACGAAACCGCGGCACCCGATTGAACCGAATATCTGCGCAAATACAGCGCAGCGCGACTACCTGAATAGCGCAGTGATGATCTGGTTTATTTGCGCAACCCGGTGGATCGCGCAGCGCCGCTCGAATCACAAACCTGCGCGACCCACTGTGTTTTATTTAAAAACAATTTATTTAAAATGTCAGGACTGTTTAATATTGTTTCCGCCTTGCCATGCCTGGTTTGTACGTGCGCATCCCAGCGGGGTAAAATGTATTTTGATGGTCAGAGTCGCGCAGCGCTGCCCAGTGGCTCGCGCAGGTTTGTGATTCGAGCAGCGCTGCTTAAGTTCGTCCGACGTTAAACCGTTATTGTTCCACTATGGTTCCACTTTTTCTCCCGGCCCACAACTGATGTTATTTTAAATTTACTTGTATTAATGATCCATTTATTTGTGTGTGATTGTTTAGTTTTGAGCGTACGCTCTTCATTATCAATAAAGAAAAGCATGAATTAGAATAGGTACTTTCCTGTTTTTCCTCCCGTTCATTGCGCCCCACCTGTCATGTCTGTATTCCCCACTAGTGGGGCGCGCCCCACACTTTGAGAACCACTGCTGTATGGTAACATACATATACATAAATCATTAATAAAATATTAATTCTATTAATATATCAAAATAACATATTTTGTTTATTTGAAATTTCCATTTGAAATATTTTACATTAATATTCTTTCTCGGATTTTGCAAGAATTAAAAAAGTTATTTGAGTTTAATTGAGACCATCTTTGTTTCAAGTCAAAACATTTCTATTGTTTTCACTTAATGAACAAGAAGCATTTAATTTTGATGATCATTAAATAAAAGAAACAATAATTTAGATTTTATTTTTAGGATAAGACCGGTCTTTTCACATGAATTCAATTCAATTGTATTTGTATAGGGCATTTAACAGCAGTCACTGTTTAACAGTAGGTAAAGCAGCTTTACAGAATAAAAAATGAATGGAAATAAGGCAGAACAGAATTTGTCCCTAAGGAGGTTGACAGTGGCAAGGAAAAAACTCTCCGAGATGACAATAGGAAGAAACCTTGAAATGAACCTAACTCAACCTGAACCCATTCTCATTTGGGTGATAGGAAATTTCTTATCAATATTAACTGAATTAAACTTTATTATTGTCATCAGGGCATGACAAAAACTCTACCGCCTCCTTCCTTGGTAAACAGCTGCTCCTCCTGAAAGACAAAGGTAATGTGTCATCTAATGTTGGCTGATAATAAAGCTACATAACCAAAACAGCTGAACTTTTTAAATAAAACAATCATCATGAGGTAAAACCACACACAGCAATTCACACTTTTTATAAGTATTCTGGTTAAAAGTTTTTGTAATTACATTTATACAAAAAAAATATGTAAAATTAGTTATAAAGCATTAAGACAGATTATAAAAACATAATAATAGGTAATAAAAACATATGAATACTGTAGTCTGACAAAAAATGAGACGACTTAATTTGTGTATATTTTCTTTATATGTGCATGTTTTCACAATCAGGTTAAAAAGTGCAGCTGCCATGTTGAGTCCATGAGAGTCTGTATGACCCATTACATCAAAACTGGTATGAAACTGAAAATGACACCTAATACCTGATTTCATGGATTGGACACACACATATCATTTTATTTGTATTGTGTGCCATGTCTGTGCCTCTGCTGGTGGTGGGATATGTGTGTGTCATTTCCTCCTCCAAGTCTGCCTGCCAAACACTGGATGATCGCTTGCCCTATGCTCATTGCTCATGTCTCCTGCTTTGGATGGACAAAGGAATGAAAGCCCATGCGTTGTGTCTACATTTTTTGCAGATCAGTGACTTTGGTTTGCTATGTTTCTTGTTGCCTTGTTTATCCTGTGCATAACTCAGTATGTTCTCCTTGACCTTGTTTCTGATTTGCTCTTTGAACTTGTCAATAATGTTGTAAATGGTGGACGTTACTGCCATTTTGTAATACAAATGTTTTTTTTTAATTGTTTTTTGATTAGATAGGACGTAAGGTAAGAGAGGTATATCTTTGGTTTTCTTTTCTCTTCTTTTGGTTAGGTTAGTTATTTCTACTTTCGGCTTTAAAGCAGCTGCAGGTCACCTGCCTGGGCTCTGAACACGGTCTGGAAGCATTGTCTCTGCTCAGCATGGGGTTGGAGGAGCTCCTAAGGTCTTTGAGTCTGATGGATGCTGGAGAGGGTTTGTACGAACTCAGCAAATGGCAAGTACTCTCCAGAGCATATAATCTGTCACTCCTGGGTTTCAGCACCAGTGTAACATTGTTGAGATTTTGGGGGAATTAAGAGGTGGAAGAAGTCTCTAAAAGAAGCCTCAAAACCTTTATTTCTTTTCTAACCCAGCTCATCAGGAGTCTGCTGGGTGCTTTACACATTTGACCATGGTCTCTTTCTTAACACACCAAAAAAAAAAACACATATAAATAAACTTTTTAAAGCAATATGTGGAAAGTATGACATGTTATCTGTCGACATCACCAGCCTCTGTCTGTCTGCAGGCGATGCTCCACTATACCCCCACTGTGACAAATGAATCATCAGTGATCACCAACAGAGTGCCATTATTGAGCAGGATTAGTCTTGTTTCCATGCTGGATGGCCAATAACCACAAATCTCTTATCTTTTTTTTCAAAGGGAAGCTGTCTTCCAGGGTTTGGCCCCATGCACAACAACAAAACTACAGATAAATTACTTGACAAAATGTCAGGTGGTCATATAACAAGCAACATGCAAGACCTCTATAGTCTACTTTTATGCAGTTTAGAGTGCTCTAAATGAAGACATAAAATTTGACCCTAACCCTAGATTAATTAGTTTCTGAGTGATTTTGCCAGTTGGAGCTGCCACACAATTTTTCCTATTTGACTAATTGCATAAGAAAGCAGGTGTTCAGGTGTTTCTTAAAGTTGCTATTGAGTGCACATCCCAAAAGTTTAGTGTACACATGTAGGACTTTTCAGAAAAGAAATATTAGATTATATATTAGAAGAAATATGCTTCTGAGGCTGCAGGGTTGAAACCACTAGATATTCTAAATGTGTATACTTATTTTAATAATAATTATGTGATTATGAATAATACTGTAAGTTAAAATATATATATATTGCAGAGAATAAACACTGTTTTCAAGCCCAATTTTAATACTTTATATATTAATATGGAGTCTGAATTACTGTAATTCTGCATCTAACAATAAACAGAGCAGAGTGATGCACAATAATATAAAATAGGTTTAAAAACAAGACACAATGTATTGTAGTTAGAGTTTACTTTAATTGTCTCTCCTTGGTCATATGGGACAAGCACATGGACAGTGTCATACATTCAACTGTAATGCATAATGTCCCAGGACAAATAAAAATGTTGGTCCTTGAAATACCTTTGTGAAACATAAAAAGCAGCAGGACAGATGAGGCCATAGCACACGTGGCTCATGGGAGAGGACTGAAAATCAGCCATGCTTTTAAGACAGGACCATGCTCAGGAATTCTGTAAGAAAAGCCAGTAGACATTAGTGCATACCAAAGGTGTTCTACCTGGTTCTCTGGGTTCTGTAAAGTATTCATAGATCAGTTATGACATGAATACTGTAAATCTGTATACTGGGCTATGTCTTTGAGAATTATTGTAACCTTCTTTATGTACAGCATTGATTTCTCCAGGACTATGTTTTAAAGCAATGAGATATGCAATGTGTTACAGTATGGTACAGTTTAATAATAATAATAATAAAAAAAGAAAACTTGGTTGGTTATAATCCTTAACATGTACTTATTCTTACACTTACTTTCGAATGAATGGTAAAATATATAATATATATTATTTTGCTTGCTGGCAAAAATTAGGTTGTCCTAGATATTATACTATACTGTATATTATCCTAGACATTATACTAGGAGAGTTTTTTTTTTAGTATGGAATGCAAGTCATAATTGTGGCTCACGGGTCTCATAGTTAGCTACTGGTAGCAATTATTATGTGACAACAGGTTTCATATCTTTCTATAATCTATTACATTTTAGAAAAAAATATATGTTTGTGTTTGTCTGTTATAGTCCACAGCAACCTGTATTACAGAAGAAATCTCTCTCTCTCTCTCTCTCTCTCTCTCTCTCTTTCTCCCTCTCTCATTTGTTTTTTACACATTATTAGAAAAGCACATAGGTGTGTTATACCAGTAACAAAGATTATTGAAACAACACTCAGGAAAAATATATATTATTGGCAGCATCTACTCCAATTTTTCCATCGCTGTTACCATCTGAACCTGACATAAAGTTCTTGGTTTCATTCTCTGTCAGAATTCGTGCCCCTGGACCAAACCGCTGCAAGAAGAATCTGAGTCAAACAAACAAACAAACAAACAAACAAACAAAATAAATTGAAGTCACAAATCATATACTAATGACATACAGTACATACATGCATGCAAAATTTATAATTTTTAGGAATTAAATGAAAGTATTGTTTTATGCATTCTTATTCTAAGTATACTCAAACTAAGTCTTTTTATCTCACTGCAAGTGTGCAAAACACAGTCACTTTCCTCTTCTTGCCACAAGGTCTAGAGATAATTGTGTCTAATCGTGTTTATTATAATTAGCGAACATTTTGAAGATAAAATTTCTGTATTGCATCTGCTTACATAAAATGGAAAGCATTCAACTTTAAAAAAAAAACAAAAAAAAACAGTCATACTTGAGCTCCTGCTCCTCAATAAACCCGCTGTTGTTGTCATCTAAGAGGCGGAACACTCCCCTAATTTCCTCTGGGCTTTTCTTGGTCAGGCCAATGAGTTGGAAAAATCTCTTGGTACTGAAGGACTCTGGGGCTGCAGGAGGAGTGCACAAGAGAGACCGGTGATGCTATCACACTGAAAATCAACCAACTGAAGCTCTTCTTTTTTAGATTTAAGCTTTTACTGAAACTTAACATTAAGAGCCAGGCGTGACCTCAGTACTAAGTTTACAGGCACAGTAATTTCATCTCACATACTAGAAATGTGTTTATGCTTCATTTTAATGAAGTTCTGCTTCAGCTCACCTTCACAGTCCTTAATGCCATTTTCAATGGCTTCAGCACAGAGGATATCAGTGAGAGACATATTTACTCTGTCAAGAAACAATAATAAACTGAGGTTAATAATTTCCATAAAAACTATGAATTATTACTATTAATTCCAGAAATTAACATCTGTGCGTTCTTTTTTAATAAAGGCCACACAAGAAATGTTAACATATCACAGTTATAAGTGAAAATTTTTGATTGAATAAGATATTATAAACCTCTTTCACCTCTTTAAACAATTTGAATATAGTATTCAAGTATTTATCAAGCTTGTGGAGCTTTACTTCTCACACTTGATAAATATACACCACAGGCACATACCCAGGTAAAAGACGCATTCAAAAGGAACAAAAAATCAATGCCATTAATATTTCCTTGCTAGTGTGAAAATAGGGGACTCTCGTTATTGCTGCGTGCAGCGTATTATAATTAACATATTACCATAGCTACTTGTTAACAGATTTGTTAACCCTCAGACACATGGTTATTTGTTAATAGAATTCTTTTTTATAAAAAACAAACTTAATATACATATTATTTTAAGTAATTTTTTTACTGTAAGTCATTTTAAAATAAAAAAAAGTTACATTTAAGATTACTTCACTTTTGACATTAATCTCTTACAGTCACACATGAAAATGTTAAGAAGTTCTATTTTTCTTTCACTAGCTTAGTAATAGTTCTCCAACTTAAATGAGCTTAAAACGAACCATCATTTTTTTTTCTAGGTGACAGGTCTAACTTTGTCAATCTAGTTAACTTTCTCTGATTTAGTGTAGTAGTGATGCTGGGATGATGCTCACCAGTGTGCAGCGACTCCCCTTGCTGGATCAAAGCACGGCTCTTCTCAGTGTGTGTCCACTGAGTGTGGACTTATATAAGGCTTGATGACACAGACAATGTCTGACTATAAGGTTACCTGTCAGTGGATCAAATTCTTGCCGCAAGGCTCTACTTACTGGCCTAATTAACCTTTAGCGTGAGCAGTGCGCGCCCTGCAGACATATGCACTACACACGCCAATGCACACAACTTGGTGCCTCATTGCCACTCTCACTTTCCCATGCTAGACACACTCTCACTCTAGCACACACACATACACACATACACACATACACACACACACACACACACACACACACACACACACACACACACACACACACACACACACATACACACACACACACACCACACACACACACACCACACACACACATCTACATAGACGTCGCACATTCATGCACATTTTCTCACACCTGAGTGTATGTAAAGTACATATCATATAGGTGATTATATGACAACTCGAAAACACATTTCTGATCAAATATTTTCTAATACATATACATTTTCATTAATGAATTCATTCATTCATTCATATTGAGAACCTGCTTCAACCTGGTCAGGGTTCTAATAGATTTCGAGCATATCACAGTACCATATAGAGACACAGCATGGATGTAATCCAAGTCCATCATAGTGCACCATTCACTCACATACTTACATCATTCACATGTAATCATTGCAACCAGTCTGACTGTCCATTTTGGACAGTGGTACAAAATCAAAGAACCCACAATAGTAAACCAATGAGAACATGGGGAAAACATACAAAGCTCAGGATCAATTGAATGTTGGAGATGTGAAGTACAGTAGCAGATCTAATCATGCCCTGGCATCCCCAATATTCAGAGGTGGAAAGAGTAAAACAATTTTGTACTCAAGTAAAAGTACTGTTACTTTAGTGAACTTTTACTGAAGTACAAGTAAAGTTACCCTTATAAAAATCTACTCAAGTAAAAGTAAAAAGTAGCTCATTAAAAATTTACTCAGAGTAAAAGTTACTGAGTTTTTTTTTTTTTTTTTAACAGCGGGGGTGGGATGGGGGATGGAACACCCTTACATAATAAATCTGTTCCCTTTGTTGTGCTTGAAATCAAAGTGGTCGCTTAAATATGACCAGGGGTTTGCTTCATAAGAATTTGTTGGCGTTTCACTTTCAGCTGTGTCTGTATCACTGACATCTGTTATGTCTGTCTCCATCGTTGTTGTTAATTTAGCGCGTTTAGCGCTTCCCCGTTGTATTATTTGTATTATTTTTCATTTTCATTCATTTATTTTTTACTCAGTAGCGAATATGATTTAAAATGTAGTGAAGTACAATACTTTAAACAAAACATACTTAAGTAAAGTAAAATTACAAGTACACAAAAAATCTACTCAATTACAGTAATGCGAGTAAATATAATTCATTACTTTCCACCTCTGTGTCTGAGCACAGTGTTTTCAGGACAGGATCTGGATCCATCATTGCTCAGAATCAGGATAAATAACATCATGGCAAATGCAACTGTTTGTAATATTTAATGAAGTCCATATCTCTATATTTACTGTTTGTAAATAAGACTGTAACAGCTCGGGCAGATTTACCAATGTTAACTGGCATGGAAGAGATGCATTTATAATGCTGTATGGGCAACCTGTGGATGAGTGACAGGGGTTATCAGTATCCTACTTACAGCATAACCTCAGCACAGCATGATGTTTATAATGTGTGAAATGATAGAGGAACAGTAAGGCTCGGGATGTGAGGTTGGCTTGAGGAAGAAGAGACGACATATGAGCCTGTCAACAGAGTCTAATGTCAAAGAACTTACTGGTAGTGTTACAGTGTAGGGAACTATCCCTTTACTTTTTACTTTGCATTTGTGGACAGATGCTGCATATTTTTGAACTATGAAGAGACTAATAATTAAAACTAATAGACTAATAAAAAGACTAATAACACAGGATTCCAAGCTAGCGGTCTTTCTTTCTGTGCATTTGAAAATTATTTTAAGCAAACTGACCCTACTAGCTTTCTGCCTATTGTAGCAATGAAGCAAAATACTACTTAGTGTATAAAACAAGCACTACTGAATGACTTATATAGGAAATGATTTCTTAGTAGTGATAAATTCATATTTTAGGGTTGTTTGATTTTTTTGGCCAGGTTTGGTGCTGCGCTGCACACTGTAGACTACAAATATGGCAGGGCTAGACTACAATTCCCAACACCCATGAACTTTGTCACGATCAGGGTCATCTGGTTTCTAAACACACACCTGAACACAATCAACTCCACAGGACTTGTTCCACACAGTTCCACACTAGTACTGTGAAATAACTCGGTATGCAAGCATACTGAGGTTTTAGGTTAGTTTATTGTTATTCTAATTTTGTGTTTGTTCTCCACTTGTACTGCTTCTCATTTTTGATTTTTCATTTTGCCAACAGTTGATACTTGCTGATCAACTGACCACTGTCTTGTTTTGGACCCACACATTTAGGAGACTATAAAACCAAATTTGCTCAGTGGCATAGGAAGAGGAAGGGGATTGAAAAAACCCACAAAGAACATTGCTTCATTTGTCAGAAATACTTGACACCCTACGGTAATTATGGCAACCAAGCATGGACAAAATTGAACTGGTGTAAAAGAACAAGTAAAGAAGTATTTACAGTAATTAATTAATATCACACGAGAGAGAGTGCTATTGTACTCAATATCAGGATGGCTATGATGATCATTTTATCAGATATGTTTTCTTTATAAAAGTGCTTCCGTGACTGGTTCTGATTGTGGGGTTTGGCAGGCGGATGCTCTCCCCTTTCCAATACTGCAGACCATACTGAACTACATTCGCCTATGCTGGCTATTGACAGTTAGTGTAATTATTGATTGTAGAAAACCTGTGATGTGAAGTGATACCCATAGCTTAATGTCCAAGTGCTGTTATGCTTTACATCACCTCTCATGGAATGTCTTCAATCAGATTAGTCAGATGGAACTTATTACTGTACATACTTCTGTAGTAATCCTGGTCTGTGCTCAACAAAAGTAAACAGTGTCAGAGATTACTACTGGCAATCTGCAAAAACCCTTGGTCTATATTATAATGAGTTGACACACAGATGTTGTGAGTGCTACTAATGGATTTGTGTACAGTGGTAATCAGATCATAGATGTAATTAGAGACATACTGTAGTGCTACCCAGAGTCACAAAGGAAAAAAGGATGGAGTTTGTCTAACATTAATGTTTAGGTTATAGTTGTGCCAACAAGAACAAGACCAATTCTTTAGCAACTGTCCCAATGAATAGTACTTTCACTGTGTTTATTACCAATTAAAATTGTTTTCTAAGCTTTACATGGGAAAGATTTTCTATATTGAAGAAGCAGTTTTGTAATTTTAGAGGCCTGGTAACATACAGTACGGACTTATTCTGAATTCAAGTACTCTTGTTGTATTAAGAAAATTGGCAGATATTACTTTTTTTGGCTTGATTTAAATCTTTTGCATCTATGCTGAAAAAACAATTAAAGATATGCCTAAAATGAAACTAGCCTGATCCATTATATATCTGTAATGAGAAGCAGTCTTTATAACATATCTTAGAAACAATTGTTTTTCACAGCTGAAGAAACACTTCACAACAATTTTCAAACTGCACCCTATAGTAGATCCATTTTGTTTTGTGCCTTAGTGATTTTAATTAACCACAAATTGTACATGTCTTACATTGCAAAATAATATAAGAGAAGAAAAGGAGAGGACACAAAAAATGAAAAAAGGACATTTATTATCTTCTTACCATCCTTTCCCAAAAAGTGCATCACAGATAGTATTGTACCCCAAGTTCATGTTTGTGAAATGTCTTAATAAGCCATTTGCCATTTAAAGTCAGGACAGTGGGCAGCTTGGGAGCAGAAGGTGCGCAGGCATGTCAAAATCATGTATAAAAATCAACTTGACTGAAGTGAGGCTTTTGGAATTGCTGTTCCTTTGCAGTAAGAGGTCATGGTCAGCTGTCATTTAATCCTTGTCCACAGCAGCAAGCTCTGAAAGAAAACAACATAATTGCATATCTGCAGGAAAACTGGGTTAGAAACAACCCATACTAGAGTTAATAAAATGATAAAGAAAAACTTTTTACCATCAACTCCAAAAAAAGGCTGCATGATGTGCTTAAGCCTTAACAAGGACGGCGAACTCTGGAAAATAAACAAAAACAACAAGTGAAATTAACTGTGATTGAATGGTATTAAACACTATTTTTCTACAGCATTTATCCTGTAGAATGTCATGGGAAGCCTGAAGCAGGGTAAACACTGGACAGGGTGCTAATCCATCACATACTGTAGGCACACAAACACATACACACACATACTTTCACTTATGCACCAGGGGCAACTTGGGAAGGCCAACTAGTCTACTCTGCATGTCTTTGGACTCTGGGAGGAAACTGAAGGGAACCCACCAAGTATTGGGAGAACATGCAAAACACACCCACACAGACCCTGAGGCGGGAATCAACCTCCCTATGCTGGAGCTGCAAGGCCACAATGCTAACCACTATACCACAGTGTCACCCATGTATTAAACACTTTTAGAAAAACTAATCCAGTTGCTGCATATCTTCCAGGTAAAGCATTAATTACAACAGCGACCAACTATATGGACACTAGAAAAATTTAATAGAACATAAATAGATATCTGAGATAGATAACAGAATTGTTTGAGTAAGCAATCAGTATACTGAGAGTTTGTCTTTCTCACAGATTTGTCTTCATTATGTAAAGATAATGTCTAAAGTTCAGTATTGTTTACGTACCATCAACTCCAATTTTGCCATCACCATCACTGTCACCAGCTGCAAGGAAGGCCTTGGTCTCAGCATCAGTCAGAGCTCTGGCACCACCGGAGAAGTTCTGAAGGAACAGTCTGAAGGGAAGAAATTAGGTTTTATATGGATATTTCTCGATTGTTTTAAACTGAAGGAAATTAAACTCTAGAAATCAGATTCTTACTTCAGCTCATCTTCCTCAATGAAGCCGCTCTTGTCCTGATCAATGACGGCAAAGGCCTTCTTGACTTCATCGCTGGACTTTCCACTCAGGCCAACCTTGCTGAAGAAGTTCTTGTAGTTGAAAGAGTCAGCAGCTGGAGAAGAAATAACAGTTTTGAAGACTGTAATTTGAAAATCATCTTCATGCCTTTAACATAGAGCCGCAAGAGCTCTACTTGTTCTACACGGTTGAGGCATGAGGTTCAGGTAATTTGCTAACATTCTTGTAAAGTTCAGGAGGACAGTACCTTGGCAATCCTTCAGGGCTGCAGCGATGTCAGCATCATTCAAAATACCAGCAAATGCCATTTTTGCTTTGAAGGAGAAAAAAAAGGAAAAGATGAACAAACAACTTGTAAACGTAAATCAAGTGAAGTTATAATTGTAGTGCCACGGACAGTGCAACATGAACATTTTCATATCAATACAGGATATTAATATATTAAAGATGCAAACTTATTAACTACAAATTGCATGTGAATGACTAAAGGCTAAATTTAAATAATAATTAAAAAAACTAATATTTTTTAATAATAAAATAAAAATATATTTTGAAAAAATGCTAAAAGTGTGCAGACACTCACTCACCTCAGACTGTGTTTGGGGCTGCGATGTGCACTCGGACTGATGAAACCTGGCGACTGCAGTGACCACATGCTCCGCGCCGTGAGGTTTATATACGCTCGCGCGGGGTGTCCACTCACCGAAACTTGAGGCACGCGCGTAACAGACACCGCGTGCCAAGCAGTTGCCTGAAAAACGTATCCAGTAGTCAGGCCGTTCTATTTATAAGCGTATAAATGAAGATGGTTAAAATGTACGTATATGTAAAAGTGCTTAATACTCCCCAGTGGGCTAATAATACACGCTGCTGAGCCGGATGAACAGTGAAGACAGAGCTGCGCTGTGACACTCACTCCGTCCATATGATCGCCTTTTTTTCTTCATTAGCGCTGCTTTCATCGCTGCTGCTCACCGGGAAGCTTTACAATGCATTTGCTTTGAGGACTGACCTAAAATCTAAACGCATCGGATTATCAATTCGGTTCCTGTGTATAGATTCTGAAGCTGGAATCAGTCTAGTGTCAGGTTTATAGTTTTGCTTTTTATTGTCATCCTACTGTTTTTAGTATTGTATTTATGTAACCTATGCTTGTGTAATTTTACGCTTAATGCATTTTTGTATTAATGTATTTGTCATTACTATGACTAATATTTGTTTCCTTTTTTTCCAGATTGCACTAGACCCATCTTTCAGCATGCCTGAAGTTAGATGAAAGTTCAGAAGAAACTTCTTTCTGATGTGTAAAGAGGCCAAACTGTCTCTGATACACACAGTTAGGAGTCTTCATACACTGTACCTCTTTCTACTGTTCAGTTCTATAGTTCAGTTTAAAGAAAAAGTGAAAAACATTACTGGATTTAGGATATGTTCGAACTAGGCCCTTTGAAAAATATTTCGAATGTAAGCGAGTTGATCTTAAAGCATCTATAGTAGATTATTAATAATGTATTAATAACTAAACCTTATTTGCTCAAACATTTAACTCACTGTGGTGGATTACTTTTTCATCATAAATTTGGGGTGTTTGTTTACTCCTTGCCTGTAATTTTTTAAAACATGTTGATTGTAACAAATTAATATCTTACATTATGCAATATATTGCATTAAAAAGCTTTCGAAGAGATGATGTTAGTTTTAAATTGTGGTATATTAAAGACATTCAAAGATTTTCTGTGTATATTAGGAGAAACTCCATATGCATTTGTTGATTAAATTAAGTTGAATACATTAATCATGTATTTCGTGCTTTACTGATTTTTTGGCAGCTACGGTAGTCTATGAAAATTAGTTAAAATTGTGAATCCAATGCATTACATGATTTATGGTCCATTGGGCTTACTCAATACAATATATTCAAGGACAATACAGTATATGTACTGTACATCAGGATATACTGTATAGGTTATATTAGCTTTTTGTGAGAGTTACACAGATACTGCCTGAATTACTGTACCAGAAATATTTTATTGAAAAGTGTACTTTTGTGTTTAGTGACTAATTTTTTCCCCCAAGTATTTCCACTCTGACAAAATGGCATTACATTTAATGCATTGTTTCCGAAAGCTTTGAAAGGTGATAGCTAATCGCCATTAAAATGCTTAGACACAATCATTAGTGGAACTCTGTTTGAGTTAGGGTTAACCCATTTAACCCATGGTCAAACAATTCCTCCACCTCCTTCTCAATGTGTGCATGTATACAGAATATACATTTACATTTAGGCAGACACACTTATCCAGAGCGACTTACATTTTTATCTCAGTATCTGAGCAGTTGAGGGGTAAGGGCCTTGCTCAAGGGCCCAACAGTGGCAACTTGGTGGTTGTGGGGTTTGAACCTGGGATCTTCAGAACCGTAGTCCAATGCCTTAACCACTGAGATATAATTATATTTTTTTCCATTGTCCTAAACAAAAATAAAAACATTTGTAGCATGCTGGGGCGGCGCGGTGGTGTAGTGGTTAGCACTGTCGCCTTGCACCTCCAGGGTCCGGGTTCGATTCCCGGCCAGGCTCGATTCCCGTCTCTGTGTGCATGGAGTTTGCATGTTCTCCCCGTGCTTGGTGGGTTTCCTCCGGGTACTCCGGTTTCCTCCCACAGTCCAAAGACATGCAGATTAGGCTAATTGGCGTTCCCAAATTGACCATAGTGTGTGACTGAGTGTGTGTGTGTGTGCTCTGCGATGGATTGGCACGCTGTCCAGGGTGTACCCTGCCTCGTGCCCTGAGTCTCCTGGGATAGGCTCCAGGTCCCCGCGACCCTAAATACAGGATAAAGAGGTATAGAAGATGAATGAATGAATGTAGTTGGCCGTATATCTGTTTATTAATCGACTAATCAAGTGGTTTCGGGGACAGCTGCAGGTGGCAGTATCATCACTATGTGTTTTTTTTTTCCAGGTATACAAACTCAAAATCTGCCTGTTTTTTTCATCCCGAGATCCTTCTCAGATCAGAAATTAATTTACAGCGTGTATCAAAAGAGTCCTGTACCTAGGGGATGGTTTGATCAACATTTTTGGGTTCTTGGATTGGTCACTCTGATTCTCCTAGATGCCCATATTAAACCCACTTGATTTGTACCTGGACTTTTATATACATATGTATACAGTACTTGTACAGGTCCTTCTAAAAAAATTAGCATGTTATGATAAAGTTAATTATTTTCTGTAATGTACTGATAAACATTAGACTTTCATATATTTTAGATTCATTATACACAAACTGAAGTAGTTCAAGCCTTTTATTGTTTTAATATTGATGATTGTGGCATACAGCTCATGAAAACCCAAAATCCCTATCTCCAAAAATTAGCATATCATGAAAAGGTTCTCTAAACGAGCTATTAACCTAATCATCTGAATCAACTAATTAACTCTAAACACCTGCAAAAGATTCCTGAGGCTTTTAAAAACTCCCAGCCTGGTTCATTACTCAAAACCGCAAGCATGGGTAAGACTGCCGACCTGACTGCTGTCCAGAAGGCCATCATTGACACCCTCAAGCAAGAGAAAGAAATTTCTGAACGAATAGGCTGTTCCCAGAGTGCTGTATCAAGGCACCTCAGTGGGAAGTCTGTGGGAAGGAAAAAGTGTGGCAGAAAACGCTGCACAACGAGAAGAGGTGACCGGGCCCTGAGGAAGATTGTGGAGAAGGACCGATTCCAGACCTTGGGGGACCTGCGGAAGCAGTGGACTGAGTCTGGAGTAGAAACATCCAGAGCCACCGTGTACAGGCGTGTGCAGGAAATGGGCTACAGGTTACAAATTTTGCATGTCATTCGGAAATCAAGGTGCCAGAGTCTGGAGGAAGACTGGGGAGAGGGAAATGCCAAAATGCCTGAAGTCCAGTGTCAAGTACCCACAGTCAGTGATGGTCTGGGGTGCCATGTCAGCTGCTGGTGTTGGTCCACTGTGTTTTATCAAGGGCAGGGTCAATGTAGCTAGCTATCAGGAGATTTTGGAGCACTTCATGCTTCCATCTGCTGAAAAGCTTTATGGAGATGAAGATTTCATTTTTCAGCACGACCTGGCACCTGCTCACAGTGCCAAAACCACTGGTAAATGGTTTACTGACCATGGTATTACTGTGCTCAATTGGCCTGCCAACTCTCCTGACCTGAACCCCATAGAGAATCTGTGGGATATTGTGAAGAGGAAGTTGAGAGACACAAGAATCTGCAAAAGGATTCCCGACCAAGTATTGAGTGCATAACTGAACAATTATTTGAAGGTTAACATTTTTTGTATTAAAAACACTTTTCTTTTATTGGTCGGATGAAATATGCAAATTTTGGGTATTCAAAATTTGAGATAGGGATTTTGGGTTTTCATGAGCTGTATGCCACAATCATCAATATTAAAACAATAAAAGGCTTGAACTACTTCAGTTGTGTGTAATGAATCTAAAATATATGAAAGTCTAATGTTTATCAGTACATTACAGAAAATAATGAACTTTATCACAATATGCTAATTTTTCGAGAAGGACCTGTATATAGTAACTATACAGTACTAAAGATTGTTTAAAGAAACTAATTCAAAGTACAACTGTGTGTATGTATTAATATGAGATAACTGTTTGTGTTTACAAAGAAATGGCAAAAATGTTAAGGATTTAAAAAAAATAAAGTTGCATTATGTAAAAAAAAAAAAAAAAACAAAGCATTAGGTTCTTCTATTTATAACAACTTTTTGTACACCCTGAACTTGTGTCTAACCATTTTAGACATTAAACCTAACACTAACTGCAACCTGACAGCATACATTCAGGAATGTGTAAGATAACCGTTCAAAAGTTGTAATTTTTGAAGTACAGTCCCCGACATAAATTTTTTTCAATTAAATTTCAAAATAAGTGAGGATTAACATGTGTAGTGTGAGAGAAGCTTAAACAAGCCCTTTTAAAAATGTTTTTTTTTTAAAGTCCAAGATACAGCACATTTAGCTTAGTTTTAAAATTAAGGACATTTTACTGTATATTCATGTGTTCTAATGAAAATTGAGCAGTCTGACTGAAATAAAGATTGTAAAAGCAATTCCCAATAAGACCTAACAAGTATAGCAACACCATTCTCATGTATGTTCTACATACATGCAATGATACCGATCTGTCTTGGATAATTATAGACACATGTAAGTGATGCCTTTACAGTAATGAAGCAGAGTGTGTATAGAGGAACGTAGCCTAGAAACGTCTCTACATTCCTTCTGCTCAGACCCTCCATGCCAGAGATAGAGCTGAAAATCTCTAGCGTTACCAGTTAATGGTTTTTCTTTTTTAACTATACAGTTATCCCCTCTAAAGAATGCATTATTTACATGGAATGGGATAAAGTACTAAATTCTTTAACTTTAAAAGAATATAAAAAGATTTTATAAGAAGAACTTAATAATTATTCTACTTCAAACTGGTTCATGGAAGATTACATAAGTGTAAGGTCATCAACAGATGAAAATTGTACACCAAATGCAAATTTATTTCATTGTCAAAAGTGCAAAATGCATTTTATATTTGCACAGGTTAGGCTCTTTGCATAAATACATACCTAACAAGCAATAAATAAGCAACATGGTTTTAAGACATTTTGGTTTTAAGACATTTTTTCTTGCAGTGAGGAGTCCACAGTTGTCAAAAATAAATACATGTATAAAAAAAATTGGAGCCAGGAGCACTACAAAAGTATAGAGACCTATTTCCAAAAAAGAAAACAAGAAATGCAGTCCATGAGCGCTTAAGCCTTCACAAGGGCAGCAAACTCTGTTGAATAAAAACCAACAGAAACAAACAATTAATCAAACATAAAAATTAATCAACATGATATATTTTATGTCTGTTGTGCCAGAATAATCGTCACTTGTGCTTTATTAAGAACCCACTCCAAAATCTATACTGTATAAAAGGTGCATTTGCAAAAAACATATTAAAGTTTAGTTTTGCTCTGTTTATCAGTAATATATAATGCACCAATAATGCAATGAGTAAACAACAGTATATATATATATATTTTTTATTTTAGATTATTGTGCAAGAACTAATGCAAATTATTTTAATAAATACACTAGACATTTTGAAACATTAAGGTACACATTAAGATACACAAACTTTGGCAGTCCCCTGGAATGGAATGGAAGATATCTCCTTTATCAGTAGCTGCTGATTCTTGACAGGTCTCTGGTCTGCTTATTACATTCATTCATTCATTCATTCATTTTCTATACCGCTTAATCCTGTGTTCAGGGTCGCGGGGGACCTGGAGCCTATCCCAGGAGACTTCGGGCACTAGGCGGGGTACACCCTGGACAGGGTGCCAATCCATCGCAGAGCACACACACATACACACGCTCACACACCCAATCACACACTACGGGCAATTTAGGAACGCCAATTAGCCTAACCTGCATATCTTTGGACTGTGGGAGGAAACCGGAGTACCCGGAGGAAACCCACCAAGCACGGGGAGAACATGCAAACTCCATGCACACAGAGACGGGAATCGAGCCTGGCCGGGGAATCGAACCCAGACCCTGGAGGTGCAAGGCGACAGTGCTAACCACTACACCACCGCGCCGCCTGCTTATTACATGTTGGTACCAATTATGCAGTGTAGCAGCCTTCTCTTCTATTTATTCTTTATTTTAAGATGAGATATTCTGAAAGCTTGTTTAAACTCTGTGACGCTTAATTTTCAGGGCAAATTTACAAACTGCTCTGCCTTTTTGTACTCTAATATACTAGTACACATCTTCCACGGTGATAGAATATTATCTATTTTGTATGGCATTTTTTGTTTTAAAACAAAATAATTGAAACCTGATTTCTTTCACTTCTAATATGATTTAAATGCAATCCATTACCGTCAACTCCAATTTTGCCATCACCATCACTGTCACCAGCTGCAAGGAAGACCTTGGTCTCAGCATCAGTCAGAGCTCTGGCACCAGCAGAGAAGTTCTGCAGGAACAGTCTAAAGGAAAGCAAGCAGGGTTGAACAGACATAATTAAAATAAATTGATTTGCAGTAGGAAAAAAAAACATTAATTGATTTATACATCACAAAAATGTTTCATTCTTACTTCAGCTCGTCCTCCTCAATGAAGCCGCTCTTGTCCTGGTCAATTACGAAGAAGGCCTTCTTAACATCATCAGCAGATTTTGCTGACAGGCCAACTGTGGCAAAGAAGGTCTTGTAGTTGAAGCTGTCGGCAGCTAGAAAAGCAAGAAATCCCACTTTTTAGTATTTTTCTTTGTCTTTTTTGCCACTAACAGCTTGTAAACTTTTTTTTTGGACTTTTTATATCTATTTTTATCAAAAGGCTTCTAACTTGAATGAGCTCTGCTTTATTTCTTTGATATTTGAAAGGCATTAATGTCCTTGTTAAAAAACTGTGAAGGTAGTATAAAACAGAGGGTTTTCTTTTAGAGAAAGCTCCAGTCAGATCCCAAATGGAAAGCTACCACAGTGGACTATAAAGAATGCTCTTTTCTCTTACCAGAGCAGGCCTTGATGGCTGCAGCCACATCATCGTCCTTAAGAATTCCAGCGAAGGCCATTTTTAGAAATCTGTAATACAAGTGAAGTCAGGGATGTCAATTTTAACGTCATATATAATATATATATATATATTTTTTTTTTCCTGTGTACAATATTAGAATAACGTATTAATGATAACAGTGTAGCAAATACAAATCTACATAGTAAAGTCCACAATGGCAAATTACCACATAAATGTGTATTGTAACGTCAACAGTGAAACATAATTATCACCATCACTGGGCACAGCATAACCCTCACATACAATCTTTATAAACTTTATAACCACAAAAACATTGTTAAATTTTAAAACAGATCTGCATTTTAATTACGCTCTACAAACGTGATTCTTAAACCCGTCACAAAACATTTCCTATCACAGCTTGGACTAGCAAGCTCATCCTCAGGCAAATAAAAATCCTTAAGATCAAAAATTATCTCAAAGGTATTATGAGATAATAGCTTAGAATAAAAAAGACAGTCATATCCCCCAAAAGTAGATCCGTTTGCATCCAGCAGCAAGTTCTTGCTCCTCTTTTCCTTATGTGTAGTCCATGGTGGTGAAGGATGGAAAGATGAGTGTGCAGTGATGGGTCTCACCTTTGTGCTGCTGCGTTCTACAACAGATGTGGCAGATAGCTTTGGCCACGTGTGCCTTCTCCCGCATTTATACCCTTGTCTCTAGCACTGTAACAGACACCATACGCTTACGTTGGCAATAGTTTAGAAAAAAATGTGTCCAGTAGTCATAAGGAACTATTTATAGGTTTTTAAAATGGGTAATGTGCTAAGCCCTTTTGCGAAACACAATATTTTATCATGAGGTCCTGGAATTTAGCAAAAGCTAGAAGACCAGTTTAGGTGTAATGGGTTTGTTAAAGAGGCATTAATATGTATTATAACATTATCCTTTTCATTCATTGACTTTCTTATCTTTCTTTGATTGGTTCATATTGTTTAAATATTTAATTACATTTAACAGTTACAATTAAATATGGCCAAGTGCAAAAAGCTTAGCGATAAGAAAAGCTCATCAAGTAGTTAAATTAAGTCTTAACACAAGTAAGGCATGTCTGAAAGAATAATAATCAAAATAAGAAGAAGAAATAAAAAAAAATTAAACGTAGAGTAAATCTTTAAACTTAAAGAAAATATATATTTTTAACTCAACTCAACACAACTGACTTAGAAGAATATAAATAATAACGTATTTACATTAATTTGCCTAAAACAACATAATGTTTTGTTTGTTGGGGCAGTGAAATATTACACAATTATTAACACAATTAATTAAAATATGAACCTAATTATTAATTTTTATGATGTCATTGTTTCCTGTGTACTAATGGCTGTAAATATAAATGTCACATTCCTGATACATGTAGTAATTATATGATTAACAAGCCTTTGCAAATAACTCCTAAATAGGCTTGAGTGTTTTTGCCTGATACTGAGCTTCTATATGTTTCATATTACAGACATTATCTCTTTCTAACTTCTGTGTCAGGTGGCAGTTCAAGGACTGAAATGGATCTGTCTCCAGAACAGGCAAGAGATAGGAGAGAAATTCATTATTGCTGTAGTATCACTTTTGCCAGTAGTGTGTCTATATATGTGTGTGTGTGTGTGTGTGTGTGTGTGTGTGTGTGTGTGTGTGTGTGTGTGTGTGTGTGTGTGTGTGTGTCTCAAGGTCATTTCTCAAAGTCGCTATTCCAAGGTCAGGGAAAATACAGTATAAGAAAAAGTCTCCCTTTAGGGATTTTTTTTCATGTGTGACTGAAAACAAACTGAAATCCCAATGACTAAAACACACTTTAAGTAAATGGATTTATTTTATTATATTATCTTATAGATTTTCCAGACCATGCACAACTGTGAATTGTACAATATGCAGCGAAGTACCCGATCACTTCGTACTACGGACAGAAAAGTCTGAAAATCCACAGGCATTCTTTTCCATATACGCAATTTGATCATTTTCCTATTTCAGACTCAATATGGCTTTAAAACTAACAAAAGAAGATTTATTAGAACTAGATGTAACACTATTTGCCTTTTCTCCCCTTCTTTTTCTGGGGGCATCGCTAGTCAGTAGTCTCACTAGTCAGGATCAGCCCAAAACAATACAGTAGGTACCTTAAAGAGGAAATCTCTGCATACCACATCAATTGTCATATACATTAGGAAATGTTACATTTTCTTGTATTCAATGTATATACAAGATCCATGAAGTCATAAGATGCCATGATTTATCACTTTTTGTAATTTTTGTTTAAAGAAAACAATTTATTAATTATCACTTAATATAAACCCATAAATTAAGTGGAGTAAAATATAACAGTTCTTTGAAATTACCTTCCCAACCAATCTTTCCATCTCCATCCATATCTCCAGTTACAAAGAAGGCCTTCGTCTCAGCTGTGGTGAAAGTCCTCATCCCCTTTAAAAAAACATTCTGCAGAAATAAGCTAAAAGCAAAAAAAAAAAAAAAACAGACTGTACTGTAATGTGAGAATAAGAAACATTATTAGGAACACAATATATTGGGTTCAATGACACTGAATGTTCAATGATGATAATTTATACTGTATATACTCAACTGTACCTCATCCTGCTCAATAATTCCTCTCTTGTCTCAGTCAAGTATTTAAAAAAATCTTCTCTGTCTCAGATGGGGACTTTTTGGACAGACCCAAGGTTGCAAAAAATGTCCCAGAGCTAAAGGAATCTTTTGCTGAAATGTGGAAAGGATAAAAATGGAAAATAAAAAGAACAAAACTTTTCACTTTTTTCTTTTCACTTTTCACAAAAAATTATAATATTATCTGAGTTTTTCATAGATCTTACAAGTCTTACAATCAGAACATTAGTTATACGAAAACTTTTTCTAAACCTATTAGAAATAAATGGCATCAATATGTTTTCTTTACCTTTGCAAGCATTGAGGGCAGACGAAATGTCAAACGCAGCAAGTGAGTCTGTAAATGCCATCTTCAGGAAAGCAAGGAGAATTTCTGAAGCTCTGTCTATCTGTTATATGGCATGAATTGTGCTTGTTAGTCACAAACCAAAAGTGCCTCTGTGTCACCTGCACCTGTTATAACTGTTATTGCGACTGAACCCTTTACACCACCTGACTTACAACAGGACTTAACGTCATACAAGACTAAATTGCACTTACAGTAACGGAAGGCACAAATACGTGCAACTGTTGTCCCAATCAATTAGTTTTATTTTAATATTTATTAGGTGAAACTTCTACTGCTTGCTATCACAAATATCTAATATCTAATCAGCCGATCACATTGCATTGCATTCAGGCATGTAGACATGGTCATGACTTGTTGGTGCCTGAGGTCAGACGCCTGACTGGTTTGAACTGATAGAAAAGCAACAGTAACTCAAATAAAATCTTATTACAACAGAGGTATGCTGAAGAGCATCTATGAACACAGAACATGTTGAACTTTGAAGTAGATGGGCTACAGCAGCAGAAGACCACACCTGGTGCCACTCCTCAGCTAAGAACAGGAAACGGAGCCTACAGTTCACATGGGCTCATATTTATATTACATTAGGTCAATATAAAATTCCATAAGTTTAATGTGTAATTTAGCTTTGAGTGGACAAATTATGGCAAAAAATGGCTCTGTATTCAGCATCTGAGAATATTTACTGTAAATAACATATTATTTCAACTGGGCATTTAGAAAAAGGAATTTCATAGAAATCACCCACCTTTTTGTACATAGTTTCATAATTACTTAGGATAGGATAATTTTTCTTCATGAAACTTTTTAAATGATAAAAATAAAATATAATCTAAATAATCTAAGTTTGCTCTTAAAATAAGTTCATAGTTTGTTCATGTTGTTTTAATTATGTAAACTGACACCATGGCCAATATGGTGAAAGCTCAAATTTATCAAAATAATTCAAATCTAGTTTCAGAACTCCACTACTGTATTGTTTGGTAACATGTAACAGCTATTTCAATCATGTATCAATCCCTCCATGGTCATGATAAGTTTTTATATTTTATGTGGTATTCTATGTTCTGCTTTTGTCACATCAGTATCAGGCTTTTTCAGATAAGTCAGTTATTAATTGTTTAATAATAATTGTTTATTTTGTTAAAATATATTTTTTTATTAAAACACAATTTACAGTGAGTCTCGTTCATAATTAAAAACATTTTCAGCTATTTGATGCTCATCTGGTCCTCATGTTTCGAGACTAAAACAACTTAATTTAGACTCCAGACTATTAACGCTTTCAGTGCAATGATAGCATATAGAAATAATGGTGCAGACAAATATCTATGTTCTGTCTATGGTATATATACTATTCATGATGTAGTAGTAATTTTAGGAGCCAATCTTACTTTGATTAAGAAATTAAGTTTTACTAACAAATAATTGTAGAACATTACATTATCTTATTGTAAATTCATTTAAAATTTCCAGAAAGCCTGGAGCCTATCCCAGCCAACTGAGGGCACCAGGCACGGTACACCCTGGATAGAATGCCAGTCCATCACAGGACATGCCACACTCACACACCCCCACACGCACACAAACACACACTATGGGCAATTTGGAGACAGATATCTTTGGACTATTAGAATAAGCCTGCTATTCGGAGAAAATCCACGAAGCTTGGTGAGAACATGCAAACTCCATACACACGGACCCAAGGTGAACCTTGAAATCTGGAGGTGCAAAGACACTATGAATGGGGTATGTCCTAAGTCGTCTTTACCGAATGAACATTCATTCATTCATTCATTTTCTATACCGCTTAATCCTGTGTTCAGGGTCGCGGGGGACCTGGAGCCTATCCCAGAAGACTCTGGGCACGAGGCGGGGTACACCCTGGACAGCATGCCAATCCATCGCAGGGCACACACACATACACACACTCACACACCCAATCACACTACGGGCAATTTAGGAACGCCAATTAGCCTAATCTGCATGTCTTTGGACTGTGTGAGGAAACCGGAGTACCCAGAGGAAACCCACCAAGCACGGGGAGAACATGCAAACTCCATGCACACAGACACGGGAATTGAGCCTGGCCGGGGAATCGAACCCAGACCCTGGAGGTGCAAGGCGACAGTGCTAACCACTACACCAACGTGCCGCACCGAATTAACATATCATATTAAAATTATCTAAAGTAAATACACAGATTCATGTAACTGATTACTGTAAATGTCAATACTGTATGTACCAGTGTTACCAGCTATGCGCTACTTGTGGTCTGTCTTGTATAGTATTAAACTCACTCTACAGTACAAACTCACTCTATCTTGTGGTCCGTAAGTGGCAGATACTAATCTGTTGGTAAGTTTGTTAAATGTAGACTATATTTGTTTCAGCATAATATCGTGTATCTGTATGTTTTATATCTGTATGCTTCCGGACATAGATCTTGCATGTTTGTGGTTCATTAATTTAAAGCTGAACACTTTCTTAAGCATCCTGTTATTTACACACGGAGGTACAGGAAGGAAGATGAGATTCTTTTACAAATCTGGAAAGGCATCAAACCATACTGTATAAGCATGTAAATTCCTGATTCGAGGAGGTTTAAAATTTAATCAAATCATCTTCCGTGTATCTTCATCCTTTACCATTTTATGTCTCCAGTATTCTCCTCTAAACCTTGAACTGTTTTCTGAAGTCAAACTTAGAGAAAGTTTTTTTTGGATTCCCAATTTGTGTGTTTGGACCCCTACAATCTGTTTGTGTGTACAGTATGTACATGTAGTGTGGGTGTGCGTGTACTTTTGCATGAGCACCATGTTGAGGGGCTTCTCCTGTGTTCTGCTATGACGTATTTCCTTCACAGGCTCTTTTCCTCAGGATGGACCCTTGCATGCTGATGTGTGCTGCCAGCCAGCAATGACAAAAACATCCTCCCGGCCTGCTACCTGCCCCTGTGGCCTTGCTACTCTCCATACACATTCACTTGTTTGCAGGAAGGCCAGGTTTCCTGTGTGACAGGGATTGGTGGGGGTTGGAGTCCACCATATTTTGTCTTACTCACTTAGTTCTGCATCTTTTGTTCTCCATTTTAAGGCTTTTACACAGGTGGGTTTTTGATCATCAGATTTAGCTGCCTGCGTGTGTATACTCTGGACTTACAGTATTCAGCATGAATGTGCCTTATGGTAAGTAAATAGAGTCTTACAATTCTAATTGATTACTGTAGGGGTCTTATCTGCCAATAAACGGTGTGAGCTTTAGAGCTTTAACTACATCCAACCTAGAGTACACTTATTTTTTGGTCTTGAAATGACCTGTTACTGTATATAGTACAGTATATATATATATATATATATTGTATATATAGCCTGTTACTCTTTCATTTATGATTTATGATTTTCTTTCTCTTATTTTCATGTTAGTTTCAATTCTATTTATTTGTATAGTGCTTTATGTGCATGTATGTTCTCATTCACATATGAAAGCCTGTGATTAAACTCGTCTTATTTATATATTGGTTATGATAGTGTGTACTGTACCTCCGTGATGAGTGCATGGTCAATATGCCTGTGCTTTAGATGAAAAAAAAATTGTATTTGCTTTATCAAAATGATTAACTTTGGTATTATCTTTTGTAAATAACAATCTTTGTATCGTCTTAAATACAGCTGAAGTTTCAAAGCCCAGTAACTGAACTTAAAAATATACATATTGTATAGGTTCAGTAACAATATTTTGTAAAAATGTGTATTATTATTATTATTATTATTATTATTATTATTATTATTATTATTTTTATTATTATTATAAATTGCAGATAATATTAAGTCTATATATTTTTTTTTCACTTATCTGTCTGTCTATTGGATAGATAGATAGATAGATAGATAGATAGATAGATAGATAGATAGATAGATAGATAGATAGATAGAGTTTTGCTGCCAAGGGAATATATCTATCTATCTATCTATCTATCTATCTATCAATCTATCTATCTATCTATAAGATGTCACATTAAATTTCCCTAGATGCTTTAATAATATAAAAAGTGGTGAAATAATGATTGATGCACTGATATGTGAGTGTTACTGTATATTTAAATGAAGGTATCCACTAATTCCCACACATGTCCATGATGTCCCTGGAGTATTCTGTGTAATCAAACCACTTGTCTTGATGGATCGACACCATTTACCATTTGTGAAGAAGCTTTGCTTGCCCTTGATGCTTTAACAACAATGTCATCAGGCAATTTGGGCAAGGCAGTCCTGTGGTATCTATTTTTGTGTTATTTTTTTAAAAAAATTTAAAAAGCTAAAAAAAAAAAAAAAAAAACTTGATAAAGATCCACCTATTAGCAACGGTTCTTCATTATTACCATGGTCTGAGACTGTAGTTCATGCTCTCCCGGGTTCAATTACAGCTCTGGCTATTTCCAGCTAACCTACTGTGTTGGAATCGTTCCAGCAAGACTTCTGGCTTTAGCCAAGATCAGGTCCTCAATTCTGACATCCATCATTCAACACTGGGTGTGCACACATTCTCGTGCATTTGTGAGTATTGATCCTTGATATCACTAAATGTAAATCTGAATGTATGCATAAAATTGCTTATCATATTAAATGTTATTTTATCTTTCTTTTCTGTTGTATTGACATCAAGGTCGAAATAAGCAATTTCTTTAAGCCCATATCTGCTTAATCCATATTAAGCCCTTCTGCTCTCACTTTTCCTATGTGTCTGAAAGCAGATGCCTGGAAGCAGTACACAAAGACACTGCTGATCATTCTATCATCATGTCTGAGGCTTTAACATGGTCTACACAGACATTTAGCAGTGGCACGGGGCCAGAGCAGTGCAGTTACACATGTGATGGACTCAGACAGGGCTGACGCTGTTGTGTAATATCTTGCAGTCACTCTCACTCTCCCGCACATGGTTTGCCAGAGATGGTCAACCTCAGCTCGTGGATCAGGTGTCCTCTACCTCGGCAACAAGTCTTCTGGCACTTTTACACAGGCAGAAAATAGAGATGCCAGCACGGGGGGCAATTTCCTGTCTATCGTCCTCCACGTTGGCATCTAAAATAGATCTCATCCTCTAAGTGTGCAAGGCATTAGAGAAACATGGTATTAAAAAAATTCGAAAGATGTATCAAAAATGTGAAGGAAGAGCAGCACTGATTTTATAGCATTTTAATTTCAATTGTAGAAATGAAATCATCTACAAATGTGAAGCAATTTGGGAAGATCGTTCTTCTTTAGGGAATGGACATAGACAAAGTGGACAAGGTGTCCACAATCCTAGAACTCAAATAAGACAACAAAAAAATGGCAACCATTGATTCTGTACATAGCACCTGGTTTGGCAGTCTAACAGTTTTTAATTCTATATAATAATATATCTGGGTGTACAATACTTCAGGGTTTGACTTTAGTACTCCATTTTGGTGTTGAAATCCTTGCTTAACTTTAATTCAGTTATAAAAAATAAATACTACAATATCTTATCTAGCACGTGAAACTAACAGATATGTAGACAAAGTCACCAGTAGTTCACCTGCCTGTCTCAGTGTGTTTTGGATTGAAATATAGAGTGTGCAACTGGAGTAGGGTCCTACCTAGTGTGCCAGTTGGGGTTTCCCTGAGCAGGCACTAGCCAGTCATTGGGCTTACGACATGTCCTGGACAGATTTGATCTGTAACACTTGATCCTTCCTGCTTGACTACCAAACCTCATTTTTACATTTCAGCTTATTAACATTTGTCATCTCATTTATCATAGATGAAAATTGCTGGTTGTCTGAGGTGGTGAAAGGAAAATGGGGATCTAAAGGTGAAAGAGTTCTTTGTTGGCTCTGTCTCTGCCCATGTGAGTGCGATGTCTGCCAGGCTTGTCTAGTCTTTTTAATGACCATGTTAACTCATCCTGTCTGTAAACACAGTAGAGAAAAGGAAACACATGTAATTCCTCACAGCTGTCCAGTTCCCAGGGGGTCACAGAGAAGAGGGCAAGTGGTGTGCTGGCCATTACTGACTGTCCTTTACACCTTCAGTTATTCTGATTTGCAGTTGCATTAAATATGAAATATTTCACAAAATGTTTGCGTTAAAAATGAATGAAAAGCAATATCATATCTATAAAATTACAGATTCTTCATTCGGCACAGATAGCTTTTTTAACTTCATACTGTATTATATAAAACTTTGAAAAGAGCCTTCTGTACTGTAATTACTACAGAAGCAACCACACATCTACCATTAAGTGCTTTTAGATATAGTTACAGATATAGATATAGACACAAATGATCAATCTCATGATCTTCTTACAGTGGTGCATGTTAAGCGGTGCTGCATATTAGTAGGTGCAAAATAGTTCTTCACTGTAGCCTCGTATATGGAATGTTCGATTCCCGCCTCCGGTCTTGGTGGAGTTTGCATGTTCTCCCTGCGCTTAGTGCTTAGTTGATTTCCTCCTGTGTTCCCAAATTGCAAATTGCCCGTAGTGTGTGTGTGTGTGTGTGTGTGTGTGTGTGTGTGTGTGTGTGTGTGTGTGTGTGTGTGTGTGTGTGTGTGTGTGTGTGTGTGTGTGTGTGTATGCATGTGTGTCTGTGTGCCCTGCGATGGAATGGCATCCTGTCCAGGGTGTAGCCCGCCTTGTGCCAAAAGTCTGTTGGGATAGGATCCAGGAACCTGCGACCCTGTACAAGATAAGCAGTATAAATCAAGATAAATGAATAAATGAATTAATAGTCCTTGAAATTGAAGTTCTGTAGGCAACAAAAATATCCATGGAGGCCCTAGCTCACAACTTACAGGACATCATGCTAACGGCTTGATGCCAGACACCACAGCACACCTTCTGCAATGTGATGTTAAAAAATCACCTACAAAAGTTAGGTGTCCACTACTGTACTTTCTGGTTATATATTAAATATTAAATATTATATAAAATGTGTATCCTTATGTAATAATATAAACAGTTTGTTTTCTCACAATCTGGCACTGCATGAATTGCATTACAATATTTTGACTGGCACACTTCCGCTTGATATTTATCCTGCTTGTGTCTCTGTTCTCTGTGTTCCCTGTAAACTGACTCCTAGACTACCCTATCAGAAATGGATTCTCAAGTCTTTTAAACCAGTGTTACAGTATTTTGCTTGACTCTTTCTTTTTTCCCCTGTTAGGATAATTCCAGTGTAAATTGGAATTCATTCAATATAATGCTCTTGAGTTAATGCAAGCGTGTTATTTATAATCACATGGTTGCTGGTTGAACATTTTACTAATATGATAAACAAATTTTTTTTGTAGTGTAAAATTGTAATGAAAAATGTCAAATGTGTTTTTGTCATTGACATCCTCCCAATGACTGAATCACGCTTTTTATATTTAATTGAATTGAAATTATTGATTCAAGTTTACATTCCAGTTCTATCAGGGCAAGTTCCTTGCCCAGTGAGCCATAGTACCAGGAAAAGCAGAAACGTATAGAGTGGAAGGAGCCCCGCTTGGATTCGTTCTCAGAGGACAGTCAACCCCTTATTTAGACTCCTCAGGCGTTCATTGGCAGAGTCTGTGCCAACTCAGCCTGATCTCATTTCTGAGTCCTAAGCCTGGGTGGCTTTAGACTGAACATCAAAAGTACATAAACAGTTTAATGCTCTCTGCAAGCTCAGACTCTCTTTTGGCACTCTTGAATTTATTATTAGTATTTATTTATTTTTACATTTCATTCATTTTAATGACTTAGAATAGAATATAGAATAAACGTTGGAATTGATTATTACAGTGTGTGTATTCAATGTGTAGTTGATGTGGGATATACTTGCACTTCTCACTGACTATACAACTCTAAAGTATAGGGCACCCACCTAGCGTTTCCAAAAAAGGTGTCAGTGGTGGAGGGGGGATATCTCGTTCTTGTCCCTTATTCAGAATGCAGTGGGGCACAGATGAGCAGAGCTGAGGTAGTGGTACACGGCACTCAGCACCACTGACTCTATTTTGCATGCTCAGAGTAAGCCCAATAGCATCCAATTACACAGCTCTCATGGATTGTTTGGTGTCAACTGTTGGAGGGATATGATGATTCTGCTCTTCTTGTGTAAAAAGATATATCAAGGTTCCTGTCTACTTTTTTGTGAGCATATTTTGTCCATATGCTCAATTGGTGGTGACAGCAATTGGGACATAATTAAAATAGTGATCTTTTTTGTTTGTTTCATTTTGGCGGTAGTGTAACTTTGTTTTCAGTCTTATTTGCCCATGACAACTGTACATGATCAGGTGTCACTTATTTTGCAAATCGTTCTGGGACTGGTGCACTTGTTTATAGTATGTTGTGTTTGCAGTCTAATATTGATGAGTTTCAATTAAAGAACAGGAATGATATTGAACATGATGGGCATTTGTGACATGTGAAAACAGTCCATGAGAGTGGTGTAATTGGAGAGGTTATGATAGAGAAAATAGCATGTGTAGGTTAGTGGAGAAGGCAGTACTATCTGTATCGTCACATTAAAGATTTGGCTCTGGTTAAAGAGCCTTGTGAGGGTAGTGAGAAATTGAGAGTCTAATATAAGTGTCTGTCAGTCGGTGGGTGTGGATGTGTGTATTTGGTTTTTATTGGGATGCATTCTAATCTTTACAGCCAGGTTATTCAAGACCGGCTAGTGGTTTGGTAATTCACCCAAACACACCCACTAAACCTAAATTAAAAGATGAGCTTGAGCTGCTGTTTGTCTTCAAATTGTGCCCCGCAAGAAAAGTAGTTTATACACATACCGTCCATGAGGTCTGCATATTATCAGATGTTTAAAAAGTTCACGATTGGCACGCTGTCCAGGGTGTACCCTGCCTCGTGCCCTGAGTCTCCTGGGATAGGCTCCAGGTCCCCCGCGACCCTAAATACAGGATAAAGCGGTATAGAAGATGAATGAATGAATGAATGAAAAGTTCACAAGTGACGAGCTGGATTTGGTGATACTCTTCTTAAATGTAATTAAATTATGAATTAAAGATTAACAGAGAATACTTCCAACAGTAAGGCAACATCTTTAACTTCACAGAGTTTGTCAAAGTGTGGATAATTTACAACCACACTATTAGACTAATATTACTAACGAAGGTAAGTGATTTCTTATAATGATTTATATTCTATATAAATATGTATATCACAATTATGTATATCACAATTATGGAGTAATGATGAAATAGGCATCAGTTTTCAGGGCAGTTTTTTTCTCTTCATTCATTTCATCTCTCTCTCTCTCTCTCTCTCTCTCTCTCTCTCTCTCTCTCTTCCATTTAAGGATAATTTGCCCAACTGTTTTTGCCCACTCTACAGTATATGCCATCCTGCCAAGTCAAGTGGAAAAAGTGTTGGATGTCTGTCCACTCATCTTCATCCGGGGTCCTCTGTGAAACCAGACAGGAGCGAACCATCAAAACTCAACTGCGAAGAAACACGAGCCTCCTTTTCCTTCTCATCATGTCACTAAATGAGATACCATATGCATCTCTCTCTCTCTCTCTTTTTTACTGTATATCTGTAAACAAGTAGGAACATGCTTTGCCTTTTTTGTGTGTGTGAGCTGACATGTAAGGTCCACTGGGAACAATATCCTGCTGCTGATGTGTGTGTGACATGGAAAACTCCAGCATCAGTGATTTTGTTGCTAGAGGATTTTCAAAACAGCTATTGCAACTTGGTGCTAATGGACTTTCTGCATAGAGCCCAAGACACATAAATCAGAGCGGTTGCACTGTCTGCACTGAATAGAGACAAGTTCCTCACCCCCAGTTCCTACAGTATCTGCCTGTACTAATGGTGTTAAATGTCATACTTACACATGACCACTAGTGGGCACTGCGCAAAGCTTAGGCTGTACTCTGAGTTTCGGACACAAGGGGGCATAGCAGTGCTAGTCTGGGTTTAAGCACCGTTAATAATGTCTAGTTCTTCCAGTCTGATGAGATTCATCACACCCCAGTGGACAAATGTCCATTAAGACATTCTATTTTTCTCCATTGTAGCATAGATTCTATTTTCCAGCAGCATTTTCTCAACATCTTTTGTTGTTAAATTTGATCATTTCTTTTGTTTTTCTTCAAGATTCCCTGCTCAGGTGGTTTAGTGGCAGGTTTCTTTAAGGCCTGAGTTTGATTCCCACCCAATGCCCAAACCCCAGCTGCACAATTTATAATATGAAACTATCTGTTGTCCTTCAATTCTGAAAAATGACCCCTTCGAATGTTTCTATAAGTATATTCCTGGTTCAACCTCGGACCATATTGGACTTAGTTTTTATTTTTCTGTTATCATGCATTTTAAGAAGCCAAGAAGACAATAGAGAATAAACAGACAGACAGACATATATTGTAAGTGAAGTACAATCCAGGATTTATTATTTAATGTGTTATGTCAGTACTAAGTAGTGAAACCAGTGTCATGAAGAATTTCTACACAAATGCATAATTACTACTCAATTAACTAATCTCCAACCTGTAATCTCTAACATTGATATTTAACAATGACTGACAAAAATAGGGCATGCGCACACACACACCCACACACACACACACACACACACACACACACACACACACACACACACACACACACACACTATAGGGAGTGCCAATTAGCCTAATCTGCATGTCTTTGGCTAAGCACATACACAAGCCACCATGCTGCCAGTGTATTTTTTTAATACAGTTATAAATGGTTGGATTCTTTGAACTGAAATATAAATGTAGTGTAAGACTGTTCTAGTTGTGGATAGTCATTGGCTGGATAAAGGATGAGATACATTTACATAGATAGATAGATAGATAGATAGATAGATAGATAGATAGATACTGTAGATAGATAGATAGATAGATACTGTAGATAGATAGATGAGTACTTTATTAATACCAAAGGGAAATTGTAAAAATTTTATATAAATCAATATTTTAAAGGTCTAAATAATGTAAATAGTAATTAAAAATAAGTGCAAGTACAGATATTAAAAATTAGTATCACTCATGTAAACTGTAAAAATCCTTAAATAACTTTTCTGGTTATTCTGGAAAGTTTAGGCAAAATTCATTACCAGTCTATTAAGGATCTCGTGGTAGACTTTTTTTTTTTTTGGCTGATCGCTGCAGCTTTTCCAACAAAGTTAGTTCATTTATGATTATTCTATTTAGCTGGAGGTTTATTTGTTTGTTAACTGTTGAGACAGTTGAGAGTTAAGAGAGGTCTCTCCTTACACCTTCATTGTGTGTGTTTGTGTTTGTGTGTGTGTGTTTGTGGGGCGTGGGGAGTGAGGAGGAAGCTAAAGACACCTGCTAAGCAAAGAGATGCTAATCCACAGGATAGAAGCACAGGAGATTAGGTCTGCTTTCAACCCCCCCCCCCTCCCAAAGGGAAAAAAAGGGAATAAAACCCTCTCTGCTTACACACAGATGATGGTGTGTGTGTGTGTGTGTGTGTATGTGTGTGTGTGTGTGTGTGTGTGTGTATCTGACAAGACAATTGTGAACTGGCATTATAAAATCTTAATCTTTTAGTACACTACTTTACTCTGTCCAGAGTTTTTTAGGCATGTGTCCATTTGTGTTTTTGTATGTATTACTTCTCTGACTTCGTCACAGCACCAACTGAGTCATTGTTCTGTATGCTGTCTGAGTCACCCATTTCAGGGTTGCCTAGTGACCATGGCAGGGGAAAATGTTTCCTTTTGCGTAGTTGCTGATGCTTGGTACCAATATTTATTCAAGATCTGCTCTGAGAGAGGAGGAGAAAATCATAGATTCTCTGTGACAGGATGAGTGTTCTTCCATAAAGGGGGGAAAAAACAAAAAACGCTTACTGGCTAATTTTCTACTTTCCCGGCTGTTGATAGTTACTTAATTTGGTCCTTGGTGCTTAATGGAAATAGCATTGACCAGAAGAGGATTGACAATGCAGTCGCTCAGAAGGTCACTGATTACTATTTTTTACATAGTTTTTACATCGTATTGGAACTGCTTTACTGTTTTTCACTTAGTTACATTCTTTGGTAAGTCACTGCTGAGTGCAAGACAGGCTAAATCAGTGTTAGGACCTATAGAACAAAGTCAATCGACTAATGTTATTATACGACCAATTTTATGTGCTAATGAGGACATCACATATCCCACACATCAAACCTTTCTCTAGGTGAATTCAGCCCTTGTAAAAAAAAAAAAAAAACTAGATACGCCACTAAATACAATATGTCAATTAAGTCACAAACTGCTATACTCTGCTATACTGAGAAGGAGTGCTATTGTGCTGGTTATATGGCATGATGCGCAGCGCGAGTGCTAAAGATATCACAGCTGTGCTAATATTCAGCACAACAGCACAAACTTAAAGTTGATATTGCATTTATACAACTGTTCCACAAACACCATTTTTGATCAACAGATTATTTGTCGTTCATTTACCCAAGTATTTTACTTCCTGACAGTTAGCTCCCAAAAGTTGTTAGCAGTGTAATCAGCAGAGGTGAAAGTAGTTTAAATTCTTTTACCAGTATTATATAGCCAAAAAGTGGACAAAACTGAGAAACTTGTGACATTTACTTTATGTTTCCATGAAATTCTGCTTTAGAATGTTTGCTAACTTATGGATTTCTGGGCTGAATCTCAAACAGTGTCAAATGGAAAGCTGGTGAGCTCTGTAGGGTGTATAATCCCTTGTTCCAAACAAAAATGAATGAAGCAGAGGGTAGAGACGGATTTGTGATTCAGTCTGGTGTTAGAAGCTGTTTAGCTTTATAGCTTGCGTTGTTTGAGAACAAATTGCTTTTTAAGATTTAATTGCTGTTTAAGATGACATAATGCTATTTTCCTGCTGAAAGTGCTTCCATGACTGGTTTTGAATGTGAGTTTTAAGGCAATTGAGGAGTATATACTTTTACTTGTGCTGGTAACAGACAGTTTGTTTAATTAACAATTGTTACAAATAATTGTAACAATTGTGTTGTTAGAACACCTGTGACTTGGAGTGATACATACTGTATAGGTAAATGTCCCAGTGCTGTCATCGACTAACCACATACCTGTATGCTGCTCTGTCATTCCACTTGAACCTGTTTGATACGATAATCGTTAAGAAAAGAAATAAAGTGCTTAATCATATATCAACCAATTACCTAAAAATAACACTTTGTGGTCATTAGACAACGTTTTTTTTTAAAGAGCATTTTGAGACATCTTCTTCCAATTAAATGTTTGCATTAAGAGCACAGTTGGACTTTAACATGAGGGCTAAAGTGTTAAAAAAATTCACCCATTCTATTCAGTTATTTGTATGTACTGAGTATACTTCTTTTACTGTGCATTATATACAGTATTATATCTATACTCATTGTGCAATAATTTAGTGCCTTTATGCAGACTTTTCTTCAGGGACCCACTTAACCACAGGATGTGCACAGGGTATACTCTGTGGTATAAAGCTTAAGATAATTATTTACAGCACATAGCCACCGGGCTTCTGAATATTTTAAGTAAGTGTGTGGTAACTGGACAATGCATTAGTGTTCAAGGGAAAAATGGACAGAGAAAGAGAGAGACAGATGCTTTAATGATTTTAGTTGATGCATTTCATGGTCATCCAGCTAAGGCCTGCTGACATAACAGGCCATTAATATGTTCCTCTCATTGGGTAGCCTCTGGCTCATGGAAAAAGTGACTTATCTACATCATCCACTTTTTATGACGGTGCATGAGGCAGACTCTAATGCCTTGGTTCCTGGCCACTCAGAGCAGAAGAGGCGTAATGATGTCAGAGGGTGTATGACATCAATGGGTGGCCCATGGAGCATCTGTTATCATCTGTGGTCATAATACAACAGCAGATACAAGGGATTGATTATGTGCAATTTATTGTTGCCCCCCCCCATCTATACACTGTCAATCACTATTATTTTTAGGTTTAACAGTAATGCATGTTAACATGGTTAAAATGTTATTTTGAACAGCCAGTGAATTATCCATACATTTTTATATGCTTGCCTATACTCTCTTAAGCGAAACATACAGGTGTAAGGCACACTTGTAGGAAGGACCAGTATTTGGTTAGCTATTTTTAGACTTGCCCTTGAAGCTAGCCAGCTGTGTGTTCTTGCACCTGACGGAGACATCTAAACTGTTAAATGCTAAAATTACTGTTTTAACGCCATTCTTAAGACAGAAATATTTTTTTTTATTTTACACATAGTTTACTTTAATGCCACAGACACTGGAAAGCAACAGATGAAGATTTGCCAATGAGTAACTTGTTTGCCAGATACCATGAGGGGTACTTGAGACTCCGGCAAACAGAGCATGTAAACCAGAAACTCTTTTGTATTCACACACTTCAGCGCTACTGCAAGTGCGATTATGTAAATTCTTGGCCTTAAATAACGGACAAAAAAGGCTTGGGGAAGATTTGCGTTTATCTACACGCGCATGTCTGTGGTTACTGAATCAATTAGTTGCAGATGAATCTACTACTCTTGACCTGTTGCCAAAGCACTGTATCAGTACCAGTGCCACTATGAATAAACCGTGTACTTGCATAAGACATGTTTCCATAGTCTCAGCACTCAGACCAGGCTAGATTAAAAAGAGCAGGCTAAGCCCAGGAAGCCTTGGCACCAGTTTCAATGTTCAAACTCTGCACACCAAGGACATCTTTTTGTGTGTGTATGAGGGAGGGCAGGGGACTTGGACTGATAGACCCTGAGAGCTCTGCAGGTGTGCACTACAAATTTACCCAGAAAAATCCTTGAAATGGTCCCTTTGGTACACCTTATTTTACAATTTATTACAATTATGACCTCTATAATATGAAAAAAAGTTACAATTTATAGTTCCTATTACGATATGTGTGAAACATTTAGGATGATAAGCATTTTTTGCATTGCAAAACAATGTCAGAGTTTAGAAAGATCTAGATCTTTATATGTGTGTGTACTTTATATTGCATAGGCTTCAAACTTTACTTTAATGATAACTTGTCTGTGTTTGATTCATGTAATGTTTGATTAGCAGTTAAAGTGTATTAACAGGGTGGCTCCCATACTTCTAGTTTTTCAGGTTTTACAAAGCGAACTGTGTGTACTTTTTAAAATTAATAAGATTCCATGTGTTTATTAAAAAAAAAACTAAATAATAATAAAAAAAAAAATTTTAACCCTAAGTGACATGTATACTCTGGAACTGGGCAAACTCGATAAAGCTGTCTCAAAGTTAATAGTAGTGTGGTACAGGAGATAACTGTAGTAGTGCTGTTAGAGTGAGTTTGCTTAAGGCAGCCACCATGGCATGAGCTATGCAAACAAAAAGGAAGATGGTTTATAAACCATGTTATATTATATGTTGTTATTATATTATATTTTATATGTCATAGATGTTATAGCCTACAGCTCTCTCTCTCTCTCACACACACACTCACTCACAGTTTATTTCTTTATTTGCCAAATACCCGAAAACATTCAAATTTATAACCGTTTCCAAGCGCGCTCTCGACACATAACGCGCGCGCACCCGCGCGCTCCAGGCAGCTCCGGGACACTTCCTAAACACCCCCCACCTCGTACTCAAAAGTGTGTGCTATGATAAGTGTAATAACCTGTGGTCGAGTTGTGCTTTATCACACTACTTAGCTCGACAGTGTGCGGTTTTAGACGGTTCCGCGGATCTCACCTCTGATTGGTGGAAGCAGTGCTACGTGGACATAATGCAGAAACAGGTAGCCGCACGCGCGCGTATGACCGTTATCACTTCGTAGCTTTAGGATAAACTGGCGCTGTGTGTGACTGTGGAGTTCAACTCTGAGGGGAAAAAAACACTTAAATGAGGGTCCTCACTTATGAGTGAGGGCTCTTCATTAAGTGCGTGTCTTTGGCTGTCAGGGAGTTTTGCAGCAGTTTCACGGTAAGACATCACTTTTCCCTACTTTTGTATCATATTATTTAAACAAACAAGCAAAAAAGCTTATTTATAAAGCCAGGAAGAGACTATATGACGCCTGTCTACTTCAAAATATAAGGTTAGTGTTAAGAAACAACCTTTATACATTAATATATATTTGTGTAACTGCTTGAGATTAAGCTTCTCCCAGTTTCTTTATAATATCACATTGTGTCTGTTGAGGCAGGTGAATTTCTCATGTCCATCATCAACCTGAAGAGTTATTTAAAGCAGTCTGTCCAGGTTTAACTAAAACTAAAAACCTTGAGATCACTTGGAGGCAGTTCCCTTGAAATGTCAACATTACCAGAGAACAGTAAAAGCCTGAGAATAAATTGCCTCTGAAATACTTTGCTTTCTGAGATAAATTGACCAAGCTTCATTTTTTCTCATTGTTGCATTGGTACATCTTTTAGATTATTATTTTTATTGTTGTTGTTGTTGTGTATTTTACACATGGACACATCAGGTACAGTTATACACATCCGTCCATCCTTATATCCATCCATCTATCTATCTATTTAAGCCGTAAGTGATCTTACCTTGACAGCAGTAATTTGTGACTTTAAAGTCAGTGGTTGTTGTTGTAGAGTTGTTGAGATCCCCAACTACTGGCAACCCACAATACAGTAATACACACATGTACACATGTACTTACACAACCAGAGTAGTGGCGGATAACTTCACCTACTGTAATATGGGGAGATCATGCAAACCTTACACACAGACCAGAGATGCTGAGGAAGCTGCCATACAATCAACTTTATATTCATGTGTTCGGCTGCATTATGTATTCAAAAAGTATAGAAAATATATAAAAGTACACTTTAGTACTTGAGTGGTGTAGTGTACGGGTGGTTGTGTAACCAGGAAACTTGGTAGAAATGAAAAAGCCAACATGTTAAGTGTTTTCCTTTATAGGCCGTCATACATTTAAGTTAAATGTCGCAAGAGTTAACCACAGAGAAGAGAACTGTTTTTTTTTCTCATCACAAGCATGACTCCAGATTCTCTACATCAGTGTACAGTGTATAATGTCCTCAACACATTTGATACCTCATTGGTCTTCTATAAAATGTTGTGAATATTATGTAACTCCCATAAAACATAAAATTAATATTTATAAATGGATATATTTTTATTTGTAAATATTATATACATATTTACATATGTATATACATATAATATTGATCAGACTCCCTGTAGTCACATGACCAGATCACCACCACATCTCCCTGATGCTAAGCATGCACAGTCCATAAGACACTTTTAAAGTCAATCTGAGTTCATATGTCACATTTACAAAACTAAATAGCAGATTTTCTCTCACTCAGACAGAGTTGATCACAGAGTTGTGTGATCTTTTCCCTCAGGGCCTGCACGGTCATTTGGGTGATATAAAAATGAAGTCTAAAGGAAAGGGCTCAAAGAGGAGTCAGCACTCCTGGACTGAGCAGGAGCATGCTGACCTACAGCTGGATGTAGAGCCTGGTTCCAGCGAACAGGAGGGGTCTGAGGCGTCTCTACCACTTGGGGCATCATGGCGGGCTTCAGGCAGAACAAGGACAGGCACACGCCGTCGTCGATGCCAACACAGCAGCGCTAAGGAGCGCAACGTGCGCAGGCTGGAGAGCAACGAGAGAGAACGGCAAAGGATGCACAAACTGAACAATGCTTTTCAGGCTCTGCGGGAGGCCATTCCGCACGTCCGAATGGACAAAAAGCTCTCCAAGATTGAGACTCTGACACTGGCCAAGAACTACATCAAAGCCTTGACTACTATAATCCTGGGCATGTCTGGTGGCTGTCTGCCCCACGTGGACACTCAGCAACACCTGGAGGATGAAGGCCACAGTGACCTGTCCCAGTACCTGGAGCACATCCGGAGCTTCAGCCAGAGCAGCTAACAGCCGCTGCATCATCCAGACCACTGCAAAGTGTTAGTAAGACTGTACAGTTTACTGTAAATGACACACAGTGATACCAATGAGGAACTCCTAAACTCTGAGGCTGGCTTACAGAGAAAGTGAAGTCTAATATTGGTTTGAAGGATTATTTTGGGTTAAATAGTCTTCAATCCCATTGTGCCATAATGAGGCAAATATTCGCTAGTTATTATATAAATACAGGGATCAATTGAAATAGAAAATAACTAAAGAACTGCCCATTACAGAGTACTAAAGACCAAAGCAGCACTAAAACCCTTCCGCATAGCGTAGTGAATCACAGTAACAGAGAAGAAAGCTATTTGAAGTCACATTTATTGAAAGGGCACGTGTCATGCATACATTTACATCAGGGAGCGTTTTACTGTAACAAATACTATTTCCATAATATAAGTTTTTACAGCCATAAATGTCCAGAGTTAAAAATCTGTATTTCATTATTGTATGTCGACAGAAACATGGTGCAAATTGTAGACCTTTCCTTTTCTTTTCATCGACATACAATTTACCAGCAACAACATTAATGTTTGTGTCTATATATTTAATTCTTTTATTTTATTATTATTTATATTTATCCACACATAATGCCCTAAAACCGTGCTTTAAGAGAAAACCACAATCACCTGCCAGCATAAAAGTCTTAGTAAATTGACAATGACCATCATACAGTAGCCCTGCCCATAATGAAAGTTTGAAAAATAAACTTTCTCCCCAACATCTCTTTTGTGCTGCTTTTGAAACAATACAGATAGTCATCAGTTATTCAATTCTGATGAAACATACACCTTGGGATTCCTGAGAAAAGTAAACCATTGTCTAAATGTTAAGTATTGCACAAGTATTGATGATTCCACTACAGTGAGCTTAGAGATTACGGCCAGCTGAATGAATAAAGGTTTATTTTCCTAGCAGCTAGCTGACACTTCAAGCTTCTCAAGAACAGGATGGACTCTGGTTTTAATGTTGAGTGCTTGGTAGGAAAATAATGCTTAGCGAGCGTCAGTCAACGTGTATGTTACTCTGATCTGTAATCCTGTGTTTATTTCCATGCTGATAAAATGGCCTTGTCTGTAAATGTGTGTGCTTTGTTTGTGATGTCTTCGTCAGTGGAGTACCTTGTGGAGCCTACACCAAGCCTTGAACACACTGTATTATTTGCTACTACAAATCAAATAAAGAAACAAAAAAACTAAAACCAAGACCAAACACGTGTCTCCACCGATAAATAAATAAATAGATCAATAAATAAATACAATTAAGACCTGCTTTAAAAAATAACTAGGTAAAAAGTTTAGAAATATTACAACCAGTATGATGGTATGAGACAGCTTCCTTCTGGTATGAGAAAAGAATGCAATTTGATGCGTCACTGCTGAGAGGTAAAGCTTAAAATGTTAAATCAGAAGCTTACGAGTACCACACATTAGCTACATGACTAGAAGGAAAAAGGGTGAGCTGCTACACCAGGGCTAGAGAGTACAGAGAGGGACAGACGAGGGTAGACAGAAGGCAAAAGGTTATTCTGCTAACATCCCACAGTGTTGCCGTTCATCTCTGCCGGTTGCAAGCCATGTGGCGTCGTATGACTTTTCCCGCTGTCAGTCAGTGATGGCATGAGGATACGCGGAGCCTCCAGTGCATTGCCTCTCACGGTGATGTGGTCCCAACCACCCTGTGTTTTGAGAAAGGACATTTGTATTATTCAGGCTTAGCTCTAAACGAGCTGTAAATGAAGCAATGTGTCACAACCAATCACTTAAGACACACGCACCCCAATGCCGTAGTCCCACGTCTGTCCTTTAGGCTCCAGGGGTTGTACCCCCAGCCTGCGGCAGACAGTCCCACAGCTCAGACTGTGGCTGCCCTGGACCTTATCAGCAATAATCCATACCTGAAAACAAAAAAAAACTCAAGAACATACACTACACCGTTCAAAAGTTTTTGAACACTTTCTAACTCCATGATGGTTCCTGATTTTTCTTTCTTTCTCCATTATAAAGGAATGCTGAAAATCCAAAAAATGCATTAATCTCCTTTGAACAGTTGATATTGAGATGTGTCTGCTACTTCTGCTCTGTAAAGACTTCATAACGCCTCTAATCTGAGCTGCTGTTAATTGGTCATTTTTCAGGCTGATAACTCTAAATGAACTTCTCGTCTGCAGCAGAGGTAGGTTTTGGTCTCGTCCTCCTGGGACGGCCTTCATGAGAGCCAGTTTCATTATGGTACTTGACGGATTTTGCAAATGCACTTGACAATACTGTTCTTGCAAGAACTATTACAGAAAGGCTGACCTCTGTGTCTTAAAATAACAACTAACTGTTGTTTTTGTTGTTGTTATGTAATTAACTAATTCCATATGTGTTATTTTATAGTTTTGAAATCCCCAGTGTTGTTGTAGAATATAGAAAATAAATCACTAAACAAAAACAAAGAAATTTGTAAGTGTTCTAAAACTTTTGAACGATAGTGTATATATTTTTAAATGGTTAACCAATTTAAGGCAGCTGTTTGTCATTATTACATTATATAGACTTATAGCACAGAGCTGCTGAGTTCTTGAATCTGTACAGTAGGTATGAATTACTTTGCCCACAGTTTTGACTAATTTAAACTGCAGATTTTTTTTAATTAATTTTAGGAAAGAGGGGAAAATGAGATTTTATCACGACTATATAACTTAAATAATAACAGGAACTTGTCTCAAAGAAAAGGATAATCAATTATAAATGATCGGAAGGCCCCAGGTTAAAACCCCAGAACCACCAAGTTGCTATTGTTTCACCCTTGAGCAAGACTCTCAACTGCTCAGATGTATAATGAGATAAAACTTAAGTCACTCTGGATAAGGGCGTCTGCCAAATGCTGTATATGTGTGGTAACAATAGATAGATAAATTGGTATAGAACGGTAGGACAGAACTTCAAGAACATCTCCTTCACATCTCTTTTCAAGATTCATTCTAATCCTTGTAAAATCCAACACTGAGGACAATCATTTAGTATGGCAAAATCAGTGGCACAAACCAGCTACATACCTGGTCTAATGGCCCCACAGACACTTTGCGCACATTATTTGAGATGTGCTCCCACGATGAACCCTGAGGGTAACTGGGTGTCACACCATGTCGATACCACAAGTTTCCTGCACATACAGAGTCATACCCGAGTGTTACACAGTACTGCACAGCCTGATCCAATTGGATGCTACATAATGTTTTGTAGAATAACGTTACATAACAAATGCACGTATACAGAACTGTGCAAAAATCTTAGGCACATGCTGTACAGCATATTTTAAAAAAGGGTTTTCTACAAGTACTAAATTAAACATTAATGAATGAAACAAAGTCGATAATGGGTGTGACAAGACTTTGCTTAAAATATACAGTAGTCTCGGGTACAATTTGTGCAGTTTTATAAGGCAATTAACTGCTTATTTTACTAAACATCCTGGAGAACCAGCCACAAAGTTTCTGAGGACTTTGTTGCACCTGCTTCATTTTTTTAATGCATGTGAAACTCAGAAGCTTTCTTTTTGTGTTTTTATTTTTTCTGTCTGAAACGTAGTCTTTTACATAATGTACTGCTTTCTTTTCTGGCCTATAGATATTTTTCTTGAATACTAATGTTTGAAAATAAGATTTTGGATTTGTTGTACTGACTTAATAATGAAATGATAAAATTAACATGCATAACATATAAGTTTGTATATACATACATTCATACATACATAAATAAATAAAAACAGGGTGCTTAGGACTTTTGCACAGTACTGAATGATACATGAATAAGAAAGACTCTGAGCCACACTGAGTCACAGCTAATAGTGGTGTTACCATTCTCATCCACTGCACAGACGGACGTCCTGCCCACCGAAACCTGTTTGAGCTTCTGGGTAGCTGGAGAGGGTATATGGTACCAACAGTCTCCTGCAGGCACAAAGGCAAAGTGAGAGAGAGAGAGATGACTTGCAACTTTTTTTCCTCCTGAATACACAGTCTGGGGCGTCACAGACAATGGAGAACCTCCACTGAATAGATATTGTTAATTTAACTTGCATTTTAAAAATCACTCTTAAAATAAAAATTTCACAAAATTACAGTTATACTGTATTTACTATTTCATCCTATTTAATTGCCTTCTTTCATAGAAATTTTATTTGTTCCTTTTTTTCCTCTTCTATATAAAAACATTGAAGATTTACAGGTACATGCCTTTCCAGATGCCAATTCCATTAGCTGATCTTTTTTAATGAAATAAAACAAATATGTACAGTATTTTGATGCATTTTTTATTTATAGCTCATACATAATGTAGGGCTGAGTATCATTCAAGAATTTCTATTCAATAGCAGTACCAATACTTCAGATACCTTGACTTCCTGGTTCCTGGAAGTAACTTTTTTTTCCAATACCAACTTTGTATGATCAAATTACATTACACACTCATTCTCACTCAGCATGCGCACACTGCAGTTAGGTTAATATATATGTCTTTGGACTGTAGGAGGACACCAGATTTTCAGAAGCATGTTAAATGATTATTGTCACACTCATGGTAATGAGATTTACTACTTGGGTATCAAAATATGGTGCAGATTTACAAGACATTTCTCTACTATTGATTGTATCTAAGCTAAGTATTGAAGTTTGGTAACCAGCCCTACTCTAATGTTAAAATGCAGAACTCTCTCATAAAATGGATGAAGTCTGGCAGATCTGCAATAGAGGCATGTAATATAAACACGCAATGGACAGCAAGAATGATGGGTGTATCACCTGCAGGATTTTGGGATGATACAGCACCTCTGTAGAATGCTGAGCCATCTCTGGCTATAGCCCACACCTGATACACCCCACCAATGGAGATGGACTTGAATGGCTGGTCTGTTCCTACATGGAGCCATGATGTTCCCTAAAAAGCCCATTTAATATGACAAAAAGGTTTACCATAATTAAAATGCTACTGTATTTCATGCTAAAATAATGTATGCTTAAATTTTGAATAAAGGATATCTTACAGCAGGTGTGAACGAGGAGACCCCTAAACGGCAAAGCACATCTCCCTTGTTGCTGATGGCCCATAAAGGCACCTGTTCCACTGTGGTCTTTGGGCCACATGGCAAAATTGTAACATCACTCAGAGCGATGGGTGGAACTTCCTGCCATGGCCCGGTGGTGGTGAGTTTACACTTCCTGTACAGAGAAAAGCAGAACAACCTAGATGTTAATGCACAGTGACATGGATAATTGTATGTAGGGTTGGTATTAACCCTCACCTTCCCAAACTGGTAACTGCAGTGCAAAAGTGAGTAGGGATTTGCAATAAGGAGGCTGCGAGATAGTTGATTGAATATTTAAAAAAATAAATAAAACGAAGTGATGAAATAATCGAGATCTACTGTGTGAATTGTTACTGCTGAGACATAAAATTTATATTTCATGTAATGCGTGATATTTTAAACAAATCATGAACTACAGTACATTTTGTATTGAAAGGATCTATGAAGTTTAGGAATAAATACGATATAGGAACTTGGGTCATCGTTAACTGTTAAATATTTTATTAATTGCTATAATTTTTCTACACAGCATCTACACACACACACACACACACACACACTAAGGACTAAGAGCTAATAATACCTGGCCCAACGCCTGCGACGGACAAAGTCCTTCAAGGTTTTATGACCGTGGTATGACCTGACAAAACAAATACTGTTGTTAACAAAAACAGCTTGTACCAGTTTAGAGATCACGCACATACACTGCACAGATGTAACGTAATAAATATTTGCAAACGTACGCTGGAAAATCAGCGGCATACTGCCAGCCCTCTCTGTCTGTTCCTTCAGGTACGCCATAGTCGATGACCCAGTCTGACACCTGCCAATCAAACACACATTCATTAATTCATTCATCTTCTATACCGCTTTATCCTGTATTTAGGGTCGCGGGGACCTGGAGCCTATCCCAGGAGACTCGGGGCATGAGCCAGGGTACACCCTGGACAGCGTGCCAATCCATCGCAGAGCACACACACACACACACACACACACACACACACACACACACACACACACACACTCATTCACACACTACGGACAATTTAGGAACGCCAATTAGCCTAATCTTCATATCTTTGGACTGTGGGAGGAAACCGGAGTACCCGGAGGAAACCCACCAAGCACGGGGAGAACATGCAAACTCCGTGCACACAGAGACGGGAATCGAGCCTGGCCGGGGAATCGAACCCAGACCCTGGAGGTGCAAGGTGACAGTGCTAACCACTACACCACCGTACCGCCCAATCAAACACACATGCTGTCAAAATTATTTACATCAAATTATAATATGACAAAATACATTTTAAAGAGCTCGATGCTTGCGAAAACATATTCATAATAAAAGAAGGTAGGTCAGTATGCTAATAGTTAGCATCACAACAAACCCATGTCCAGTGAGGTGAAGGAGGTTTAGTGTTGGATTTGGTGCACTCTTGAAGGCCTGAAGCATCACTCCACATGTAGCGATCTGTAGGGAGCCCTCTATAGGACACACACAAGAAGTGCAAAGAGTACACACACTATTACATCATACTTATCATTATTAAACCTTATTCTCAGACATCTATGATAATAATATTTCCTAACAAAAAACATGTATAAAAAATATTTTAAAAAACAGAGATAAAGTTTATATTTATATAAACATCCACATTTATATAAACATTTAAAAAAAACTTCTATTCTACCAATATGTGTTTTTTCTTGTGCTACTGATCCTGGTACTGTAAATGACTAAAATTTGTTAGGATTAAAGGCTCAAGTGTTATATCATCATATCAGGGTGTGATATTTACTTGTTTGTGTAACCAGTAACAGGATTCCAGCGCTGGTTCTCATAAATATATACACTCTTCACATCAGTCTGAGTGTAGATGTTATCTGTGCTGCTGTCAAGCCCTGGGTATGAAATACATCTGCGGTTTGTTTTGATACACAGTACATACCTTGGTAAGCAAAGAATATTCACAGAGGCTTAGTTACCCTGAAAGAATCCTCCCCCGTAGCCGCCTGTGTGGACCCATGCTGTGTGGTCATAGCCGATTCCCCACACTATTCCGAGACTGTTACACTCCACTGCCCTTAGATGCCCTCCGACTTGGTGCCAGAACCTGTCAGATTAATGAGACTGCCTGATGATCCCTCAAACATACATAATATAATCTGCTCATATCGTACCACAAACAACATATACATCATATATACAATATGTCAGGTACTGTACTGTAAATACACCCAAAATGGTAAAAAAAAAAAAAAAAAAGTTTCTTAAGAATGTAAAACACTTCCTGTATAACTCTCTAAAATGTTATTTTTATATTTGCATTTATTTAAAGTTCTACATAATCTACAACGTATTCACTGATCAACAAACGGTCCGTGTTGTGCGTTATATATAGTTAATTGCACAATTACTGGCACCTTTCATAAAAGTCAGCGAAGAACAATACCTACAGTAATACCTACAGTATCAGTATCTAATGAGGAATACTTGAAGTGTAGACATTTGAGAACTCAAGCCTTAACAATTAAAATGTTTTCTAAGATAATAGCTTTTTTTATTTTTTTAAAGACTGATTTAATAGTTGATTTTGAAGCCTAAGAACCAACTAAATTATCATTTTGGACTGTGGCTATTAAGAATTCTTCTTCGCCTTCAGCACTGTCCTTATTATTCCACTGAGAATGGTAAAGTGTTCTTTCTGACAAATTACAAAAAGACTTTATTATGCTCCTGACTGTGGCACTGTATTTAAAAAAAATAATAATGTTGTCCGACTTGTACGGGTCAAGAACAGACTGTGTCTTTTGTGCTGATAGCTTTTTGAATTTGCTCATGGAAAAAAGATACTTTACATCTTTACGTCCAACCCCCCTTTGTGGCCAGCACTTTGACGGCATAGTTGGGTCAAAAGCATTAGATACTGAAATATTTGGATACTAAAATCAAATTAGGAAAAAAAAAACAATTTTTATATATAGCAATATTCTGTGATGATATTTTTATGGTTTAATCTTTAACAGATAAAACTAGTCAATGTTCAATAAAGAATATTGAACAACAATAATTGAACAACACTGACCACTAATACCCCTATCTCACCTACGCGGTTTCGTGCGGTGGCCATAAGTACGGTTCATCATGATTCACCGCGAGTTTTTGGCGCTGTGAGTACGTTTCCATGTTTAATTTTTTTGTCGGTCCTCGTGGAAGCCTGAGGTTCTTACAGAACTTCGCGGAACGCCAACGGAACGACGGCGGGCAATCGTGGCGACTCACGGTGCCTAACTCCGCATCTCATCGTCAGTCAAACCGCATAGGTGAGATAGGGGGATAAAAATATACACCAGGAAATTGGTGACAGGACGGCGGCACGGTGGTGTAGTGGTTAGCACTGTCGCCTTGCACCTCCAGGGTCTGGGTTCGATTCCCCGGCCAGGCTCGATTCCCGTCTCTGTGTGCACGGAGTTTGCATGTTCTCCCCGTGCTTGGTGGGTTTCCTCCGGGTACTCCGGTTTCCTCCCACAGTCCAAAGATATGCAGATTAGGCTAATTGGTGTTCCTAAATCGCCCGTAGTGTGTGATTGGGTGTGTGAGTGTGTGCATGTGCCCTGCGATGGATTGGCACCCTGTCCAGGGTGTACCCCACCTAGTGCCCGAAGTCTCCTGGGATAGGCTCCAGGTCCCCCGTGACCCTGAACACAGGATTAAGCGGTATAGAAGATGAATGAATGAATGAAATTGGTGACAGGATCAATAGGCACCCAAGGCCCGCAGAGACCAAAAGGCTGGTCCAGTCCCACAGAAAAGCCAATGCAGCACAAATCAAAGAAAAAAAATCTATACTGGCCACAACAGAATGGTACCAGAACACTCAGGCACCACTCCGCAACCTACATCACCCAGAGGATTAAAAGCCAACATCCTGGTGCCAGACACCACATCACACCCTCCAGAGCCACATCCCAGAGGGGCCGGATTTGCCCCAGTGTTCCCAAGGGAAACCCGAAATCCTAGTTGGTTTTAATGCTAATGGTTGACTGATCTGTGTAGAAATGTGTCTAATAATGACCAATAAATAAAAAAATCATAAGCATGCACTCCAGCTGTTTGGGAAAGCCACAAGCTAGTGACAGAGAATTGGCTCACATTTGGTCACAGGGTGTAGGATAAGGTGAGGCCTCCAGTCCTGGTGTGGGCTCGCTGACAAAAATATCTCCTTTGCATGTAACAGACCAGATGGCCTGTTTGGATGGCGGACCCTGGATGCCACGGGAATCGCAGCAGGACAGACTGAGCAAGGCCAGCTAAGAGTAAACACAAAGTCGATCAAGAAACAGCAACGGCAAGACAAACACGCTCTGCTACAGTACTTGTTGTGGGACAAGAAGCCACATGCCAGGGTTTAGTCAAAGCTGCCAGACAAATATGTACAGCAACGTTCAGATTCCTACCTCACTCATTCAGTGCACTAATTAAAGGTGAGTAAAATGCTAAGCACTTTTATTATCACTGTCTTTTTTTACCCAGTCATGCATCTCCAGCTCAGTGGCAGCTGCAAGGCGGATGGGCCACCTCTGCTTAGTCCTCTCTGGAGTGTAGATCGCAAAAGTGTTTTTGGAGTCATTCAGCACCGGTACCAGGATGGTGACTTCGTTAATGAACGCGTGTAGGTACTGAAGAGAGAAGCATAAAAGAGGGCGTACTGCATTACTGCAACACTGACGTTTCTTAACATAACTAGGCAATAGTAGGCTACTTGTATAGTATTGGGATTCAACTCAAACTTGTAAAATGTAAAGATGACGGTCACCTTTTTCTCATTGTTAAAGGTATAGTATATAAACAAGATCCCATCCTTGTTGCCCTCAGCGCCTGAGAATTGCTCGAGTGCAAACTGCACATCCAGCCACTTGTGAGGCTTCCAGTCCCGCCACCACTGCATGGAGCCCTTTTTCACCCAAACCGACTGAAAGAGGTAAAAAGAAACAAAGCGGGAAAGGAGGACAACAGAATTGATGAAGCGACCGCAGAATATATTCACCTTTTAGGTTAGATTCAGTGAAGACATCACCTGTTCAATGGCTTGCTCATAATGTTTAAAGTTCTCCATCTCTCTCTTTGACCTCTCACTGAGCTGTTCAAAGATCTGCTTGCGCCAGGCCGCGGTCTGCGCGGGTGTGATGGACAGCGACAAGGCCTGCAAAGAGGCAGTCAGGGCTGCAAAGACACAAAGTTATTCTGTCAAAAAAATGTTATGAATACCTAGCTTAAAAAAAAAAGGGAAGGAAAATGACCATTTTTGTTGTCACTAAGCAACAACTTCATATATTAAGTACATGCCAGATTTAGATTGTGTGAAAAGAAATATGACACTAAATGTAGTGTTACTTAATAATAAGGCAAGAATGTAAAAGTGTTAAACACTCAATAATTTATTTTTACGAGTGATGTGTCACTTACTAGATGACTGGGAGTTTTTAGACATGTCATTTAGTCTCTAAAATTAAATCATTGACATACTGATTGGCGGTGGTGGGATTTGAACTTACAACCTTCTGGTGAATCAGCCGCTGAAGAACCACCAAAAAGCCTAATCATATTATAAACATAAATACTGACTTTAAACATTTGACACAAGCAGCTGACCTGTGGTGTTGAACCAGGGGAGCTGGGAGTGCGAGTCGATGTAGCAGCCTCCACCACTAACCCAGGCCCACAAGGGGTGATCATCAGGCCCATATGGCTCCTCCATGCCCAGGTTATAAGTGGCTACAGATGATAGGCTGCAAGTCTCGGCAGCATCCCCAGCGGTTCCCACGTTCACGTGTGTGTGAGCCTCCTCCAGGTCCACGTTGCTCCACTGGGGGTCTGGTAGTCCGGTTTGGTTAGAAGAAAGCGGCACGTCAGTGGCAGCTTTGTCCTTTCCCTCTGCATCACTCTCCGCAGACTCTTCCTCAGGGATGGATGTGGCCTGTGTGAGGGCACGTTGGCCAATCTGACCTTCTCGATCAGACACCAGCTCAGAGATAAAGCTGTCACTAGTCACTTTGGGGATTCGCTTTTTAGGCTCGTCAGTCTCGATGGGGGGCGGCACTTCTGCTGCTGCTTTCTCCAGTTCAGAGTCCAATTCATTCAGGACGGAGTTTTGTGAGTGCAGGCGGACCTCGCCACCAAAAAAACACCCGGCACTGCAAAATAATATTTATTTTGTTTAAATATTCCCACATGACAACTTGCAATATCATTGCTGCTGGACTGTCACACTTGCATACTGTATGTTATAGCTACACATTTTAAACTGGCATTATGAACCGCCACATCAGCTTATGTTATAAATGACACCAGCTGGTGGACAGAACTGTTGATTTCTCATGTGTCCCGGAAGCCGGCTAGCCAGCCAGTGTCACTGCTGATACAAAGCGTGCTGACAGCTCCCCCAGGCTTCCGCCAATGAAACAACACCAGACTGTTGTCCTTCACTCACCTCTGCAGGCTGCTAGCACTGGCGCTGGAGTGGGAGCGTTCTGTGTCTCTGGGTACTGACACAGCCTTCCAGGCCTTCCCACTTAGCTCACTGACAGTCACACCCTGGCGGAAATGCACCGCCCGGTCGTCACAGCTGATGCCCCATACCTGCAGCATATGAACATGGTCAGAAACATACCGCCTTATATACAGTATGCTGCACTACAGCTAAGTGTATTCGGTGACTAATACAGTACGATTCTGATTTAGAATAAACTCAACCCTGTATGCCCTAAAGGCATAAAACTCAACCCTGTATTGCCCTAAATAGGCATAAAACTCAACCCTGTGTTGCCCGAAAAGGCATAAAACTCAACCCTGTGTTGCCCGAAAAGGCATAAAACTCAACCCTGTGTGGCCCGAAAAGGCATAAAACTCAACTCTGTGTTGCCCGAAAAGGCATTAAACTCAACCCTGTATTGCCCTAAAAAGACATAAAACTCAACCCTGTGTTGCCCAAAAAGGCATAAAACTCAACCCTGTGTTGCCCGAAAAGGCATAAAACTCAACCCTGTATTGCCCTAAAAAGACATAAAACTCAACCCTGTGTTGCCCTAAAAGGCATAAAACTCAACCCTGTATTGCCCTAAAAATGCATAAAACTCAACCCTGTATTGCCCTAAAAAGGCATAAAACTCAACCCTGTATTGCCCTTAAAAGGCATAAAACTCAACCCTGTGTTGCCCTAAAAAGGCATAAAACTCAACCCTGTATTGCCCTAAAAAGGCATAAAACTCAACCCTGTATTGCCCTAAAAAGGCATAAAACTCAACCCTGTATTGCCCTAAAAAGGCATAAAACTCAACCCTGTGTTGCCCTAAAAGGCATAAAACTCAACCCTGTGTTGCCCTAAAAGGCATAAAACTCAACCCTGTGTTGCCCTAAAAGGCATAAAACTCAACCCTGTGTTGCCCTAAAAAGGCATAAAACTCAACCCTGTGTTGCCCTATAAAGGCATAAAACTCAACCCTGTGTTGCCCTAAAAGGCATAAAACTCAACCCTGTGTTGCCCTTAAAAGGCATGAAACTCAACCCTGTGTTGCCCTAAAAGGCATAAAACTCAACCCTGTGTTGCCCTAAAAAGGCATAAAACTCAACCCTGTGTTGCCCTAAAAGGCATAAAACTCAACCCTGTGTTGCCCTAAAAAGGCATAAAACTCAACCCTGTGTTGCCCTAAAAAGGCATAAAACTCAACCCTGTGTTGCCCTAAAAAGGCATAAAACTCAACCCTGTGTTGCCCTAAAAAGGCATAAAACTCAACCCTGTGTTGCCCTATAAAGGCATAAAACTCAACCCTGTCTTGCCCTAAAAGGCATAAAACTCAACCCTGTCTTGCCCTTAAAAGGCATAAAACTCAACCCTGTGTTGCCCTAAAAGGCATAAAACTCAACCCTGTGTTGCCCTAAAAGGCATAAAACTCAACCCTGTGTTGCCCTAAAAGGCATAAAACTCAACCCTGTGTTGCCCTAAAAGGCATAAAACTCAACCCTGTGTTGCCCTAAAAAGGCATAAAACTCAACCCTGTGTTGCCCTAAAAAGGCATAAAACTCAACCCTGTGTTGCCCTAAAAAGGCATAAAACTCAACCCTGTGTTGCCCTAAAAAGGCATAAAACTCAACCCTGTGCTGCCCTAAAAAGGCATAAAACTCAACCCTGTGCTGCCCTAAAAAAGCATAAAACTCAACCCTGTGCTGCCCTAAAAAGGCATAAAACTCAACCCTGTGCTGCCCTAAAAAGGCATAAAACTCAACCCTGTGCTGCCCTAAAAAGGCATAAAACTCAACCCTGTGCTGCCCTAAAAAGGCATAAAACTCAACCCTGTGCTGCCCTAAAAAGGCATAAAACTCAACCCTGTGCTGCCCTAAAAATGCATAAAACTCAACCCTGTGCTGCCCTAAAAAGGCATAAAACTCAACCCTGTGCTGCCCTAAAAAGGCATAAAACTCAACCCTGTGTTGCCCTAAAAGGCATAAAACTCAACCCTGTGTTGCCCTAAAAGGCATAAAACTCAACCCTGTGTTGCCCTAAAAGGCATAAAACTCAACCCTGTGTTGCCCTAAAAGGCATAAAACTCAACCCTGTGTTGCCCTAAAAAGGCATAAAACTCAACCCTGTGTTGCCCTAAAAGGCATAAAACTCAACCCTGTGTTGCCCTAAAAAGGCATAAAACTCAACCCTGTGCTGCCCTAAAAAGGCATAAAACTCAACCCTGTGCTGCCCTAAAAAGGCATAAAACTCAACCCTGTGTTGCCCTAAAAAGGCATCAAACTCAACCCTGTGCTGCCCTAAAAAGGCATCAAACTCAACCCTGTGTTGCCCTAAAAGGCATAAAACTCAACCCTGTGTTGCCCTAAAAAGGCATAAAACTCAACCCTGTGTTGCCCTAAAAAGGCATAAAACTCAACCCTGTGTTGCCCTAAAAAGGCATAAAACTCAACCCTGTGTTGCCCTAAAAAGGCATCAAACTCAACCCTGTGTTGCCCTAAAAGGCATAAAACTCAACCCTGTGTTGCCCTAAAAAGGCATAAAACTCAACCCTGTGTTGCCCTAAAAAGGCATAAAACTCAACCCTGTGTTGCCCTAAAAAGGCATAAAACTCAACCCTGTGTTGCCCTAAAAGGCATAAAACTCAACCCTGTGTTGCCCTAAAAGGCATAAAACTCAACCCTGTGTTGCCCTAAAAGGCATAAAACTCAACCCTGTGTTGCCCTAAAAGGCATAAAACTCAACCCTGTGTTGCCCTAAAAGGCATAAAACTCAACCCTGTGTTGCCCTAAAAAGGCATAAAACTCAACCCTGTGTTGCCCTAAAAAGGCATAAAACTCAACCCTGTGTTGCCCTAAAAAGGCATAAAACTCAACCCTGTGCTGCCCTAAAAAGGCATAAAACTCAACCCTGTGTTGCCCTAAAAAGGCATAAAACTCAACCCTGTGCTGCCCTAAAAAGGCATCAAACTCAACCCTGTGTTGCCCTAAAAGGCATAAAACTCAACCCTGTGTTGCCCTAAAAAGGCATAAAACTCAACCCTGTGTTGCCCTAAAAAGGCATAAAACTCAACCCTGTGTTGCCCTAAAAAGGCATAAAACTCAACCCTGTGTTGCCCTAAAAAGGCATAAAACTCAACCCTGTATTGCCCTAAAAAGGCATAAAACTCAACCCTGTGTGGCCCTAAAAAGGCATGCAGGGTTAAGTTTTAGTGCGACTTCTAAATTCCCCAAAATTCTAATACTCAGTCCACAGAAACTCAAAGTCTCACCTGGTCATTGAGTCCCACGTTAATCATCACCATCTCCCCGACCATCCCAATCCAGCCTGAGCCACACGGATTGTGAGAATTCACACCACGCCTAAACCAGACCTATTATTAAAATCAACAATGTCAGAGGTTGACATCTGTAACAAACACAGTGACTGAATACAGAATAAAAGGGCTGTTCAGTCAGTGACTCATCTCTGATTCTTTTCTTACTTTATGATCTTTTGTCACAGCCCACACTACATTGACACCCACAGCTACATGTATTGCTCCGACTTCCGGGTTTGGTGATTCAACTACAACCCATGTCGTCCCTTAATGAAGAAATAGTTGAAATAAATCCAACAACCGATATACATTTATAACATGCACAGTATTTAAATCATATTACAGTGTAATAAATGTATTTCATATACCTTTTGGGCAGTCTCTGCTAATGCCCTCTCTGACCAGGAACTGTCCCTCCCACAGTACCCCCCACAGAAGGTCAGCCGGTCCACAACTAATCTGCACCACCTCGCCTGGAGTTGGCACCTCCTCCCACACCGAGCCTTCAGGATTAAAGTGGCTGATTCCGTCCCGGAACCACACCTACACCGATACACAGCAAGATATGTACAATTAAGCACATCCAACTATTAAAAAAAAAAAAAAAAAAAAAACTCCATAATTAAAGTGAAAAAGCAGACCCTGCCCTGAAGAGAGACAGCCCATAGAGAAATACGCCCCCTGGGCTCCTCTGTGATTTCCCAACCACCACAGCTTATATCATTAAACGGGTCTGGCAGGGAACTCGTCTGCTCTGAAGGGATCTAATGACACAGAACACGGAAGCAAAATAAGCAATAACTTCTGACAAAGCCACAGAAACTACAGTGCAACCATTAAACTGAGAAATAAGACCTGATTACACACACCTTAGCCCAGGTGTCTTGTGCTTTGTACCTCCTGTAGCGTATCCATTGGCAACGGCGCACACAAGAGTTCCACTTCTTGTCTTTAGTGTAAGTGGCCGGAAAATCAATAGCGTACGTCCAACCCTGCAAATGTGCATTAGATGAGCCACAGCTACAAGAGAGTCAGCAGCTGATCGAGCATGTTCACTTACTCCTTTCTCCGTGGGATCTCCTCCAAAGTTTTCATCCACGTACCAGTCAGCCTCCCACTCCCAGTTCTCTGATGGAAGCTGGAAGCTGTCCAGTGGCTGATGCTGCAGGCCCGTCACATCACTCCACTGCCAGCGATCGCTAGGCAACAGGCGGTCTGAGAAACCGTCCACCGGGTTCCATCGCTGCCACAAATGCACATCAAACAAATGAGATGGCTTTCTGTACACATGCTGTATAAAGTGCTTACACTGGTTGAGGCTTACCTGATTTTCATAGGTCTCTTCGCGGAAGCGGATTGGCACCTCGCTGGCGTGGACGCACAGGTAGATGTTGTGATCACAGGCGATGCCCCAACAGCACTGGAGCGCAGCGGTGACACGTTTGAACTCCAGGTGGGCATCGCGGCACTGTTCCCACTGCTGACCTCCTGTCGACAGGCTATAAACCCTCCCATACACATCTACAGCCCACAGGAGGGTCCTCCCCATGGTGCGCACTGCAAGACATACATACACATCCAGCAAATTAGTCTACAGCAACTGTCTACAGGACTGTTATTGGCCTTAGAGATGCGATTGATTTTGGCTTTGATTTTGTGGATTTTTTAATTGAATTAAACTTCACCTATACAGGTATTCAGGTGATATGGCCCAGTTATCGCTCTCGCTCAATGTCTCCAGGTGGTTGCTCAAACCTGCTGCGGGCTGCAGTGCAGCAGCATCTGTAATGACATTTTTGTTGTTTTATTTAAAGAATTCCTGGAATCCCTTGATGTATCTTCCATCATCGTTCAAAATTTTCGATACCATGAAGTACAAAGTGATTTTAAAAAAAAAAAAACACATAGTCAAACTCATCAAATAGGAGCAAAAGGTAAGTAGATATGTTTTCAAAACATAACTAAGTTTTATCTAGAGGAAAAAAGTTCCCCCCTCTCTGCTGTAAGATATCTTGAACATGACATGAACGCCCCATGTGGTCTGTTTGGGGTGTGTGTAGTGACTGGGGACAGCGGTCCTCTGAGGACTTGGGAGTGCAGTCGCTTGATAGTTCAGGACTAGAATTTCCTACCGTCTACCTGAGCCTCCAATAACGAACTGGACTCCATATTAACTTAAAGACATCAACTGTTATATTGAACTTCCAGCCTCTTAACACACAGTATGACTGCAGATCAATCCCTGTTATCCGTTATCACCCAGATGAGGATGGGTTCCCTGTTGAGTCGAGTCTGCTCAAGACTAGTTTCTTCCTATTACCATCTCAGGGAGTTTTTCCTTCCCACCGTCGCCCTCGGTTTGCTCATCAGGGACAATCTGACCATTTGGATTCACACACATTCACATTCCATACAAACTTCCATAATTTCTTCTGATTGTTTAAAGCTGCTTTGCGACAATTCTAATTGTTTAAACCACTCACTCACTCTCACCCATCATCTATACCGCTTTATCCTGTATTCAGGATCATGGGGGGCCTGGAGACTATCCCAGGAGGCTTTGGGCGCGAGGCAGGGTACACCATGGATAGGGTGCCAATCCATCGCAGGGCACACACACATACACTCACTCACACACTACGGGCAATTTGAGAACACCAATTAGCCTAATCTGCAGGTCTTTGGACTGTGGGAGGAAACCGGAGTACCCGGATGAAACCCACCAAGCACGGGAAGAAGATGTAAACTCCAAGCACACAGAGGCAGGAATGGAGTCTGGCCGGGAATTGAACCTGGACCCTGGAGGTGCAAGGCAACAGTGCTAACGACTACACCACTGAACCACTATACCACATCTGTACCACTTATTCTGTGTACAGGGTCACAGGGATCGGGCACGAGGTAGTATACACTATGGTCAGGGAGCCAATTTATCACAGGAACAACACACACAAACACACACTATGGGCAACTTGGGAACCCCAGTTAACCTAATCTGCATGTGTTTGGCCTATGGGAGAAACACCGGAACACCTGGAGGAAAACTACCAAGCACTGTGGTTCCCAGATGAAAAACAGCATGCACACAGACTCGAGGTGGGAAGCGACCCCTCGACCCTGGAGGTGTGAGGCCACAGTGGAAACCACTCAGTCACCGTGCCTTCTACTTCCACTTGATTAGAACTATTTACTTCCTTAATTAATCAGTGTCCTATCCTATTTAACAGTCTTTGCTTGCTGAATATTTATTTCATGAAGTGTAGTTTATATTAAGGAAGTTATGTAATGGTAAACTTTTGCTGCATGTTGATCACTCTTTTTGATTAAGCTGTAAACAATAGACAGTCAATATGAGTCAGGACTCTCGTTGCTATAACTTGGCTATTTTTAAAGATATCTCCACAAACCTTTTTGTATTTGTAAGTATTTTCAAGATCTATCCAAAGTAAACTCTTCATTTAATACAGTTTCATGTTTTGCTTTGATCTTTCAATGCTATGAACTGAACTAACTAACACCCAAAGAGCTGAACATCCTCTGGCCTCAAGTGGTAGCTGATCATCTCCATGACCCCCTCCAAGATCCTGCTGGTTTACTGACTGCTAACAGCTCAGCCCTAAACAAACAACAAACCTCAGTAATACAAGCCTGACAGGGATGTTATTGTCTTTTTAAACATAATCACCTTTATGGCTTCTTTCTCCTTCATGGAGCTGCTAATACTGGTTATTGATTTTTGTCTGACAGAGGACAGTGATGAGGAAATGCAAATGATATAAACAGGTACTCAGACAAATACCAGTGTTGACATGACATTAATGATCAGATCCATTTCCCTACATTGCTAGAAAGCAGATGAGACTCCAGGGAAGGGGCTAATTCAGGATACAGCAACATACAGTCAGATTTGCTCACAGCGGATATTACGATAAGAGGATCCCCTCAGGTTACAGCACTGCTGCTCTCTCACTCACCTTCAGGTGATCTGACATAAGGCTGATCCGCTGAGATTATTCACACATCACTGGAGCAGCTGAATGAATGTAAACTGCTATAAAAAATATTTCTGCAGCTGTTTCCCAGCTCTCAGCATTAATCCCGAACCAGGAAGTGTCCGAACGCGCTGACAGCGGCCGCGTCTTCAAGTGTTGCATTAATCACTAGGGAGTGCACTAGACGGGGCGAGGAACGCGGCACGTGGTGGCCTACAGAGTGCGCTTATGCAGGGAGTGCGGAGCCTGTACGATCAGCCTTGTTTAGAAACTAATGTGAGCGGTAGAGGGCCTCTGTTATTGCCGTGATGCGTTAGTCAGCCAGCAGGCGGCGCTAAAACGCTGAGCTTTCACTTTCAGCACCTGGGAGTCTAAAGCATTGATAGACATTCTTCAGAAACACCACCTCTCAAATTTAACCATTATTCCTATATTTCGATAAGGTATATAGAGTGCAGTGAAATAATGTCTCTTGATAGTTTTAGAGGGCAATATTAATACATAGGGCGTAGCAGCTTTTTTCATCGCTTATTGTCTAGAGCACTTTATCCTGCATACAGTGTTGCCGCTTATCCCAGATGACTTAGGGCATGAGGCAGGGTACACCCTGGACAGTGTGTCAATCCATTGCAGGGCACACACACACACACACACACACACACATATACGCTCATTCACAAACTACGGGCAATTTGGGTACTCCAGTTAGCCTGTGTCTTTGGACTGTCGGAGGAAACCGGAGTACCCAGAGGAAACCCACCAAGCATGGGTAGAACATGCAAACTCCATGCAAACAGACTCGAGGTGCAAATTGAACCCAGACCCTGGAGGTGCAAGGCGACAGTGAGGACCACTACACCACTAAGCCACCTGGACAGCTTTTTTATCCCTTATTAAATGGAATCATCATTTAAAACCTGCATTTTGGATTCACTTGCATTATCTTTGCATATCTCTGAATTATTTAATCTGGAATATTATAATCTATTCCAGATTTTTTTCCTCCCCGTCACTAGGGGGGTCCCACATTAAGGCTACTACTACAACTCAGCCGGGAGGGGCGAAGACTATCACGTGTTTCCTTCTAACCACGTGACGCCAGCCGACCGCATCTTGTCGAACTGCTCGCTCACGCACCATTAGGGGCGGCGTAACACACTCGGAGGACAGAACTATCCGCTCCCTCCGCATGCGCGAGCTCACAGACGCCCCTGCTTTGCTGTAGAGTTGTGATTAGCACGAAGTACCTCTCATCCCTCCCCTCTGAGAGAGCTCGACCAATCAGGTCTCTCTAGACCTCCGGCTGTGAGAGGTTACAGCATCACCCGGGAACCGAACCAGTGATCTCCGGATGATAGGGCGGGGCACTTTACCACTGCGCCACTCTCAGGTCCTATTCCCAGATTTTCCCTGTTTTGTGTGTGCGCGCGCACGCCCTGTGTTGGATTGGCACCCTGTCCAGGGTGTACCCCACTTTGTCCCCGAAAGTCTCCAGGGGACAGGCTCCAGGGTCCCTATGACCCTGTGAATGTCCCTATGAATGAATTTAGTACCAGTACCATTCCAGACATTGCCAATGTGCACAGAATTTGTTCTTTTGGGCAAAAACCTCACTAATACAACTTACAGTCAAATCTATAAGTATTGTAGATATACAATGACACCAATTATTTATTTTGGTGTCACTGGTACATACAGTACCAGTCAAAACCACAGCCAAGACCACTGAAGATTAAGTTTGTCTTGGTGAAATAAACCTTTACATCACCTGGCCAAATCAAGAACACTCTCTGTGAGCTCATTTGTATCAAAGTCTACCATTAAGAGACACTTTCCTAAAAGTAAATACAGACAATTTATCTGTAGAACAGAAAGGACAGACTAGCCATTGCTAGAAGAAAAATGTCTTCTGGAACAATATACTTAGGACTGATGAAATCAAGGTGAACTTACACCAGAATGACTGGAAGGGAAGATTAGAGAGAAAGAAAGGAAGGGCTCATGATAAACAAACCACATAGAACAGTCTATATGGTGGCGGCAGTGGAATTGGGTCACTGGTGTTTACGTGACTGCTGATAAATGGAGGATGAATTCCGAAGTGTAGAGAGATGATCTTTCTGCTCAGATTCACTCAAATGGTGTAAAAGTGATAAGTCAGTACTTCACAGTACAGATGGATAGTAACCTACGCATACCATAAACGCAACCCAAGAGCTTTTAAGGCAAAATTGCCATGCTTTTAACTTAAGACAAAACTGAAGGTACTGTAAAAAGAACCAGAAGCAAACAGGAACTGAAGGCAACTACAGTAAAGCCCTGAGTAGAGATTGAGAGGAGAAAAAAAACAAAACAACTCAGTTACTGTACATGTAAAGATTCTTGTATGGTAATTCAGGCCACACTGATGCCAATTTTCAAACATGTATATACAGTACCAGTCAAAAGCTTGGACACAAGATTGAATTTAATTTCTACATACTAGAACACCACTGGATTCCAAGACTACAAAATTACATACATATGGCATTAGGTAGTTACTGTAAGTAGCAACAACAGCAATAACAGTAAGTTATATTAAGACATGAAGGTCAGCTGTTCTGGAATAGTTCTTGAAAGAACAGTATTGTCTAGTGCACTTGAACAACCTGTCGTCAAGCACCATGATGAAACTTGGACTCATGAAGACCATCACAGGAAAGCAAGACCAAAACTTACCTTTGCTGCAGAGGAGGAGTAAAAAATTACTCAATAATCAACTGTTCAAATGAGATTATTGCATATTTTGGATGCCTTCAGTGTTGTTTTACAACATAGAAAGAAATAATCAGGAAAGACCATCAGGAAAAGAAATAATCAGGAAAGTGCTTATGGAATTAGAAGGTGCATCCACACTTCTGCCTGGTAATGTAATAACCATACCGGAGGTGCAATCTTAATTATTCACAAATTAGCAGACAGCACAGCATCCTGTGTGGTAGGAGCAAATTATTTGCTGAGTATTTTAGAACTTTAACAAAATCTAAAAATAAAATAATTAATAATATCAAATCAGGATATTCATAAAATTGTGATCGGTAGAAAATCGCAAAAATATTTGATCAGGTGGTCTCTGATGATTCCCATCCTACTGTGTACAGACACAAATCATGTCACTTTTCAAATACTTATGAATGAGTGAATGCTTGTTTTTCTTCAAACTGTCATGTTTGCATGTTCATAATTAATACCACGTATAATTAATACTAGGGGTGTAACGGTATCAAAACTTCATGGTATGGTAATACCTCGGTATGAATGGCACGGTACGGTATTTATTGAATCATTTACAGGAAAAACTAAACTAACGAAGAGACTCGAAAAAAGTGCCAGAAGTGTTTATTAAACAGTATACAGGTCCTTCTCAAAAAATTAGCATATTGTGAGAAAGTTCATTCATTCATTCTCTATACCGCTTAATCCTGTGTTCAGGGTCGTGGGGGACCTGGAGCCTATCCCAGGAGACTTCGGGCACTAGGCAGGCTACAACCTGGACAGGGTGCCAATCCATCGCAGGGCGCACACACTCACAGAGAAAGTTCATTATTTTCTGTAATGTACTGATAAACATTAGACTTTCATATATTCTAGTTTCATTACACACAACTGAAGTAGTTCAAGCCTTTTATTGTTTCAATATTGATGATTGTGGCATACAGCTCATGAAAACCCAAAATCCCTATCTCAAAAAATTAGCATATCATGAAAAGTTTCTCTAAACGAGCTATTAACCTAATCATCTGAATCAACTAATTAACTCTAAACACCTGCAAAAGATTCCTGAGGCTTTTAAAAACTCCCAGCCTGGTTCATTACTCAAAACCGCAATCATGGGTAAGACTGCCGACCTGACTGCTGTCCAGAAGGCCATCATTGACACCCTCAAGCAAGAGAAAGAAATTTCTGAACGAATAGGCTGTTCCCAGAGTGCTGTATCAAGGCACCTCAGTGGGAAGTCTGTGGGAAGGAAAAAGTGTGGCAGAAAACGCTGCACAACGAGAAGAGGTGACCGGGCCCTGAGGAAGATTGTGGAGAAGGACCGATTCCAGACCTTGGGGGACCTGCGGAAGCAGTGGACTGAGTCTGGAGTAGAAACATCCAGAGCCACCGTATGCAGGCGTGTGCAGGAAATGGGCTACAGGTTGCAAATTTTGCATGTCATTCGGGATTCAAGGTGCCAGAGTCTGGAGGAAGACTGGGGAGAGGGAAATGCCAAAATGCCTGAAGTCCAGTGTCAAGTACCCACAGTCAGTGATGGTCTGGGGTGCCATGTCAGCTGCTGGTGTTGGTCCACTGTGTTTTATCAAGGGCAGGGTCAATGCAGCTAGCTATCAGGAGATTTTGGAGCACTTCATGCTTCCATCTGCTGAAAAGCTTTATGGAGATGAAGATTTCATTTTTCAGCACGACCTGGCACCTGCTCACAGTGCCAAAACCACTGGTAAATGGTTTACTGACCATGGTATTACTGTGCTCAATTGGCCTGCCAACTCTCCTGAGCTGAACCCCATAGAGAATCTGTGGAATATTGTGAAGAGAAAGTTGAGAGACCAGAATCTGCAAAAGGATTCCTGACCAAGTATTGAGTGCATAACTGAACAATTATTTGAAGGTTAACTTTTTTTGTATTAAAAACACTTTTCTTTTATTGGTCGGATGAAATATGCAAATTTTTTGAGATAGGGATTTTGGGTTTTCATGAGCTGTATGCCACAATCATCAATATTAAAACAATAAAAGGCTTGAACTACTTCAGTTGTGTGTAATGAATCTAAAATATATGAAAGTCTAATGTTTATCAGTGCCCGAAGTCTCCTGGGATAGGCTCCAGGTCCCCCGCGACCCTGAACACAGGATTAAGCGGTATAGAGAATGAATGAATGAACTTTATCACAATATGCTAATTTTTTTTAGAAGGACCTGTACATGAACATATCAATGGCATACAAATTAGCCATCTATCTGTAAACTTTGAAACAAACTTTAATTTTTCAATTTTAATAACAAAATTATTAAACCATATAAAAAAAATTAAGTTTCAATTTAGTATTCTTGAAAACTCAAAATAAAAATAGCAGCCTACTTATTGCAGCTGGCCCATGTGCTGAATGAGTATTTGAGAACACTTACCTCATTCACTGACTTATTCAGACAGACAGGATTTTTTTTTTCCTTTCTCGTTTCTTTTCAGAGAGAAACCGAAATGACTCGATAAAACTATAGGTCTTCTGAGAAAAGTTTGCTCCGGAGAATGGAGCAAACGGGAGGTAGCGGGAACTACAATTCCCATTAGCCCAGGCGTGACCGTCATCCTTTGCAGTCTGTTGTTGCTACAGATCCAGGAATGCGGAAATGGCGGGTGCTGCTATTAGCGGCGAAGGAAAAGAGATGGAAAGAGTAATTAATCATTACGAAGTAAGCAGGTTTTAAATCGGATGTGCGCATTACTGGATCTGTAGCTACAACAGACCGCAAAGGATGATGGTCACGCCTGGGCTGATGGGAAATGTAGTACCTTCCGTAGTACCTTCCGTTCTCTTCATTCACCTGAGCAAACTTTTCTCAGAAGACCTATCATTTTACCATCATGCGACCACGGTATTATCGAAATAAATTGTTATTGCGGTACAACAGTATTTACAATACCGTTACATCCCTAATTAAGACCATTATTGTATTACTCATGATAAAGTTAACATCCTCAGTGACCCTGCACACAAAGCAAACGTTTAAAAAGAGCTTCATGAAAAATCTTTTATTCCAGTGCTTTTTGACAGAAAACAGCACAATCAAATGATACAACAGATTAAAAAGGTAACCCATACATGTTAAAACAGAATAAAATAAATGTAGAAACAATGATTAAGACACTTCCCTACATAAAATACATTTGTTAAATAAAAAATAAGAATACACATCAGTTTAACTAGGCATCACAGACAGAACCTGTTTTTTACATTTTATCTTGAGCTATGGGGTTATTTTCCCTGGGACACAGTCAACACCAGGCAGGATTCTCTTTTAAAATTGGGAGAAAAACTATTGTGCCATATTAAATGTGCTTTTATAGTTACCTCAATTTTACATTACGACGCTTAACATATTAGAAAAACTAGTATTTTTAAACAACACAAAGTTAACAGGAACCGATGACTGCATACCACTGCATAGCATATGGAATGCATTGTATATTCATTCAGTATTCTACATACATTGTGATACTTGCAGTTAACATTTTTTAACTTGATTCTGGTCAAGCTGTGGCTTTCGATCAAATAAGGCTAGACAGGTATACTAAGAACTGTCACGGTTTAACAGCTACAAAGACCAATATGGTCAAACAATGTGTTACAGTATATTGAAAAAACTTAAGAAAACACTTTTGGCTTTTGTACTCAGTTGAACCTATGTTAACTGTAAAAGCAACTTATCCACGCAATTTCACATGTTAACTTGAATGCAAGGTTAAAAGCATTTATGGGTAAGCCCTTTAATTTTCCCAACTGCTTCCCAAACAGCTGTAAATGAACAACCAAAATGAAAATGAGGATCAAATAGACATCAGTGCTGAATGGTGTTAGATGATCGGCGCTGATCTGTCGTTTGTGACCGTGGGCCGCAGCCTGACCGTTGCAAAGGGATTCCCACCTCTGAGAAGGAACGGGGATTATTAGTCACTCAGAAGAAGGAAAAAGAAAAGCCAATTTCTTCAACAATTCCTTTCAGCAATATGTTACTCACCCAAGGAAAGGAGGCTTTGCTGTGCCATTTGACAAGGACACCTGTTTAATAAAAACATCAGAAGGTTTAGTACTATTGGCAGTGTTTCTCTTGTGCTCCCTGACTCAGTACAGACTAAGCAAAGCTGCCTTGTCAGACTGGCTGGATTAGAATATCAGCTTATTGTTACTGCAGTGCTGTCGGGAAACGCCAAGAGGCACCAACAATAGTCCATAATATACGAAAATATTTTTAAATCTTAAAGTACTTAAACACCACCACAAAAAAAAAAATCATGTGCCTGATTTTGTTCAGTTGTACTGGAAGTTAAACCAAGTCATCCGGCCCCTAGGGGTGCCTTTGAGACAGCTTGCTTTAGAGCTCATTGCTGCCATTAGGGGGCAGAATTATGCCATGTTCCCAGATTCCAGCCCTACCAGTTAAACAACAACCCAAAATTCCGGACAAGTGGCAACATAAAGTGCACTTTCTTGTACCTTGCCATTTCAGTTCTATGCCATTTCTCCCAGAGCCAGGAAGTCCGTTTCAACAACTACTGTCTGCAGCACTGGGAGACTCAAAAGTGCGCAACCATGGATATCTGAGTGAGCACTAAAGATGTTCATGTGAAGTAACACTCAACTCTTTGTCCTCCCTCCTCCCATGTGTGTCTGTGTATAAAACCAGACAGGGAGCATTTTTTACATGTCTGTTCTTTGTTTTTTTTTATTATTTATTTTAGGACAATGGAAGCAATGTAAAGGATTCCACAAACCTTCACTTGTTCCCCATAACAAAGGTTATACAAAGGCTTGTCTTTTTTCCTTTAATCTTTTTTAGGTTTTTATAAATTTTTGGTTAGTCTGTAATCTTGCAATCTAACATGTAGAATCGAAAGTGAATGGAGACTTGGCTTGGAGCTCACTTGTTTTAAGTAGCGGTATACATCTGCAGAGTAGCAGAGTAGACATCAGGTTTCAGGTTCATCCCCAGAGGGAAATTTGACCTGCTGGAGAGGGACAATCCCCTTTTTTTGTTGTTGTTTTTGTTTAACTCGCAGACCTCAGAGGACATCATGCATTAAGTACTGAAACAGTCTTAGCTTTAAAAACATTGCCTGATTTTTTTTCTTTTTTTAAAAAAAAATCAGACACACTTAATAGAGAAAAGATGGACTGGAGTGTAGGTGTGGGTTATACCATGCTCTGTGGTGAGGGAGTGGAGGGCTTCCTGGATGAGTCACCATAGTCAGGGGGAGGCAGAAACACAGGCTGCTCTTCCTCCTCCTCATCCTCCTCTTCAGACCGCTTACAGAGATCTGCCGCGTTCATGCTGTGCAAAGGGGACATATACATCCAGCAGGTTGTATAAGAATGATAAATCACTGATGTCCTTTAAACCAAGTACCAGGTTAAATGTTATTTAAAAAAAAGCAACATTACCTTGATGAAAACTGCTAGTTATTTAGAGAAAAGACTCACAGGTTTGAGATCACAGGCTCGCTGTAAGGTCGGCAGTATGACGATGGAAACCAGCCTCTCCTGTAATAACAACCCTGATATCACAAAAAAGATCTGGCACACACACAAACACGTGTGTGTGTGTGTATATATATATATATATATATATATATATATATATATATATATATATATATATGCATTTCTATGCAAGTCATGTTTGATGAATACAATTTATGGCTGCATGAAAAGGCAGATGCAATCTTCCCATTATTATCGAGAACAAGCAAGCCACTGTAGAGGTGTGTTTCTGCCACCGGTGGGAGACATGCATTAAGGCTTGGTTGCTTAGAAACTGTCTTATACAGGGGAAAGTCAATCGTAACTTTGAACTAGAGCACTTTAAACCCGCGTCAGTAATAGCAAGACACAAAGACATTTCTCAAAACGTTAATGACAACATAATAGCTTCTGGGAGAAAAGTGTGGTCAAATTGTGACAAAGGGCAACTTGGTGCAGACATGTAGTAGCCACACTGTTCATTTTTATTCATTCCAAAATAAATAAATAAATATATATATATATATATATATATATATATATATATATATATATATATATATATATATATATATATATATATATATATATATATATTTTTTTTTTTTTTTTTTTTAAAGCATAAATAATTACACTGATGCTTTGAGCAATGGGCTCGAAATACCTTCACTGGTCTATTCCTATCCTCTAAATTTGCTAATAGCGTTAAAGACATTCATGTAAAAAACACATTCTTAAGGCATCTTGAGGTGTAGGCAGTATTTTCATCATCTTTGACTTTAAATTGATGTCCCGTTGTTTGTGAATTTGACCCAAAAAAAAAAAACCCACAATTGGTGGTTAGCCTTAAGTTATGACCTCATGTTCAAGCTTACTCTAGGAGTGGGGAATATTCAAATTACACACTGATTGGTTCATTGTACACAAACACTATTGTCTAAGAAACAGATATACATCTAAGTATGTAATAAAATGGTACCGTCACAGTCAGTAGTTTGCATACACTGATAATGGCCATGATCATTATGGCAATATTGAGCTTTCAGTGATTTTAAATGATTTTTTTTTTTACCCCTGAGGTGACCGACTGATAATAACCACCTTTAATCGAAAAGTTTCCTTAATTTGGGTTATCAGAAATCAACACAGGGTGAAAAAATATGCATACACCCACTCAGACTATTAATTCAGTGTTGATAATAGAAAACATTTGAAACATTTTAAATTACCAAGTCAACTTCCTGTTAGAGATCTCTGTGCAACATACAGTAAAATGCTTCTGTGACAGCACTCACTGGACTGATCAACATGGAGCTCGGTGCAGATCTGAGAAATACTGTATGACAGACGGATTAAACAGATCAGGAACATCTCATGGAGCTACTGCAGAAACAGCTGCAGATTTTCCAAATCCCCAAAGCAGATTTACGTAAATTTACTTTATTGGAACGTATGGCCAGTTTGTCAGGGTCTAGAAGACGACCCAAACGGCCACCCTCAGCTGAGAAGAAATTGGTTTAGATGATTGGAATAACCAAGGCTCAGGCCTGCCATAACCTGGAGGCTCGTAGAAAACCAGAAACTGAAACCCCTGGTCAAAAATCAACACCTTGGGGCCTCCGAGTGGCTTTAAATTGCATAAAAAAAATAATTGAAAGCCCAATATTGCCATGATATTCATAATCAATACACTTAAATCTAATTGCAAACATAGCTGCTGTAAACATGGTTGTAGTCTCCAAACTCCTTAAGACTGTATTTTATTAATTTCTCATGCTCAGTCAGACTTCTATAATTTTTGTGAATGAAGTGCAGAAAGTCTGTATGCTTTAATAAAACCTATTGAAACACACCAAGAAAAGTTCAATGCCAAGTAGAAACTTGAATGAAACGGACTAATAAATTGCTTAATTGCTGTGTAGGTCAAGCCTTTTTATTTGCTGGCTATGATTCAAATTTATTTCACACTAGCACATGTATACTTTATGCACTGGAGCTTCACTGTGTGACCTTCTCACTCTGAAACCATTTGTACTGGCAATTGTTCCCAATACAGATTATAACGCATCAATGAGCTTGTAAACGCATGTAGAGTGATAAAGATCTGAGAGAGCGGTCATCTTATCTTCTGTCTTTTGCGATAAAGACGCTTTGATTGTGTTGTGCTGTAACTATGGCTGACATCTTTAAACAGTGTCTGAGCGGAATATAATAAAGTTGTTTAGTCATTCTAAGAAAATGGCCAAACTAAGTCATGTGATGAGTCAAGGTATCAGAACATTTGTTTGCATTTGGGATCTTTGACATACCAAACATACTACACCGAGCCCTGTAAGCATTTCAGGAGTACAAAATTGACGACAGAGACAGACAACCAGTCTTTCCACTTCTTTCTTTTTTGCTAAAAATGATCTTGCATTATACATCCGAAAGTATACGGTCATGAATCTCAGAAACAGTCGCTTGACACCAAATTGTCAGAAAACACACTGTCGTTTGTGCTGTGCAAAACATATGTATTAATAAAGCCCCACTGAGCTTATCTGACTTACTGTCCAGTTTTCTCCAGTTCCCCATAGAGCCAACCATCCTTCTCTTCCTGAATCAGCAAAATGATGATTTCTCCATCATCGAAGCTGAGCAGGGACTCGTTGTTGCCAGCTGTGTGTGGGAAAATGGTCTGCACTCGTGGTTTCTTTAGTATGTTCATATCACTAGACACAGATGTGGATCTGGACATCCCATTGCCGTCAGAACTGTCTTGGTCTGTTGGGTTCAGATCACAACACATGGATCAGTTCATTCAAATTCTAACAAATTTTATATAACAAACCTATACAACAATGGGACCCCCCCAAAAAAAAAAAAAGACTAGGACTTTGTTGATGGATTATGGGAGAGGTTTCTAACTTGCCTGAGTAAGGCTCTGGAGAGACCGTACTTCTGGGGATCTCCGGTGAGAACATATTCGCTAATGGACTGGTCTGAGCCTTCAGCGGTGGAGCTGGTGGAGGAACCATGGAGTCAGAATTCTGAAAGAAAGGAACCCAATAGGAAGGGAGGCTGTGAAAAACCGAAGAACTTATTGCAACATTCATATTAAAATGCTGTGGACACCTCATCATTACACTTGCATCATCCCAAAACTCTTGCCAACAAAGTTGGAAGCAAACATTCATTTTGGATGTCTTTGTAAGCTATAGCTTTACTATTTCCCTTCAATGAAACTAAAATTACAAACCTATTCTAACATGATAATGCCTGCCAAGGTTGGTGTAGAACAGGTGGCCTCCAAAAAAAGCCCACTAAACACGATGAACTGGGACGAGCTGGAGTGCTGACTGTAACCCAGACCTTCTCATCCACCATCAGAGCCCTACCTTACTAATGGTTCCTTTCATTTCCATTCCTAAATGGACACAAACCCTCAAAAACTCTTTAAAATTTAGTTGAAACCCTTCCCAGATGACTGAATGGTATAATAACCGCAAATGGCATTAAAAAAAAAAAAATCAGATACAAGTATGATCAGAGGTCTACAAACTTCTAGTCATACAGTAGACATGTTACAATATCATGATAATTTGAAGCCCTCTGTTCAAGACTCAGTGTTGACCCACAAGGAAAGAACCTTTACCCTAGGTTTAATGTTTGAAAGATCTTCTTCATTCAATACAGATTTTCTAAATATTTTCATTTTATAAATAGATAATAATCTTTACGAGAAAATCTGTCTTAAAATCCTTTTTAATCATTGTTTAATGCAAACTGAGCACACAGACTCACCCTGTCAAAGTGCTCCACACGAGGAGAAGACTTTGGTGTGTTGGAGATCGGGGTGCGCATGCCCTCAATCATGGATATCACGGTGTCCGGCACCTGGAGGGCATCAGTGCACTTGTTTTGCCAGCTGGGCAACTTCATCGAGAGAATCTCCTTTGCCTGAGTATCAGGACAGACGACAAAGGAACAGGCGCAGGCCACATGCACGGGAATGTTTAGTCTCATGAATGCAAAAATTATAAGGAAAAATAAATTGTTACATTTGTTAAAATTGTTAATTAGTATTAGGAGCCACAATAATTTCAATGGAAATCAACAGTTATTACAAAAAAAAAAATTATATATGTTTAAAAGCAGACATTATTTATGTTCTATAAATCTGAGAAAATTCCAACATATAAGCATGCATGCTAAAAAAATTAATAAATAGAAATTGGTTACTTTGTCATGAAAATCTGCCATCTGATAGGAGAAGGTGCAGTGTTTGTCCACTAGGAAGCAGAACCTTCTCTTCTCCTCCACCAGGGCCTCCCTGCAGCCTTCTGCTATAAACTGTTGCATGTCTGTCTGCCGCGATGAAATCGACTCCAGATACTAAAAGACCAAAATCAGTTTTCCATCTTGTTAAAAAAATATAAATATATATTTAAAACATTTTGTCAGGCACAATCCATTAGAATGTTACAGCAGGAAGTTTGCTCTGAAACACACACAAGTCTCGATAATAGTGCCATTAACTGGGAAATATGTTCATCTGTACATTAATAAGTCGTGTCTTTCATCCCCAATACCAACACAGTCACTATTTAGTGAGTAATGATGTCTGTAGACAGAAGACATCCACCACCCACTATGACTAACAACAACCTCAGAAAAGCTGAGCGGCAGATGAGAAGCAGATCTCCACCGCACGCAGGATTCCCTTTCCTATTATCTTGCTGTGGCTGAGTTGTCATAGTGACCACGCGAGTGGGTTCTCTCGGGTGTCGATTTCAGCCTCTTGTCACAACCCTGTAGCCTGTCTCTATATGAACGAGACGTACGCTCTATTGACCTCTGATGTCGCTTTGTGCTAATCAGCCAGACATATATACACATGCGACCTTCTGCAAATATGAATGACGTGTACTGGAGGCTGGTTATGCATTAAAAGCTATTAATAATCCGACATCCAAACTCAAAAACTTTCCACTTTGTAGACTTGCCCAGAGGGTTAAAGAATGCCGGGATACAGTAAACCCATAAACTATATTTGAATATTGAGCTTTGTCCTTACTTGATATAGGAACGCTTTCTGCACCTCTTACGCTAAAATTAGAAGTATTCTTCACAATACCAAAGTCTTGTCAGTTTTTTTTTTTTTTTAATTGACGTCATTTCTGTTGCCTGAGGGCAGACAGTACGCCTTTACAGTACAAAATCACCCATGTCACAGGGTTCCTGATGTAGCTCTGCAAGTCAAGCTAAAAAGGCGTGTGTGTTTTAATTTAACTAAATATTAAACGGACACAAATCTCTGTGACGCTAGTACAGCATTTAATTACGACAATCATCGAACACAATGAATTCAACACAATGTCACTCACGGTGTCATTCAACACAGTGACAAGCCTTGCATTATGAGTGAAACACATTATATATTGGAATACAATAAAAAGTAGTAATAAGTAATACATGTCCAGACACATTCTGAACACATCCTTAAACATGTCATTATAATCCCAAGCAGCGAAAGATAAAAAAATTGCAACCATTATTTAACAGAATGTGCTTGGTCACTGGTATGATAAAGGGAAAGAAGTCATCAGAAAACAGAGAGGAATGAGGGGGAGGGGGAGGGGGAGTGTGTGCTGATTTAAAAAAGTATGAAGAAAGCTGACCTCATTTTCCTTGAAGTCGTACTTGTTGGAATGCTTCCCCTGGCTTTTTCGGCGCAATTTCTTCAGATCTGCATGAGATTTGTCCAGCGAGTCCTGCCTCAATTTGTGTTCAGACTGGTATCTTTTGAATGTGGCCTGAAATAAAATAGAGACACAGTACCAGCAGAGTTAATAAATCACATACATACTCAGAAATGGCAGTGCTATTTGTGTCCAGTGATTGGTGCTTTGAAATGGAAGTGGTCTTATATATAGTCACAACCGTAAGCATTTGAACAACAGTTTTTCATCATTCTGCCTTTTGAAAACAAAGCTGAAAGCCTGCATGCCAATCAGATCTTAAGTCATGGGCTTGAACAAAAATATTGCATTAACCATATAGGAACTGCATTTCCCGCTCATCTTCACATGCTCAAAAGTATTCGGACAACTGACTGAAAAACCCAAGTGCCTCAAAATTATTATTATTATTTTTTTTTTTAAATAGTTAGTTATTTTATGACAAAATAACTCCTTTGGAGACGAAAGTTTTCAGTCTGGAGTTGATTCCAAGTGTTGATTGTGCATTTGGTAGCTGTTTGGGGGGGGGGGGGGGGTAATAAAATAATAAATAAATAACACAAATCTCAAACAATGAAAAGCAACTACAGCGGATAATCGTGAAGTCTGTTAGTAATGAAAAAACTCCTTCACAACATTTAACCAGTTAAGTACACACTCTCAAGGAGGACAATTTATCATTATCAAAGTCGACAACAAAGAGAGGTCTTAATGTAAATCCAGACACATACAAACAACTGGTAACACTCAAAAAAAAAAGGCCAGAATAGATTTTGTTAGGATGCCTTCCCAGACCTGGAACAAGATTCTCTGGACAACTTAAACCAAGATGAATTTGTAATAGAACGATATAAAAATGTGATCCAATGCATATCATATAGAAGTTATGGCACGAACATGTACGGCTGCCAGTAGAACTGGGTCACCTGGTGTTTATTGATGATGTGACTGCTGATAAAAGTTGGAGGATGAATACTAAAGTGCAGAAAGATGTACTGGTACATGTTCTGCTCAAATGGTGCAAATAAAAATGTTGGAGCTAATTTCTGCTACCATTAGACTGAACATAATGTAATAACAGTTGGTTCAATGACTGTTGTGAGGAATGAAGGATAGGGGGTCAACTGGTAATTTTAAAAAGATCATAACAGGTTTTTCTCCACAAGGCTGTTTAATGTGATTGCTAAATCTTTCATCGAACATCTTTAGGATGGTACCTTTCGTGTTCTTGCATTTTTTTAAATCTATTAATAAGTTAAATATTCTTCCAAAAATGTAACAACCTTACATTTATCCAATCATCTTTAGAAAGTGTTATGGTAGATCTAGTGCCAACCCACCTACTGACATGTTTTTGGCAAGTACACAGAAACCAGAAAACCCTTGTACAGGAAACAGACAGAAGATGAGCCAGCAAACAGTAACCCAAGCTCTGGATCAAACCTGGAGCTGTAAGGCAGCAACACTATGGTACTCAACATGAGATTCCCCCCCCCCCCCCCAATCTAATTACAGTTTCAGTGTGAAATTTACTTACAGTCATGTATTTGACATCCATATCTGTTTTCTTCTCCAGTTCTCCAATGAGCTCTCTATGGAACCTTTTGAACTGATTAGAATAAAAAAAAAAAAAAAAAAGCAGATGGCATGAGAAAAAAAGGTAACAATAACAGTCGTGACACTAACAGGATAATTGTGTTGCATTGCACCTACATAAATCTAACAAAAGGCATATCTTATCTGTAGTTAAATATTCACAATCATCTGAGAACGCATATAGCCAAGATAAACCGATCAAGGTGTTCTGAAGGTTACTAATGTGGAAATATTTCAGCGGCCACATGACAACGTACAAAAAAAATACAATGAAAAGCATAATTGCCAACAGTGCAGGAATTACGACTCAAAAAGGAAAGATCATCGACACTCCGTAGAGAATATTGCCGAATACTGTGACCTTCTGAGAATAGATGAAGTGTCTCTGTGACGACTGTTGTGTGTGTTTGTATATATATATATATATATATATATATATATATACACATACATACACACACATTTAGCAGACGCTCTTATCCAGAGCGACTTACATTTTTATCTCATTATACATCTGAGCAGTTGAGGGTTAAGGGTCTTGCTCAAGGGCCCAACAGTGGCAACTTGGTGGTTGTGGGGTTTGAACCTGGGATCTTCCGAACCGTAGTCCAATGCCTTAACCACTGAGCTACCCCTGGCCCATGTATGTATATGTATATATGTGTATATATGTGTATATATGTATATATATATATATATATATATATATATATATATATATATATATATATATATATATATATATATATATATATATATATATATATATATATATACACAAAAAGATTAAAGTCTGTTTCTGAGGAGCCATTGCGCTATTTTAAGTGAAATGTGATTTTAGTGTCGCTTAAGTGTCTCGTCTCGTCTGAACTGGGGTCGGGGTGGCACAGCAGGCACTGAAGTCAATGGCACAGCTGGAGGGTGGAATAGAAAGAAGGGAGATGAGAAAGAGAGAGAGAAAAAGAAGTTGTGTCACTCTTGCTTCCTTACAGTCTGCTCCAGCTCCGTCTGAACCTTCTTGTGCATTTCAGAGATCTCCATCAGGACCACTCCTGCAGACAAAAATGTCAGCTTAGTACTCCAGACTCAAATTATTGGCAGTTCAAACATTCTGCTAGATCACTGTATAGTTTATAGTTTTTCTGATAAAAAAAATAAATCTGCGTTAAACCCATACTTTTGCAACAAATCAGAGTTCAGCAAATGTTATTTCAGCCTGCTGGCACATACCTGGCATTACTCACGTAATCTAAACCCCAAAGCAAACAAACAGAGGCAAGGGGCTACATCACAGTGTGCATTAGCGGTGCTGTGTATGAACAGTGATGCTCTAATAGCAGCTACAACGTTATTACCTTGCAAAGGTCAGCACATTAAGCTGGTAAATGCTGCCTTTGTGGAAAGGGGGACATGCGGACAATGTTTCTACTGCATCTTCATGAACAGAGAAAGTACGGATAGATGGATCTTCCAAAGCAAGAACATGCTTAGGTACAGCTCTTTAACACAAATATCAAACAGGGGTGGGCAGATATTAGCGTGGAAGGAAACACAGACAGGCGTAGGCGGGGGGAAAAAACGGTTTAGAAAAAGTTGATGCCTTACATTAGTAAGGACAGCGTTTCCACAGACCATGGATTAAGTCCAGAACACCTGCCCTTCCTTCAACACCTTGCTTTTATCTTCTAATTATGGCTTTTCTTGAGACATACACACAGATACTCTGAAATGGTCTGTCTGCAGTTACAGTCTCCACTGCTGGGCAAAAACACCAGATGAAATAAATATATATATAAAATTAATAATAATTTATTTTACACACACACTGTATTTTGTTTGTTTTTATTCATTTATTTTATGGAGAAAAAAAAACAAAACAAAAAAAAAAAAAAAACACTACCAAACAGCAGTACTCTACCACCCACCTCCCTCCAAGTGAACATGAATAAATTTTAAACATGTTAGCTGATATTCTACAATAATACCACATTTATAACACCTAGCAACAACGAAAGTGCTCTGGAAACATAACAGAGATGAGCTGTGTTAATTAAAAATGCTTGAGGGGGCAGGACACCGCATACCATTGTGGTATGCAGATATCATGCCTAGCTTATATAAAACAATTAGATAAAAAACATCCTGTTGGCTTGCATAGCCTAGGTTATATTATGAATATAAAACTTTAGTAAATGTGGGTTTTAAAAATGGATGCAAAGGTGCCAAGTACACAAGTGTGTTCCAGTGAAGCGAGCAAAGACAGAGAATCTGTTGCAATTGAGGACACAGACACACATGCTTCCTTTTTAATCGCTTGCCAGGGTGTACACTTTGCTTATGAGTCAGATGGCATGACAAGAAAGTTGCTGCACAAAAAAAAAAAAAAAAAAAAAAAAAAAAAGGAATTCAGTAGTTGGACTGGTTAATATAAATGGCTCTTAAGTGTGAATGTGCAAGCCCGAGTGTGTGCGTGTTTCTCACAACCTCGTTTAAAAAAAAAAGGGATACATGCATAATTTATTCCTGTCAAAATAAGATGAAAAGCATCTCACGCTCTCTGCTGACTAATGGGTCTGATTAGCACTCTCTGTCATGTCACTCACTGCCAGAGAGATACTGCAGCTCTAACCTGCGCTCATCCAACACCCAGACCATTACTTCTACAAGCAGAGCACACGTCCAATGCTGAAGGATTAGGAGTACAGCACAGACTCGCATGCTCAAATGTCCAATTAGCCTCCTATACAGTAATGTACATCTTTTTTCCCCCACAAAAAAATTAATAAATAATAAATAAAAAATAGCCCTCACTCAAAAAAAAAAAAAAAAAAAAAAAAAAGCAAGGGCTTATTTCAAAAGGACAATCAATACAAATAAATACGAATACCAATTTAGAGCAGCCATTTGAGTAAACACTGCAAAACCTCTGTACAGACAGCAGCAGGTGGTACTCGGAGCTTTGTCTGTGTAAACACCATACAATATCACAATCAGTATCTCAGCTGTCTGGGACCGGTCCTGGAACATGATGGTCTTTGAACGTAACAGAAAGGAATTTTAATACTTTAATTATCCAGTAATAATTTTAGTAATTGTTTTTTTTCCATTCTGTGACATTTTAGATGAAGGTTTCTACTAGTAGATGGGATTTTTTAACAGTTGCGAAGGATAAGGGGTTGATGCTTTTTTTTTTTTTTGGTGAGCTGTGCATGTGACCCAAGTGAGCTTTTGAAAGAGCCAGAAAGCATCAAGTATCTGTTCTGCTTTGCTATTTTATAACTGCTGTCCCCACGTGCCTGGTTCTTCAATCTCCAGTTGAAGAACCTGCCAAAAGTGAAGCAACAAACACTGAGCAGAACCTTTCTGCCCTTTCATTGATGAACCTGCAAGAACAGCAACATCAGCCTCTACTCAGTGGCAATGCCAGAATTACAAAAGCACAAGCTAAGAACCAACTTTGGGACGTATCCAACCTTTTCCTTGTCCCCTGAAATGGACCACTGACGGTCCATCCCAGGACGCCTGAGGGTTGAGTGTAGATTCAAGCTGAGTGCAAGCTACATGTTTCACAGGGACAGAAAAAAAAATTGATGACTGTGTATAATCTTATCTCCAATGAAAGTCCAATGAAAATAATAAAAAACTTTTTCCATTTGATAAGCAACATAAAGGGGCAGTTCTGTGGTCCTTGAGAAGATCCAGTCTCACAGCAACCTCATTATCTAAAGACTACTTATGCATTCTTTTTACACTCTCCCGTTCAGATGCAGTTAGCTCAATGTGTGGGAATTGAATCTCAAAACACCTAGAATAACTGCAACCTTGAAAGATGCTTTAAACCGCATGTGGCACGGGCTCGACAAGAAATAACGTCACTGCTAAATTTAACTGGTGTCTCATCACTGTTCATATAATTCCAATATTGGTTAAAACAGTGGTTCTCAACTCCAGTCCTGAAGGGGCACCTACCTTGCACATTTTAGTGTTTTCTCAGCTCATCACACACCCAACATAATTAATGAATAGCCTTTCCTTGATTGAAGTGTGTGTGGTGGAGCAGGGAAAACAATAAGCAGGACAGATGGTCCCCCAGGTCTGGAGATGATAACCACTGGGCTAAGACATACACAAATATGTTGCTTGCTTTACTTAATACTTAACCACCGTTTTCAGGTGGCAGGTTTAATCATAAAATCGAATCTTGAGATGCCAATTATAAGTTAACACCTACTGGACCGTGTTCTCCAGTCACACTGTATATCTGCTACTGTTGAATGTCACCTGTATGTCTGCTACTCTATGTCAAATTAGCCTAAATTATGCCTAGTTATGCATAAAACCAGGTGCTACTAAACAAAGCTTATATTCTTATACTGGCATATTTCTTGGTAGCAGCCTTGAGCTTCTGTTTGGATCATGGACAGGTGTGTCTCCAAATGAAATGACTGTGGCCAATGCAAAATTGAAAATATGTGAGAATTTGGGATTGATGAAACAACTTCTTTCAATATTCGGACATCAGCTACTGTAGGTGCAGCATCACTCTTTAAAAATTCCCAACTATATGAATATTACTAGAGATGGGGGAGAAAAAAAAATCAAATCTATTCAACTATGAATCACAATTCTTGTCTGTGGTGATTCATAAATCGCCACACTGACTCCAAAATCAATTTGTAAACCAATTTTTTTTTAACATTTATGAAAGAGATGCACCGGTTGAACAAAGCGGAGGTCTAAAACATTTGAGTTATGACAACTATTTTAAAGGTTCAATGTATTAAAATGTTATAATGAATAAGGATATTTATAAACTAAAATCAAACCCTGCGCTTTATCAATTTTTGTTTCAACAAGCCAACTAGATTTTCCCCTTATTGTGACCTTCTATAAGAAAAGTCCCTACATACAGTATATACATACATACAATACACACTTCACACAAGGTGCTAAGCTTTAAATCCTAAAAGTGATTTTGCTCCTTTTAATCCATTCCTCCTCCACACATCACTGATACAGGTTCTGTACATAACATTTGTGCCAGATCCCAACAGGCCATATGTGCCTTATAATAATCTATAAAGTGACTGGAAAAAAATAACAGCAACAGTATTTAACTAAATTCCACACACATTCCACAACATCCCCATGCAAAAATCAATGAGTCAATCAAAAAAAAACTAAGTGTATACAGACAAAGAAGCATTTCTGGCAATCATAAGTTCATTTCCAGCTCTCCAGAAACAATGTAATCATGAACTAGCTGTGTATGTGGTTTCTCACACATGTAATTAAACAAACTGTCTGCCTTTTTAAATTTTCATTGCTAAACAAGAATGCTGTACATCTGAAAGGAAGAATTAATGCATCTTTGAACTAATTCTTTGAAACATGATACATAAGGAGAACCCCTAGGCTGAACAAACATTTCAACAACACAGTGATATTTAAAATAAGTGACACACCCTCTAATGACGTCTGTCCTATATCTACTGAAGATCTCAGTAGTAGAGAGAACGTGTTTGCTTGTTGTGGAAAATCATCATCATGTGACGTTCCAAACTCTGAAATCAGGATGTTCTGCGACACGATCCTAAGACTCAAAATAACATTACTTAGCCACTTCAAATCTAATTGGTACAAGGATACACTAACTGAAAATCCATCAAACCCAGATGACAACACTAGAACTTTGTGTTAAAATGAATAATTAAAAAATAAAAGATATTAACAAGTCTTTTGTGAACAGAGGCACCAATCTGTCTTGCCCTTTATAAGAGGCTGTCTCCAAGATCTTAGCAATTACATTTCCCTTAAATAACAAGCTGCTACATAATATTAGCCATAAAACTGACTCCTATTTAATAACTTAAGCAAAAGTGCTGCTCAGAGACATTGCAAAAGACTGCTGAAAGACTATAAACGCTGTGGACGTTTAAACAGCAGAAGTGTAGGATTGAGTCAGGAGCAACTTAACTGGACCGTGTTCAAGTAAACAAAAAAAACTTTTAAAGTTTGAATCAAATGCTCAAACTCTGGCACAAAACCAGTACCAAAAAAAAAAAAAAAAAGGATCCATCTGTTTTAATGGATATTGACAGACACCTGATTTTGATTACGAGGTGAAGTAGCTATGTTAGAGCAGAGAAATCATCCAACTATACTAATTCTTGCCTCCTCTAAATAAACCCTAAATCATAGGTTAGAAATGTGCTTTGGGAACCAACTACACCCTTCTCAATTTCTTGTCTCTAGCTACTCAGAGAACCCAATCCACGGAGTTATTTCCGTAGCATTTGTCACATTCCAGTCCAGCTGAAATGTTCCAGCGGCTCTTACAGACCTCTACATTTCTTGAACTGCAGTAATGAACTGCCACAATGGCAATTAATCATGCAGTGCCTTTTTGCAAAAAACAAGAGTGGTGAAAGTAATGAGAGAATTACATGCGGCAGCATGACATACTCAAAGAGAAAGTGAGAGAGAGCGAGAGAGAGAATGCAATTCTCAAGGCCATTTCTACTTCCCAAAAGGTACATTTTAACTTCGGTATCGGCAACCTAAATGCTTCAAAACGTAAAGCAGAATTATGTGTAAAGATTCATATTAAGAGATAAACCTAATCGTCTTTGCACAGTCCGGCTGAAATCCTTTATTAACCACTGCATAAAATAAATAATGTAACTGTTTTCAGACAAAAAGGGATGCATCATGAGGGAGATCAGAGTGTTCTGAAGCAGATGGAGGATGATATCGGACAGGGAGACTAAGGAGGTGGAAGTGAAGGGTGATCAGGCTCTCAAAGGGCAATGTTTGCTGCTGCTGCACTTTGCTCAACACTTGAGAGGACTCACACTGTCTGGGAGTCGTTCGAGCTGTCTGAAAGGGACTTCAGGGTTGTTCAGGGTCCTTGGGGTTGGAGGAAAATCACACTAGAACTCAGGCATTCTGCAGGTGGCCATGAATCAAAATCTGAACATTTATCATCTAAATGCTGGTATAGAGATCTGACCAAAAGGAAAAACTTGAACAACATGGAGTGAACCACAGTTGTTCAATCAGGTGTATCTTGCATTTACACAGTGGAATATGGAGATTAAATGAAATTATTAAAATACATATTTTAAAAATAATAATAAATAAATAAATAAATGCAGGTTAGCGCTGAAAGACTTGCCCTTGTCCCCCCCCCACACACAAATGAATGTAGCCGCTTAGTCACTGCCAACAAACAGCAAGGACAATCTGTACTAAATATTCCGATACCAATAATCCAAACCAGCAGCAGTGAATCATCTACATTAGGACATGATCGACCTCTTCATCAGCATCTCTGGCCTACAGACGCTCACTCACCCAACTCTCTGGAGACCGGTGATATAGCAGCATTCTCTCCCATCTTTGACACGGCATCAAAATACGTCTTTCCAGCAAGCGTCATCGCTGTAAGAGGGAACTGCGCATTTACTGATGTTCAGGTCTATATGCACGAACATTAGCACAACTCATTGCTTTTATAGGCTTGATTTTGTGCATGTCCATGAGGATGTTTACCTGTTACCGACTTCTCATAGTTCTTCCCCAGGTTTACAATGTTGCGAAGTCCTGGGTTGAACTGCTCCATCACATTCTGTAAGACAACAGGCCAACAAAAAAATATTTACATAAAAGACATGCAGATCCTTTAGCGTTTAATGAGTCATGGAACTGATAAAACATTTGTGCTCTTCCTGTTTAAAAAGACCTTATTTGTTGTCAGTGAAGTCCTTGTTTTGTTGGAAATTTTATTCTGTTTGCTTATAGCAATAACCTTGTCTTTTACAATACTGATAACACACACTAATATGAGTCATTAATGGTGATTAAACAATCACCAAATGTTTTATTGTGTGCCAAGAGGATCATGTCTGGCCTTGAATGCAAATTAGTACCTGCATCTTTTTTTCTGGTTTGTTTTTTTCACATAATGCAATAAGAATACATATGTAATCAACAAATGCAAAAATATTACACTGCATAGCAAAATAACCCACAATAAACTCCATTTTAAATAAGTTTAAGTAGTTCAAAATATTCCTCTATACATTGACCAATGTACTCGTGCTTCACATGGTTTAAACTTTTCAATTAAACTTTACATATTTAAGAAACATTGTTAAACCAGATTAACACAACCGTTTCCCAACAGACCCTGGATGATTCAGTAGCCCAGTGAAAAGTGCAGTCTAAATAAATATATGGTTAAAGATGAACTTCAAGGTGTGTACATTACATTTACAGCATTTGGGAGACGCCTTTATCTGGAGTGACTCACTTTTATTTCACTATACTTCTGAGCTGAGGATTACGGGCCTTGTTCAAGGGCCCAACAGAGGCAAATTGGTCATGCTAGCCTTTCAGAAATGTTTATATTTTGTACAGTTTTTTCCCCCCTTTGTAGTAAGAGCTTCCTCTACATCCACTCAAACTTATTTTCTTATACATACTTGGTCTCTGGTTATGGAGCTTCTGGAAGTACACACACTGATGTCACACAACCCAGACACACTCATATACAAAAAAAGAACTAAATCTTAAAAGCAACCAGATTTTGTGCTAAAATAAGTTACATTTTGAAATACATTTATTGTATGTTTGTGTCAGTGAGTATGTGTGTGTGTGTGGGAGAGGAATTGACCATATGTATGTCTAGCCTGCTGAGAAGGAGTGTTCTCAGAGTCCCCATTTCGGGTGGTGTTCGAGTCTTTACAAACTAAAACCTCAAACCACTTACAATATGTTCTACTCTAAATATAGCATCATACATTATGTTTCATGATTAATAAGTCTTTATCCTTGGATATTCCGTTTTTCAAAGAACAAAGTCATGTGATTCAGGCAAGTTGCATTTTCGGTTCCCGAGGCACACACCCATGACAACAACAATGAGAGGACAGGTATGCAATACACACACACACACACACACACATTATATATATATATATACACACACACAAGAGATCAAACTCGTTTCCTTACACAACTCCAGAAACCTAACTGAAAGAGGAACAAAACTTAAAATACAACTGAGAGGCAAGCATAAGCGAGAAAAATTAACATGAAGTACGAGACAACCTTTTTTTCTAAATTGTTTGTTTGTTTCCTTGAAAGAGAGACTAATTAATTAATTAATTAATTAATTAATTAAACTTAATTGATGACGGTTACTCCTGATTCTCGTGTCAACCAGGCAGGCAATATTCAACAAAAACACGCAACAAACTTTTCCCAAATTCTTCCAAAGATAAGACTTTCTCGTCGTTCCCCCCCTGCCACACACACACACACACACACACACACAATTCCTATTAATATTCACCTTGTACGTGCTTTCAGTGAGCTTGTTCACGTCGTCCGGATCTCGAGACATTTTGGCCACCAATTCGTTTCACACACTGGTGGCGGTGGGAAGAAACTGGGAGGGGGGAAACAAGAAGAAGCAATTCACTTCGCTCGAACTTTCCCAACAAATGCTCTTCCAGAAGTCCGCGTTTCCAGACGAAGCTTAGCGAGTTCCTTCAGGTAGGAAATAGAACGCGCGCGCGCGTGTGTGTGTGCGTGCGTGTATATAAAGTCGCTTCTTAACACGAGCTTTTCCTCCTCACTCGCACGCGCGCGCACAGATGCCAGGAGAAGAGTGAGCGCGAGCGCGGTGTGTCACAGGTCGACTGTGAAGAGGTAGGGTCCGTGACGTCATCCGCCGGTTCGCCTGATGAATGAACTGAAGCATTCGGCAGCACGCGCAAATAGAGGCGGCTAGTTCATGTCCCTTTTAACGTCACGACTTGTTTTGTAACTGACCGTTTAATGCATTGGTCCCCCAGCCAAACCCGTTCTCCGGGTCAACGTTTACCCTCCCCAGGGTCCTCCTGCTCTCTCGACTTCACGGCAACGACTTACTGTATTACAGTATAGCCATCTAATTTCATTTCCGTTTATTCATTTTAAGTTTAAACCCTGATTAATATTATGTTTACATAATCCATTGGCTAATTAAAAATGTTGCAGTCATGTTGCAAGACATTTAATCAAAGACAACGACGGAAATACATAATTATAGTCATTAAAGTTCAAAACAAGCTAAAATGTAGGCTGTAAATCACCATTAAAGTCGCAAGTAATTAGTGGCATTAATTTGTATTTGTCGCCATCTCATGGTCATATCATGTAATTAGATTAGTTTTTCCAAAGCTCAGAACTAAGTCTGAAAAATAGTATAAAAAGGAATAATAATAAGCAAAACAATTTCAACCAAATCAACCCCAACTTTAACTGCTTCACATACCCCCAACAAACTGCCCCGCCTACTGAGAGTGCACTGGGAGGAGCTGTACAATGGCAACATAGTACACAACACCAGCAACATGTACAGTACAGTACAGTACAGTACACACACCTGCCGCCAAATCAGGGGCAGTGAGTGATCACACACAAACGCGCACACGTGCACACACACACAGAGTTATTATTATTATTATTATAACATTGCTTTTATTTACATTTTTTTTCTAGTTGAGGCACAAGGCTGGGTACACCCTGGATTCATCGCGGGCACACACACGACAGGTGATTTGGGAACACCACTTAGCCTCATGACTTTGGACTATTGGAGAAAACTGGAACCCAAAAGGAAATCCACCAAGTATGGGGCTACCATGCAAACTCCATGCACAGACCTGGGGCAGGAGTCAAACCCAGAACCTAGAAGGAGATGCCACAGTGCAAACCACTACACCACCATGCCGCCCTATGTGCAAATGTTGCAGTTAAATAGATGGACTAAAATAAGCAGCAGAACTGATACAAGAAGATTTGCAACAGAATTGGTTTTGCAGATTAAACAGAGTTGCAAAATATAGACTGTGGAAAAAACGTCTGTACAGCAGTTCAAGGACAAGGGATTTGCAGCACGATCAGTTTTCATTTGGGATTTTATCAATTTGTTTTCCTATATATTACTGTATCTATGTATATCTCTCTATATTATCTGTAAAGAGATGTTGTGGCACCATCTATTGTTAGAAATGCTATATAAAAAAAAAAGAAAAAAGAATTTGGAATAGGAAGAGGCTGAAATATAAAATGTGCGGTGTGGGAGGAGAAATGTTTTAACTCACATTTTTTTATTTACTTGATGTACATACTGCAGATTGCACTGATGTGAGATCATGTCCAAGACCTTGTGTGCATCCTGTTGATATTTCCTTTTAATGTGTGAGGCAATACTGTGAGGCTGAGCAAGATATTCTTGGCCTTTCCGATCCTTAGACCTTGTTCTTTACAGTGTGGGTCGTACAGTTAGTTACTGGTGTTAGTGGACATATTCATGTGTCTTGGATTAAAGCATGTTAATCTTTTTGGGAGATACTGTGTCATAGCCTGTTTCTTAACATTTTCTTAACATCAGTGTCGTTTTACTTTGGCCCTTTTTGCCATGAATTAACAAGGACCACCGCAAGTGCAGTTTAATTAGACTAAATTAATGATAGATGTTGTCACAATGCAGTTTTACAGCAATCTACAAGTTCTGGAGAAAAAGTTTATGTCTAAATGTTAATCACGTTTTCACAGGATCAGCACTGAGCAGATATTATCTGGGTAATGGACGTTGATAACCCGGGCATTGTGGTGGTGTGTGGTGGTATTGTTAAGTACAGGAGCTCTTAAATGCCTCCATATCACTACTGTGATAATAGTAATAGTGCTCCCAAAACTGTTTTGTTGCACAGTTATCGCTAATTATCTCAGTGGTCTGGTTTTTCACCTTTGCTACAAAGCCACCCACCTGAATTAGAAATAGCTTGTTAGGTATTTTTGACCTTGATGCTGCAGTGAAGATCAATGCTGTCATTACTTTGATCAAGAAGCAAATGTAATTTGGCAACATGCTTCAGATCACAACTGAACAAAAAGCTGTTTCCCAGAATTTTGTGTACTAGTAAACGCAACATTTTACAAGGAGCAAGCCTGAGATATAACGCACGAAGCAGCATAACTCATATGCTTTTATTAAAAAAGGTTCGGTTTGAAAGGAAATTGAAATTTACTTACAAAGGTAATGCAGACTCTAGTGTAGCCATTTGACTCTGTTATCTTCAGTCTCTACAGCAGACTGCAAATATTAAAACAATTTATATATAGTACAGTTTATATATGTTATGTTTATAGTTTATACCGTATATGGTATGCTAATATAAACAATTAATTTACTTTCCTCTAGATTCCACTAGAGTTTGAGAAACAATTAAGATGAGGCTTATTAATAACTAGTTGTATAAATGAAAGGATATTTAAAATAAAAAAAAACATGTAATGTGAAAATATTTCTGTCTAAACCTTTTCAGCAGGTGTATAATAACTGCTGCACACATTTTCTACATTACACCAGTCTTAGTCTTTCCAGAGATCATCTCCCAGGCTTCTTGCAGGATGCCCGTGAGCTTTGTGCAGCCGTTTGAATAAGTCTCTTAAACCTTACAATCCAACTCAAAGAGCAGCTTAATTAGCTTTCAGCGATTCAATTTCCCAGGGCACGGCTTTCTTCCCTTATAAATATCTCTTGTTTGGGAATGATGGAAATTAAAATGTGTGGGTGATCTATGAGTCGATCGTGACTCACCATAAGCTAGTCAACTTCTGTAAATAACATAACGAACAAATAGTCCCAGAACTATAGGCCTCAAAAATATTTCCTGTTAAACCACACCATTTTCTTGATCTGATTGTTAGGCTTAATTCTATATAAATTAATTAATGTAGACCTGTGTCATAATGATTCTCTTCATCTCAGCTGTGAGTCAGCTGATTTTGCCCGTAGTGTGTGTTTGTGCCCTGCGGTGGATTGGCACCCTTTCCAGGGTGTACCCAGCCTTATGCACCAAGTCTCCTGGCAATGGCTCTAGGCCCCATGACCCTGTTCACAGGATAATTCAATTCAATTCAATTTTATTTGTATAGCGCTTTTAGCAACTGACATTGCCTCAAAGCAGCTTTACACAATCAAAAGAATTATTTAAGTTTGAATGGAATGTGAATGTGTATGAATCAAAATAGTCATTTTGTCCCTGGTGAGCAAGCCGAGGGCGACAGTGGCAAGGGAAAACTCCCTGAGATGGTGATAGAAAGAAACCTTGAGAGGAACCAGACTCAACAGGGAACCCATCCTCATTTGGGTGAAAAATGATCTGCATGAAATTATCTGCATTTATACTGTGTGTTAGGTGGCAGGCAGGTCAGCTATAACAGTTGATGTTAATTGATGTTAACATGTAGTTGTTAGAGACTCAGGTAGACTTGTAGGAAATTCCAGTCCTGAACTATCGGACTGTCAAGTCCCCAGAGAAACAGTTTCCAACACCAGTCGAGGCCAGGTAGAGAGAATCATCACCAGGCACCAGACGCATACCAAAGAGACACACAGGGCATCCATGTGACGAAATCTCCAAGCAGAAGCCGGGCACCAGACACACGGGGCATCCATGTGACGAAAACTCCAAGCAGAAGCCAGGCACCAGGATGGGTCAGACAGGTCCGGAGGGCAGAGGGAGTCTGGATCACTGGCAGCTCAGGAACGACATGTGTAGCTCGACAGAGAGAGAGAAAGAGTGAAAGGGGGAGACAGGGGGAAAGAGGGAAGAGAAAGAGGGGGAGGAAGAGAAGAAGAGGAGAGATGTCAATTAGGTATGGTCACAGTCATACGATGTATAATGTGAATGTATTTTAACTGTAGAGTGCAAGCAGAGACTCCGGAAGGACTAACTATGACAGCATAACTAAAAGGGAGAGCCAGAAGGAAACACAAACATGAGGGCTCCCTGAAGTGTAAAGCAAACAATCACCTCACCATCAACAAACCTGAGTGATCAATGAGAGTGAGGAAGACAGCATCTAAACATACCAGTTCACCATAATACTCTATTTCCATGAGTCCCCCAGATCTGCTCCTTTACCATAGGCAAATCTATTTATAAAAATGCTTGGCTAAATAAATAGGTTTTTAGCCTAGACTTAAACACTGAAACTGTGTCTGAGTCCCGAACATTAATTGGAAGACTATTCCATAATTTTGGGGCTTTGTAAGAAAAAGCTTTGCCCCCAGCTGTAGTTTTCATAATACGCGGTACTGACAAGCAGCCTGCATCCTTTGATCGAAGTAGGCGTGGCGGATCGTAAGACACGAGCAATTCACTCAGATACTGCGGCGCGAGACCATTTAATGCTTTATATGTCAAGAGTAGTATTTTAAAATCAATGCGAAATTTCACAGGGAGCCAATGAAGTGCAGATAAGATAGGTGTGATGTGCTCATATCTTCTGATTCTAGTGAGGACTCTCGCTGCTGCATTCTGGACTAACTGGAGCTTATTTATGCATCTAGCTGAACAACCAGACAGTAAGGCATTACAATAGTCCAACCTAGAGGTGATAAAAGCATGAACTAGTTTTTCTGCATGGTTTAGCGACAGTATATTTCTTATCTTGGCAATATTTCTGAGGTGAAAGAATGCTATCCTGGTAATGTTATCTACATGAGCTTCAAATGAAAGTCTGGAATCTATAATCACACCGAGGTCTTTTACTGTTGCACTTGATGGAACAGAAAGGCCATCTAAAGTTACAGTGTGATCTAAAATCTTACTTCTAGCTGAATGCGGTCCTATGACTAAAACTTCTGTCTTATCAGGATTAAGCAGTAGGAAGTTAATTAGCATCCAATCTCTTATTTCCTGCATTGCTCAACTTTAGTGAGCTGGATTTTCTCATCTGATTTTGATGAGACATATAACTGTGTGTCGTCAGCATAACAATGAAAACTAATACCATGTTTACGGATTATGTTGCCCAGAGGAAGCATGTAAAGGGAAAAAAGCAGTGGGCCTAAAACCGAACCTTGTGGAACACCAAACTCCACTAGAGTGCATGCAGAATTGTCACCATTTAAGTCTACATACTGATAACGATCGATCTAATAGGATCTGAGCCAGGAGAGGGCTGCACCCTTAATTCCTACTACATTTTCTAATCTGCGAAGAAGAATAGCATGATCAATGGTGTCAAACGCTGCACTGAGGTCGAGTAATACAAGCATTGTTACACAACCCTGATCAGAAGCCAATAGGAGGTCATTTACTACTTTAACGAGTGCTGTTTCTGTGCTGTGATGAGGCCTAAATCCTGACTGATACAGTTCATGTATGCTATTTCTATGTAGATATGAGCATAGCTGCTCCACTACTATCTTTTCGAGAATCTTAGAGGTAAAGGGGAGGTTTGATATTGGCCTGTAATTAGACAACTGACTGGGGTCGAGGTCAGGTTTCTTAATAATCGGTTTAATGACTGCTAATTTAAAAGATTTTGGAACATACCCAATGCTGAGTGAGGAATTAATTATTCTCAACAGGGGTTCTGTTGTAACTGGTACTATCTGTTTATCTGATAAGAAGTATAGAAGATGAGTGAATGAATGAATAAATGGATGATTGGGCACTGGGACATTGTTGGTATTAATTAGTGTGGAGGAAGTTAAATTACTTCGATAATGACATTGGACTATTGTGGGCTACATGACTTTTTGATAAAGGTGAAGGAATTCCCCACTACACAGTTGCACACAGGATTTCAAATCAACATTTAATAATCAGCATGTAGTTTTTAATCTCTAAACCAAAATACATTTTTGAGATTTTTATATTGCTGTTGTCTTTTTCCCTACAACGTAGCTGATGCACTGACCAAGCCGTGACCCCCGATCGTGGCAGTGAGAGCACTTTACACTAGTAAATGGTGAAGCCACTGCAGGTCCTTACTGCTGTTGTCTTATGTTCCTGCTTGTTCTTGTGGGATTTTTACTTTCAGTTTGCTTTCATCAATTAAAATACCTCTCAAGCCCAATAAGCAAGTAATACAGTATAACCCTATATTGCCTTTAGTGTTCATCCTGCAGTCACATCATCAATAAATACATTAGAAACCATTGCAGTTCAGGTTAGAACAGAGTGGTTCAGGTGATCTCTTATCTTATCTTTCTGTTTTGAGGCTCATTAGTGGTATAAAACCTGTGGGTAAATCTTCTGTATTTACACTGTTATTTGCCTTTTGATTGTTGACGTTGATATACTGTATACACACCTACCTGTTTTTCTTCAGGGAAGGAAATCTGCCACAAAACTGTTTTAAATGCTCTTTTGAGCCTTTTTGTAGGTGGTATCAAAAAGTTTTAAGACTAGTTTTGAAGCACGTCAACAGATGGCAGCACAAGGCTGCATGTACAGTCAGCAACCTTCATACAGTAAGACAGTGTGCCAAAAGACAATATCCTGTGTACATCAGGAGCCATGCAACTGGTGCTATTCTGATTACATGTATTACCATGTCTGCTATTTCATCACAGATAGCAAGTTAGAACAAAGAGCAAATGTGAAATTCTGTGTGAAACTGAATAAATCAAGTTTACAAGTGATGCTTCAATAAGTCGTTCCGGGTGTTTTGAGTGGGATGCGTGCTTCAAGAGTAAAAGAACATCACTGGAGGATGATTTGAGGTCAGGAAGACATTCAACAAGCTCAAAACACGAAAATGTCTAAACCATTCTCATGATAATCCATAACATTTATGCCATTGTTGGCATGTCATACTGAACAGTCTAGGCAATTTTCACATCTGAACATGCACCATGCTGCTGACCAAGGAGAAGAAAGAACATCACATTGAAGTCCGCGAAGCAACAGTCTTCATAGTACTGTAGAAGAGCCCATCATCTTCTACATCAAAAGCGACCAGATCCGTGGCACGCGAATCTTGCAACTTTCTGATACCCCCTCATACCAAATAGTTGATTGGGCCACACCTAATACTGTACAGTATTTGACTCTCTAATGGGTTTGTTTTAATTCACAGGCAGAGACAGATCTAGACTTTAATATCAGCAGATTAAAATGTCCAGCTATCCAATTACTTTTGGTCTTTTATAATGCAGAACATTTTTTATTTTAAGTGCTGTAAATTCAACACAGTTCACCCAATTTGGGTGTAAATTAAAGCTGGCATCTGCACTTATGCATTATGCTTAATTTCATTTTAACTCCAACCTATTGTGCTAGACAGCTAAACCAACAATAACAATAACAAAATAGACATGACTGTATATCGTAATACATCTTAAATTTTTTTTTAAATTGTAAAATAGAGGAAAATAAGCCTTACAGATTTGGTGTAAAAATTACAGGAGAGTATTTTGTCCACTAGAGGGGGAACTACACCAAATTAAATTAACAAGTTAACATGATCCATAAGTGGGGAAAAAAAAGAAAAAAAAATTCCATTTCATGCTTTTAGTGAGCAGCCATAAATTATCTTTTATTTACAGGCATTGAATTTTAACATTCATTGCATCAGGGCTTCCATTTGCAACTATCACCATGGAAAAAGAAACTGAGTTTCTGATTCATCAGACCTGATGATGACTGGTACATAAAAAAAGTGCTAGTCATCCTGCCTTCAATTAGTCTGTCTCACACAAGGAACATGGTTTAATTAACATCTCAAAATTCTCTCTGCTTTTTCTAATGCATAAAATTTCATTCATAATCACATTAAGTACCAGAAAAAAGCATAAAGAGGCTTCATTTTGTCCATCTATGCCTCTGTGTAGTCAGTATGTCTGTGTGTGTGTGTGTGTGTGTGTGTGTGTCTATGTGTGTGTGTGTGTCCTTTTGCTTTGTTTCTCAGTTTTGCTAATGGCCATGCCTCAATGCTTTTTACAAGACGAGATATAAAAAAAATGTTTTGTACCTGTTATGAATGTACTGTATGTGTGTATAAATTTGATGGCTTTTCAGTGTTTTATATTTGAACATAATATTAGCAGAATAAATATGCTTGTATTACTACACACTATTTTTTTTCAGGTGTTGTGCAGAAAATTTGATGTCTGCCTGGTTTGCACTGTTGCCTCACACCTCCATGGTCAAATCTCGATCTCCAGTCTGTGTGTGTGGAGTTTGCAGGTTCTCCTGTAATTGGTGAGTTTCCTCCCACAGTCCAAAGAAATGCACTGCAGGTTGAATGGTGTTTCCAAATTGCTCATAGTGTATGACTGGGTGTGTGAGGGTGTGTAATCCTGTGCTCTGCGATCAGTTGGTACATCATCTAGAGAGCTCCCATGATAAGCGATATGGAAAGTAGATGGATGTTCAGGATCAGAGTCATGACTTCCACATAATTAAATCATCTTTACCGTCATGTCATAAATCTTGACCGTTTCAATAAAGTCTTCTAGAGTATCTTCAGTGTCATACATCTGTGTGCATAAAAATTTTCACGTACGTTTCTAGAACTACTTAATTAAGTACTTTAACTGTATTTGGAGATGTAATTACAACACTGTGGGCATTATGCATTATTGATTCATGGTGTAAATATAGTAAATACAGTATAGGCCAAGTCAATTCAGCTGTGTTTCAGAACCATGAGCTTTGCCACTGGGCAGGTCCTATTGCCTTAAGGCCAGCTAATGCTTGGAAAGTCACCTGTGTCTTTGGACTGATTACTGCACTCTAGCAGTGTGTATTTATTCAATGGCACCTTTCAGTTAACTAGACAAATGCATGGGCAATTATACTGTAAAGCAATATGTCAAATAAAAGTTAACTACTGTGCAAAGGAAAATGCAAAGTCAGTTGGGTCAGAAAAACCAATGTTTTGATTCAAATCAACTATCAATTTTGCAGATATGGAAGTAAAGCTTTAGGACTTTTTTTTTTTATTTTTATGTTCATATAGTATTGTTTCATTTTGTCAATAGTTGTCTAAGTATTGGCACAAACTCATAACAAAGGCTTTTCATATAATGCAAAAGAACAATTGATCAGTGTATGAACACAAAACCCCAGAGGCAAACCTGAACATAAAGCACAAGATTTTAAACACACATTCATTTTTGGATGCACTACTATCGACATAGACAAATTTGTCACCAAAATGTGTGGAACTAAAGTAAATTAATTTGCCTGTGCTGATTTATGATAGTAATTTGTGAATAAAAAAAAAAATACAGATTTACCCAAAACATTTTTACACACTTCAGGAAAAACAAAATAATCTAATGTATATTAGATTCAAATAATATTAATAATATTATCATATTATTATCATAATGTTATCATATATATCAATATGAATATTTATTATATATTTTTTACGGGTTTTTTTTCCAAAGCGTGTATATTTTTTGGCTGACACTGTAGTTTCCACTGACAGAACATTTTTTTGCTGCAATGAGCTTTGACTTTAAACCAGCAATGCAACCTACAATAAAAGTGCACACACACTCACTCACCCATTAAAGCACTGTGGCAATTCAGAAATGGTACATTGCACGTCTTAGGACAGTGCAACATGCAACCTACACACAGACAGACCAGAAGTCAGATTCATACCCTAACCATACAGGTTCAAGGTGGCAATGCTAACAGCTACGTCACCATGGGTTTATTAAACATGTAAAAATAAATAAATAAATAAATAAATACATAAATACACAGCATTGCTGATACATGGCTGTATCAAGCAAAACATTTACTAAGGATATTTGAAATTACTGCAACTGGGTTAAGAACCCCACATTATCAAAATCTGGAAGCATAATGCTGAACCATCAACTGGGCGGAAGAAATGTGGTCGTAAAAAAAAGTCATGAATGCGGATCACTTAAACACTTTGTAAAGTTGCATCAGTAATCAGTACTCAACAGTAAAAACCAGAGCTATATTAAATGGTGAAAGTAAGAGCTTTTCCATACACACACAAAGTGATGAGAACTCACAGAAATGGGACTAAAGAGCTGTGTGGCCTTAAGTAAACCACTTGTTAGTGAGACTAATCAGATAAAAGGCTTCAATTTGGTAGGAAGCATAAAGATTAGACTTTGAAGCAATGGGAAAAAAAGGTCATGCGGTCTCAATAGTCCAAACTGACCCTATTCCAGAGCGATTGGAGTGTCAGGGTAAGAGGGTAAGTGCATGAAGCGATGCACCCACCATGCATAGTTCACACTGGTCAGGCCTCTGGAGGCAGTGTTATGATCTGTGATTGCTTCACTTGGTCAGGTCTAGACTCAGCAACATTATGTGGTAATGAAGTCATTTGATGATCTGACCGTACTGAATGACCAGCTAATCTTCCCTTATAGCACAGGCATATACTAGGACTCAAATTGTTGTTCTGGGAGCATGAGGAATCATTTTCACACATGAACTGGTCACCAATGTGAAACAAGTCAAATGTACCAATATAGGACTTTTTTGTGCCCATGCAATGTATGTCCTAAAAGAAAAAAATTATAATGAACTGAATTAATGAAATAACTAGTTGCTCTGCTTAAATCTTCCCTCTCTACATCCATGACAGAAAATCCACACTAATTAACTAGTGAACTCACATAAATGACACGGTTTTAATATTTATTCTAGCAAAGCCCACATACATATGCCGGGACATAAGATACAAATTAAAGACACAATACATACTGCATTATGCAACAGAATCACAAGGAGACGGATCTGAGGACTTAATTGTCAAAAAGCCGATCTTCACATAACTCAAGTGGCCCTTTAGATGCACCACCAAACACCTCGATGTTGCTGTCAGACCAGGCCACCACATTCCCAGGCACGTAGGAGGAACAGTTTGCCATGGTGCTGATGTCCACATGTCGGAGAACCCGGTCCCACATGTTGAAGTGACTCAGCTCACCGACAAAAGCCTGCGTGGCATCAAAGCGGCCCCCAACCACGTCCTGTAGAGCCCATAAACAACAAAACACATTAATATTTATTTATATAGCGCTTTTAACAATGGTCATTGTCTCAAAGCAGAGCTGTAATTATTCATTCATTCATTCATTCATCTTCTGTACCGCTTTATCCTCTATTCAGGGTCGCGGGGGACCTGGAGCCTATCCCAGGAGACTTCGGGCACAAGGCAGGGTACAACCTGGACAGGGTGCCAATCCATCGCAGGGCACACACTCATACGCACATTCACACACTCATTCACACACTACGGGCAATTTAGGAACGCCAATTAGCCTAACCTGCATATCTTTGGACTGTGGGAGGAAACCGGAGTACCCGGAGGAAACCCACCAAGCACGGGGAGAACATGCAAACTCCATGCACACAGAGACGGGAATCGAGCCTGGCCGGGGAATCGAACCCAGACCCTGGAGGTGCAAGGCGACGGTGCTAACCACTACACCACCGTGCCGCCGCTGTAATTATTCCTTTTTTAAATAAGGAAATACTGGAAGGGGTTAAAGATAGCACAATACTATATGGAACAATACATTATAACATACTATATGCACCTGACAGTGTCATTTGCATCCCTTTCTATGGTACACAGATAGATAGAGTACCTCATACAGTATACTGATTACTTTATTAGGAATATTAATGCTGAGTAGGGCTCTATTTATTTGCTCTGAAAACAGCTTAATCTTTTCAAGTCTTGGATTATACAAGATGTTGGAAAAATTCCTTTGAGAATCTGGTCCATGTGACTGCATCATACAATTCCTGAAGACTTTTCCTGCAGACTTTGACGATCTACGGCATCCCAAAAATGATAGGAATACTCAAATCAGCCTGTCTGTCTTCAATAAACATGCCATTGTCAAACTCACTAATAACACATTTCCCCCCATGGATACTACCTACAGTAATGATGCTAACCCTTACAGTATGTACATATTTTTATGCATTGCATTGTTGGGACATAATTGGCTAAATAGATAACTTTGTGGATGATTTATGTTAGAAGTTGAGCTAGAAGTAGTGTGTAATTTCTAAAATTATTAGATGTAATTTCATCAGGTGAACTGCAACTTCATGATGACACTACTCTAAATGCTGTAGGTTCTAAAGATAATTTGAGAACATCTGCCCTGGAGAGTTTAAAAGCACTGAGTCTCTTCCTGTAATCTCTATATTTGGCGAGACTTTGTTTCATTGCTCCATGGAGAACGTCCTTATATTCCCAAAAGGTGGCACAGTGGTGCAGCAGGTAGCATAGCTGCCTCACAGCTCCACAGTCCCCAGTTGCATCCTGAGCTCAGGTTACAGTCTGTGTGAAGTTTCACATGTTCTCCCCATGTCTGTGTGGGCTTCCTCCAGTTTTGTGCCACCTCCCAAAGACATGGAGGTGGATTAGCTATGTGAAAGGTCATGAGAGATGCATTAGTCTCTGAATGCGCACTGATGCTTCATCCAAGGTGTATTCCCAAATCATGACTCATGCATAATGTTCTTGAGATAGACTTGGGTCCAATGCAAACCTTTCCCAGAATAAAGTGGTTATTGAAGATGACTAAATAAATATTATTAGGATTGTTTTTGTTGATGTCCCTCTTTATTTCAGGACTGATTCTGAGTTCTGTAGGGTTCAAATAAAAAACAGTTTTTGAATTACACTGAGTTGGTCATCATTATATTAAAAGCACTATGTCTACGATGCGTGAGTGGAGCAACAGAAATGTGTCATCTAAACATTGTGAGTTTGATTCTGTAGCCAGGATCCTGGAGAGCAGATTGATCATGCATTCTCATTGGGGAGGCATACTCGCACTCCCAAATCAATCATACAAACACTAGCCAATCATGTGCATACGTGCATAGCTTATTTAAGCCGAAGTGGGTGGATAGTGCCCTCTAGCAAGGTATACTATCCGCTAACTGTGCATGAGCAGCAGTTGAAAAGGTGAAAAGATGTGAGTGGTAATACATAGTTAGTAGCTGTTCCTGATTGGGGGAGCAGCTCCTTATTAAGACAGAAGAAAATAGGGTTAAAATCCCTAATGTGGAACTCCTGGCGAGTGTAATAAATCAAAATCTATATTAAATGTTATGTATTTTATCAACCTTCTTACATAGTAACATGGTTTACACATTTTGAAAATGAAAATACATGGTTGCCCTTATTCTCACCTGTTCCTGGCCCAGAATGAGGACTCCATCAGGTTTAATAGGGTGCCATGGGGCCAGGTTTTCGCCTGATCCTAGTTTCTGACCACCCTGATAAGCCTCCCACAAACCATCTCTTGTAGTCCATGTAATGCAGATATGGTGCCATCTTCCATCATTCACAGACAGAGGTAACTGTGCCACCTCCATAGGGTTGGAGGGGGAAGAAAGCACACAACTGTGTGAATGTGAACAATGACTACACCCAATTTAAAGGTTATTATGTAAATCTTATTTTCAGCTATATGTATTCTTTAAATATTTAGCAGCATATTATGTTTTTAGCTTAAGAAGACTGAAATGCTCTGACCGATATAGCCTGAAAAAGAATTATATTTACCTTGTCATTGATGAGTAGCTCTATTGGATTGTTGCCCCATTCAATCAGTACAATCTCATTTGCCTGCCCAGGGACACCATAAGAAAAAGGGGTCCCAATGCCAGGGCTGGCACTGGACTTGAGCCACATGCACACAGTAAACGCATACATTTCTGGCAGGCTCTTTTTCACTCTGCCAAAAAGGTAGTTTGTGCGCAGGGGTAAGGAGAGTTTAAAATCCTCAGGGGACTTGAATCCTGTACCTGCTGGCAGAGAGTGTGAATTAGTAATAGGTCACCCCTGGTGGGAATCATAGTTTTCTCTACAACAGCAAAATATGCTTTAACCCTTCCAGTGCCATAGACGTTTAATTTTCTGTCAAATACACCTTTATGATTGCATAAAAAAAAAAAAACAGTGATGCAAAAGACCTTAAAAAGTATAAATAGTCGTGAATACCTTTCTCTAGGTCAGAGATTCGGTTAATAAGGGTGTTCAGGGTGTTTTCTGTTTGCTGACGATGAACAGATGTCTCGTTATACAGCTGTGATTTCTCTTCCTCCAACTCATTGACTTTGCTCAGGAGCTGGCTCTCTAGATCTCCCAGCCTACGTTGCAGCAGTTCTCGTAACTCACTGGGAAATGGAGCTCCAGAGAGGCTGGCTCGCATCTGCTGTTGCTACAACAACAAAAAAAATCATATACAGAAAATCTGAGATCAGAGATCAATTTAATCCTCATCTAGCAATACAGCATATACCTCAATGGCATTTAAAATATATATATGCTTATGAGAGGTATGTTAATGGGGAGGCTTCAGACCTGAAACTGTGCATTTATGTTTTCGAATATATCAGATAGAACAAAAGTTAATATTACTTTTGTTGTTGGTCTTTCGGCTGCTCCCGACAATGGGTCGCAACAGCGGAATATCCAGTCCGCACATCAACTTGGCACAGGTTTTACACCGGATGCCCTTCCTGACGCAACCCTCCCATTTTTATCCGGGCTTGGGACCGGCACTGTATCCAGTGGCTGGGGTGTGGGCACTGGCTGGAATCGAACCCGGGCCGTCCGCATGGCAGGCGAAACACCTACCACTGACCCACTTTATAATGTGTAAATTTGACCAGAATATGGGAATGATGTTGCAAAAATGCAGAACTCTCAAAATTCTGCATCTTATTATTTTGTGGTCATAGAAACACCCGAAAAACAACCATAAAAACATGTGATCATGTGTATCTGTGCTATGTCTTTGCCTGTGTCTTTGCCTGTGTATAGTTGGTTAAAATTACATAAGATTCAGTTCATCACATTGCTTAATGCTAAAAAAAAAGGATTCATGACTCTATACTGCACAACTCTGAGCTTTATATATGTTTATTCAAAAAAACTGCTAAACAAAAAATGTTTAGGGTCTTAAAGGCTACGAAAGCAATTGTTTCATATCCTCCTGACTACCAGGAAAAAAAAATTCAAATTACTTTTATTTTTCCTTTTTCCAATTGTTTGAAAGGTAATGAGCATACTGACAAGTTTGTTTTTTTTTTTTTTACTTTGATGTTCACAATATGTTGTGTCCACCACACTGGACAACGGAAGATAGTACATCAGAAAACGAAACATGAACACAACAAGGAAATTACAAAGAATATTTTTGTAATTTACATTTAATGTACATTTATCCTTTCATTCATTCATTCATTCATTTTCTATACCGCTTAATCCTGTGTTCAGGGTCGCGGGGGACCTGGAGCCTATCCCAGGAGACTTCGGGCACTAGGCGGGGTACACCCTGGACAGGGTGCCAATCCATCGCATGCAGGGCACACACACATACACACACTCACACACCCAATCACACACTACGGTCAATTTGGGTACGCCAATTAGCCTAACCTGCATATCTTTGGACTGTGGGAGGCACGGGGAGAACATGCAAACTCCATGCACACAGAGACGGGAATCGAGCCTGGCCAGGGAATCGAACCCAGACCCTGGAGGTGCAAGTCGACAGTGCTAACCACTACACCACCGTGCCGCGGACATGTACATTTATAATGTACATTTTATAAATGCTCACTTATCATGGAAAAAACATTCATACATTACATTAGAAAATTAATTAAAGTGTTTTTTTAGAGATTCTTGTAAAATAAAACAATAACATTTCAAGATAAAATTTTTACCAATAAAAAAGATTAAGCACTTATATTTTCTTCTTTACATAAAATGTCCTGGTGGTGATACCTGTAGATGCCATTTTCCTAAAGGAGGAAGAGGACGTTCCCAAAGCCCCACCCCTATAAATCTGGTATCATTTAAAAGTGCTGAATGTCCTCTTTAAAGCACAAGTGGAATTTTTTTTAGGTAGCATGCAGGATATGGGAGATATTCAGGTTTACACATGTCCTCTAGAGAGGACAAATTTTAACTGCCGGTAGTCAGGAGGTTATGGCAATGTAGCATAGTCATTTTTAGTAAATACACTATATTCGTACCAATCCCTATATTCGGATCTTGATAAATAATGCAGTAATGTTGTTATTATTTGTCTCATGCCTGTCTAAATTAAACATCAATCTTATTATATATTATACAGTATACAGTATGGATCAGGCAATCATTTAGCCTGACAGATTCTATTAAAAAAGTACAATTAATTTATTCACTTCGTTTTTTCACTTTTCATCTGTAGAGTAGGACCGATAATTAATTGTCATCATTCACTAATTATAGTGGTGTGAGCATTTGCACAGTATAAGAGATATAGATAGAATCAGGTTGGGGATAATCCCTGTAAATCCTCAACTCCGACACTTAATTAACCAAAATTAAAACCTCCAGTGTTGTTGGACAGCCTTTCTTAAAACAGCTAGACTTGTATGATATATAATTGACATTATTAAATTGGACATAAATAAGCTTATACTGTTACACACGTATCCCATTGTAAATAAGGCAAAACTGTATTTTATAATATTCCATCCATCCATCCAGAAACCTCTGTAGTCCAACTAAGGACTGTGGAGGCCAATAGTGATTTTCATTGTTCATATTCCCATGTCATTCACACACAAGCCTGCTTGTCTTTAGACTGTGGGAGGAAACTGGCGTACCCGGAGGAAACCCACCAAGCACGGGGAAAACTTGCAAATCCCACGCACACAGACCCCTAGGCAGGAATCAAACGGGGACCCTGGAGGTGCAAGGCAAACCACTAAACCACTGTGCAGCCATTTTATAACACTAACACAAATGATTTGGTCTGGAATCAGCCGCACCTGTATGATACAGTAAAGTGTCCTTAACTGTGGGAGCAGTTCCTCTCACCTCCAGGTTTTGAAGTCTTTCCTTTAGACTCTGCATGGTCTTCCCCAGCGCATCCAGAGTTTCGTTCGGATCTCTCGGGACATCATCCATCGTGTCTTCCTTGCCGGTCCTCCACGATGAGGACTCCTCAGCAGTGGTCTCACATTGAGACAGTTTGGATGTCAGATCTTTGATGGTACCCAGCTGATGGGTTATTGTCTCTTGTTGGTGGAGAACAGTCTCCCTGAGCTGCATCACTGTCTTCTTCAGTCCTTCACTCTGGATATTGTGAATGAACTCCGTCTGGACGGGACAGCTCGGGTCTTCATCCACAGGAATCACCGTGCACAGAAAGCGTGTGTCCCCCGTGTCTCTGTCCTCCTGACCGCGCGCCGCTTTCACTCTAACGCAGGTGACGGAAAAGACGCACAGAAGCAAAACGGCGGGACGCCTCATTGTCGGAGATAATGATAAGAACGGCAACAATAACAAGGCTGATGATGATGATGATGATGATGTCCAATTCAGAGAATTAGGGTCAACTTTGCCCTGGATTTTCCCATGCGCGCGGACTTTGGAATCATTTGCCCACTAAACAGCACTTCAACAGCACAGCCGGTTTACACTATCTCTCCTCCTCTCCTCTTCTCCTCTTCTCTCCTCCTCTCCGTCCTGCGCTCGTACCGACACTGGGCTTAAAGCCTCCACTTCCCCTCCCTGTAGGCTGATAGTACAGTAGCCTGTTTACGTCACCACAGATGCGCGTAAAGTAAAGAACCAGTGAAATCAACCAGGAGAACATCCTGACAAAAAACATGAATTCATAGAAAACGATGATCAGTATATCATTTACAGAGGTGTTAAGTGACGAATACTTTGTTACCTCACTTAAGTAGAAATTAATTAGCTGTAATTATTTTTCAGCCGACTTTTTACTTCCACTCTTTACATTTTAAAAATAACCTCGTTACTCCTATTTTTATGATCAGAAAGCGCAACCCCCCCCCCCCCCCCCCCCCGCCCTTAAGTAAAAAGCTTGGGTTGATACTTCAACTTCTAAAGAAGTATTTTTGAACCCTAGTATCTACTGTATACTTCTACTGAAGTAATGAATGTGAATACTGATCATTTGTCATTGCTGTCAGTTTACTTCACAGTTTAGTTGTAAGTGACATGGTGCACCATGATGAGCTTTTTAAAATTATTATTACACATTTTTTTACATTCTCACAAGCACTGCCAGTCAAAAAATTTGGGCCCGTCTTTTAATTCACTGGTCTTTGCCATTTTTTTAAATTCTCTAACTTGTAAAACATGCAAAAATGCAGTAATCTCCTTTAAACAGTTGATACTAAGATGTTTCTCCTATACCCTGTAAAACCTTCATAACGGCTCTAATCTGAGGAGATGTTTGTTAATTGGTGATTTCTCAGGCTGGTAATGCTAAATGAACTTCTCCACTGCAGCAGAGGTAGGTTTTAGCCTTGCTTTCCAGGCATGGTCTTCATGAGAGCCGGTTTCATCTTGGTGCTTGATGGGTTTTGCAAATGCACTTGACAATACTGAACTATTCCCTTCTTAAAGTGCCCGTATTATGCCATTTGAAAGGTTACTAATATTGCTTTATGAGTTTCTTAAAACAGGTTTACATGTATGCAAGGTCAAAAAACACTTTAGTTTTCTTCAAAAATAGATTTAATTTTATTTCTAACGTAAACGACTTGTGTAAAGCAGTTCGAAGATTCAGTCTGTCTAAACCCCTCCTTTCCAAGAGCCCTCACGGCTGTGATTGGTCAGATGGCGTGGTCCTTTATGATTGGTCTACTGCTACAGCGTGTGTCGGAAAACGAAACGTCCATTACCATAACTGAACGACAACTCTGGAGACCCGTCAATACATAGAAAAGATGGCGTCGGTTTTACCCTATCAATTCGAGCCGGAGTCTGACGATGAAACGGTTGAAGTGGTACATCGACAAGAAACTGTTTCGCTAGTACGACTGGAGCCGGACGTTTCTCAGTGTTAAGTGTCACATGTTAACAAGAGTGTGGTAATGTTAATTGTAAGATGGCAGGCAAGTTGTTCGCGACGTAGAACATGGGTGGACATTATGCAAATATGTTACTTAGTGACGTGGATCCGTAACAGAAAAAGATTAGAATTGCTAACGACTCGTTTAGGCGAATGTGAGCAGACTCCTTTTTTCAATAGACAAAAATTTCATTTATCGTGCACTGTTGGCATCACAACTTTGCAGAAAGTTTATTTTCACATACAGCTACATGACACACTGCATGAAAGATCATATTTGAAAAAGCATGGGGCACTTTAAAATAGCATCTGATTGTTGTTTTTATAATTTCATATATGTTATTTCATGTTTCAGTTTTGAATCTCCAGTATTGTTATGGGATGCACAAAATCAATCACAAAACAAAGCATTCATTAGAAGGTGTGTCCAAATTTTGACAGGTTCTCTAGGATATTATGAATTTTGTTGCACAATTACACAGTTTTACAGATTTTGTATTGTCATATGGGCAGAGGTGGAAAGTAGTGAATTACATTTACTTGCATTACTGTAATTGTGTAGATTTTTTTTGTGCACTTCTACTTTTTAAAGTAGTTTTTAAAATCTGCAATTTTACTTTTGCTTAAGTATGTTTTGTTTAAAGTATTGTACTTTACTACATTTTAAATCATATTCGCTACTGAGTAAAAAATAAATGAATGAAAATGAAAAATAATACAAATAATACAATGGGGATTTTTATAAGGGTAACTTTACTTGTACTTCAGTAAAAGTTCACTAAAGTAACAGTACTTTTACTTAAGTACAAAATTTGATTACGTTTTCCACCTCTGAATATTGGGGAATGGATGTGTAGAGGTTATCATGGGTGCCTGACATTTCCCTGGGTTGGGGGTTCAAACCTGGTCTGTATGTGTGGAGTTTGTATGTTATCCTTGTTCCTTGTTGGTTTTCTGTAATTAGTCTAATGTTTTTCCCATAGTTCAAAGCCATGTTGTGTAGGCTAATTGGTGTTTCCAAATTGCCGTAGTGTGTTAGTGAGTGTGTGCACCTGTGTCGTGTGATGGGTTACCTCCCCCCTTTAGGGTGTCTCCTGCCTTGTGCCTGAGTGCCCTGCGATTGGTTCCAGCAAGGGCCTTAGAATGTTGTAATGAAACATATTTGCAAAGAACGTGACAACTTGACATCTCCTATTAAAAATTGGTTTAAGAATGCTGCCATACACTCACTTGAGTACATTTACATTTACATCTTATCCAGAGCGACATACAAAATGCTTTGAAGTAACCGACACTTTGTCCTTTTTTCTTCTCTTTCTTTTTTGTGTAACCGGTATGGAGCATTAGTAGATAACTTGCACAAACTAAAGTCCTGTATACTAGGACTCTTTACAGCAGTATATTGTAATCTGTGCAACCAGGCATTTGTCACAGGAAATTATATTAAAGGTCAGTGAATTACAAAATTAACACTTTACCAATCATATCAGCTTTAAAAGTTTATTCATCCAAATTGTTGGTTAAGGGGGGGGGGGAATCAATTTCCTGTAAATTCTGTAATGGAAGAGAGAAATCCAGTGGCATGCTGTGTGCTGACATTTTATATGCACCCTTTTAAGTGTACTGTAGTTTATATTAAAAGTTCTGTGTTTATTTTTCTACCAGTATATTATTTAGAACTTATCCAGAATGTCAAAAAGGCAAATATATATGCCTATAGACTATAATAGATATAATACAAATAGTAGCATTCTAATTAAATGGTGTCACGTTCTGCTATGGTGTTGGACTGTGGGCTGGGTGTTGAGGCATAGATGCAGAGGGGATGCAGTGAAACGCAAATAGTCTTTAATAAGAATCAAACAAAAAGCAAACATGAACAAAACATGAACTAAGAGTTGGCTAAAATCATGGAGCATGCTAACAAATGAGAACTCAAAATACAAACAGACTCGGGATGACATGATCTAATACAGTACAGACATGGGATACTAACTGGACAAGACAAGACACACGAAACATCCTAACGGAATAAACATTAGGGACTGTGCATGCAAGGGGTAAACAAACACAAGACAGGCTTGGCTAGGTCTATTGGCTGAGCTGCACATTAGCTGCTAAGCTAGCTCATAGCTAATCAGACTAATGGCTACACCAGCCAGTAGCCTGAGACACAAGGGAATGAACAGACAAGGTACACAGCAGACTAGGTATGAAACAGACTAAGAACTCTAAAGGTTAGTGGCTAAAGATGTTAGTACCTAAACAGACTAAGAGCTAAGCAGACACTGAGACTAGACAGACACGAAGACTAGACAGACTAAGATCTAGACATGTTAGTATCACCCTCATTAGTATTGAAACAGACTACTAGCTAAACATGCAATGGGGGTTACTTACACAAAAGGGTAAACACAAAAGGCTAATTCTCCTAGAGGCTAATCCTGCTAGGAGACACAGAGACAAAGAGACATAAACTAAATCAAAGCAAATGCAAACTTAACTTAAAGTGCTCCTGAAACAAAAAGGCCAACCATACTGTTTAAACTAAAACAGAAAAGAACAAAACAAAACCCACATAACAGAAATCAATGCTCGACCCAGTTTCCCAGAACAAACAGGTATTTATAAAAGTGCTAATGAGCCTCCTCAGTTCAGGTGAGTATCCATGTCACCTGACCGAGGAGGCTTCTGGGAAACTGAGTCTAGGAACCAAAACTACAAAGTAAAAACACTGCCCTCTAGTGGGCAACCCTCACAGTACCCCCCCCCCTTAAAAACGCTCCTCCGGAGCGCTAACGGAGGTCCTGGGTACCCTTCCCCCATGTCCCGGGTCATTCCACCCGACTGCGACGCCGACGAGCAGGCTCCCCAAGGTGGGTGGGAGGGTGGGCGAGCTTGAATTGCCGCCGAAGCCAGGCACCGGGTGCAGCAGCGGCCTGCACCCGAGGCTGGGTGGCGGAGGCAGCAATGGCTCGTCCTCGGGGCTGAGCGGCGGTGAGCTCATGACGTCGTCGGGTGGCGGAGGCAGCACTGGGCCGATGCCGTAGGCCGGGCGGCGGAGGCAGTGCCGGATCGCTGGTGTAGGCCGGGCGTTGGAGGCAGTGCTGTGTCGCTCTTGCCGGTGGAGCGATGGCTGCAGCACTGAGTCGCCCTCCAAGTCGGGCGGCCGATGCAGCACTGTGTTGTCCTCACGCCGGGCGGCCTCTGCAGTACTGTGGCCTCCTTTGACACCGGGTGGCGATGGAAGCACGCTCTCGAAGTCTGGCGGTGGAGGGTCGCTGTCACCGCTGTGAACGAAGCTAGAGAGCGTGGTGAGGGTTTTCCCTGGCGAGGTCCTGGCTGGGCTCTGGGGACATGGAGACTCCCACTGAGGCCCGCTGGCGAAACTGGAGCCTCCCACTGAGGCCCGCTGGCGAAACTGGAGCCTCCCACTGAGGCCCGCTGGCGAAACTGGAGCCTCCCACTGAGGCCCGCTGGCGAAACTGGAGCCTCCCACTGAGGCCCGCTGGCGAAACTGGAGCCTCCCACTGAGGCCCGCTGGCGAAACTGGAGCCTCCCACTGAGGCCCGCTGGCGAAACTGGAGCCTCCCACTGAGGCCCGCTGGCGAAACTGGAGCCTCCCACTGAGGCCCGCTGGCGAAACTGGAGCCTCCCACTGAGGCCCGCTGGCGAAACTGGAGCCTCCTCACCTCCAGTTCAGTCCCCTGTTTTGACGTGGGGCAAGCTGATTATCCCTGGTCAGCTTGCCCAGGTGTTATAGTCCCAGCCCCCCCCCAAAATTCTCTCCCGGGGGGGCCCCTCTGCTATGCCTCTTGTATGGTCGAGCATTCTGTCACGTTCTGCTATGGTGTTGGACTGTGGGCTGGGTGTTGAGGCATAGATGCAGAGGGGATGCAGTGAAACGCAAATAGTCTTTAATAAGAATCAAACAAAAAGCAAACATGAACAAAACATGAACTAAGAGTTGGCTAAAATCATGGAGCATGCTAACAAATGAGAACTCAAAATACAAACAGACTCGGGATGACATGATCTAATACAGTACAGACATGGGATACTAACTGGACAAGACAAGACACACGAAACATCCTAACGGAATAAACATTAGGGACTGTGCATGCAAGGGGTAAACAAACACAAGACAGGCTTGGCTAGGTCTATTGGCTGAGCTGCACATTAGCTGCTAAGCTAGCTCATAGCTAATCAGACTAATGGCTACACCAGCCAGTAGCCTGAGACACAAGGGAATGAACAGACAAGGTACACAGCAGACTAGGTATGAAACAGACTAAGAACTCTAAAGGTTAGTGGCTAAAGATGTTAGTACCTAAACAGACTAAGAGCTAAGCAGACACGAAGACTAGACAGACTAAGATCTAGACATGTTAGTATCACCCTCATTAGTATTGAAACAGACTACTAGCTAAACATGCAATGGGGGTTACTTACACAAAAGGGTAAACACAAAAGGCTAATTCTCCTAGAGGCTAATCCTGCTAGGAGACACAGAGACAAAGAGACATAAACTAAATCAAAGCAAATGCAAACTTAACTTAAAGTGCTCCTGAAACAAAAAGGCCAACCATACTGTTTAAACTAAAACAGAAAAGAACAAAACAAAACCCACATAACAGAAATCAATGCTCGACCCAGTTTCCCAGAACAAACAGGTATTTATAAAAGTGCTAATGAGCCTCCTCAGTTCAGGTGAGTATCCATGTCACCTGACCGAGGAGGCTTCTGGGAAACTGAGTCTAGGAACCAAAACTACAAAGTAAAAACACTGCCCTCTAGTGGGCAACCCTCACAAATGGCAACATGTATATAATTTAACTTAATCTTTATTAGTAGCACTTATAGCAATTGTGTGTGTGTTTTATTATCAGAACAAATGAATAATAAAGATTAAATAAAACAATGAATATAACATTTGTTTTAGTCTATGGCTATTACAGCTTTAATAAGTACCTGGTTTTATATATTTTTTTTGCATGTATTGGTGTATACGTTTATACAGTATGGTGTACTATGTGTATGTGTATAAGACATATTGTGACTAGACATGTTTTTTCATTTGGAGAACAATTTTCAGATTCAAATATAACAGCATCTTCTGTCCCATGTGCATAAACCTTGCTGTAAGCAGCAGAGTGACCCCTGGCTCGGCTCTCTGCAGAGGCCACTGCAATGAAAGGTGATGCCAGATGCAGTGTATGTTCCAGTCGGACACTGCTGAGCTATCAAAATTCTCACACCTTTCATTCTAGGCTCAGGATATTAGATACAAAGGAAAGAATACAAGGCTTGGTTGTATAGAATAGAAGTATTGAACACATTAAATGGTATGAACACTAAACAATTATAAAGGGTGACCATAAAGTCCTTCCATGATTAAATCCAATCAATAATTATGATTTAAGAGTTAATATTAATATATATATTTAAAAATATGGATTTTTTTACATGCTTTTATAAAAACATTAATCTTATTTCATAACATGAACCAATTTACACATTTTAATATATAATCAGCAATAAGATATATTTTTGTACATAGCATGGGTTTAGTGTAATATGTGTTTGAAATCTGGGAAAGACTTTATTCTAACCCTGTAAACTAAACAGGAGGTTCTGTTACATAACGTTGGAGATCAACAGAGGTCCGGCATGGCAAAGAAGTTGTTTTATAAGGTCAAGCCTTCTAATCTCCTTGTCAGCGTAAAACTTTTGACCACTGACGTGTGCAATATTGTGTAACCATCAGGGGTCAATCCTCAACTGAACTTATGTTGTTGTCAAGGCAGCAATCTAACATACAGTAACAAAGTAAACCAAACCCGTAATCTGTAGCCTTAATAATTTTATTGATATCCAAACATAATAACCATTGTAGAGCTTTTTGTATAAGTTAGGAATGTGTGTTTTGAAATGTTTTAAAAGTGACAAATGAAAGAAGTTCAAATGATGTTCTGGTGAGTTAATAACCATGCCCTAATCACTAGTGAATAGCATATTCGCTGTTGTCATACCAATGATATTTACACAACGCAGTCCTAAGCAAGCAATAATCAGTTTTTCTCACTACAGTATAAGAGCAATATATTGGATGTAATAAATGAGTATAAAAATTTGTAAATCTGAGTTCAATCAGTTCCTAATCCTGCATTAACGGAAATAAAAGCCAGATATTCTGATTTCTAATTGAAAAACTGAATCGGTCCCATTTCAAGTAGGTTTAAATCCTTGACTCTCATAATACAAAAATCCTTGTATTTGAATAGATCCTTTCATAATCTTATATGCCATATTGTGTAAAATTAAATAGATAAAATACCCCTCAGGGATTTTCATGAAAAGCTTTGAAATGGGTTGTGTCTGCAGCCACAGTGAGCATTGAGCAGACATCCATTTAGGCATTATCATGACAGTGAAAAATCCAATGTTAAATCACACATTTAGAAAATGAGTCAGTTGTCAGAGACTGGGGGAAAATGCATGCTGGTGCAGGTGTGTTCATACTGTAGGTCTCCCTGTTATGTAAAAAAAATGTGGTATTAAACTAATCTTTTAATAAAAAGACTAAAAGCATTTTAATCTTTACAATTCTCACCATTTATATCAGTTTTAATCTTTACAATATTTGCATAGTAATTATTTAAGGAAAATAATATTTTTAATGAAACTAATCAGATATTAAATAAGTTCAGCTCTAGTGAATTAATACAAAATCAATCCAAGGCAGGATTCTTGTTTACATTTTTTTAAGAATGCTTAAATATTTATTTGTAAATAGTAAATTATTAATACATTTCTAATTAATAAAAAATAAGTTCTTCTGTTGAACAGACAACATAGTATTTTTCCCCAAATACTTTTAAAAACACAACATAAAGCGCCATACCAGAAAATATAATGAATAGCATGAAAATACATTGCTTAAAAAAAAATGAATAGTGGTGTTAGAGAGACAGAGTGCTATTATTTGTTTGCGTCACTATAATAACACAATGTTGTTTTTTTTCTTATATCTTATTTTTTTGTAAAATAGGCAAATATACTTTTGTTCTTTAAATAATCAGTACATCCAAAAGTGAACGGCAATATAAAAAAAGCATGTGTCGTTAATATTCAGAAACTAAATAAATCACAAATTTACTTATGACGCTTAGTCATAAATTAGCAATTCAAATTAAAACGTATTTTACAGGATCTTGGGTTGTTGAGAGTCTACATTTGATGAAACAATCATATAAGCAGGCCACACTTTATCTCCATGCCGAGCTTCTGCCTGTTTGATCGAGCTAATCTTGTTTGAAGTTTCATTTGCTGGGGGGTCACAGGATGTCATCACTTCTTTTATGTTGGCACAGCTCAACGTTGAAGCCATTGAAATGATAATGCAACCTTTTCACCATCTGGATCATTTTATTGTGCTCCAGCATGGTTATTCTGATCATGCTCAGTTGTAGGACAAAGTTGGAAAATGACTTTATTAACCAGATGGCTGTTCTATTTTTCCAGTTTTATTTGCTTTTTGTATTATTTTCCCCAGATAAGCAGAAAGGCATTTAAAATTAAATGTGCTGTTATATCTATATCTATATCTATATCTATGTTATTATTATTATTATTATTATTATTATTATTGTAGTAGTTGCAGTTAAAGGAACTTGGAATTGCCATGAGCACAGTAGTTGTAGTGTAGTATATAACTACAGTCAGGTCCAAAAATGTTTGGACAGTGACACTATTCAAAATAAAGCAATCAAGACTTAAGGGGGTTACAAATGTGCCATTTACAGTTTAGATTTTTTTTTTACAGTCCCTCGATTTTCACAGTATCTAAAGTAAGTGAACAAAGTAGCATAATCACAAATATTAGGATTATTTTTAATGTTTGGATGCAGGAGCTTCATTTCAAAACCATTATGGTATTGTCCAGAGACAAACATACAAAGGTGGTGTCTTTTTCAGGGGTTTGTTTTTGAGGGATTCTTCTTTCAGTCTCTCCGTCAAGAGGTAAAATATTTGCTCAGTTGAGTTGAAGTCTAGTGATTAACTCGGCCAAGATAAAAAACCTTCTACTTTACCTCCCCTGATGAAGTCATTTGTTTTGGGTCATTGTCTTCCTGTATGATGGCGTTCTTTTCAATTAGTTTGTGTGCATTTCTCTTTAAATTGGCAGACAGGAAGTTTCTACAGTGCTGTGAATTCATTCTGCTACCAGCATCCGTTACATCATCCATAAAGATTAGTAAGATTGTTCTAGAAGCAGCCATGCAAACCTAAGCCCTGACGATACTTATCTATGCTGTGCTGACTGATGGATCATTAGCAGATCCTTTCTTTCTGTACATATTGGACACTTCATCATTTTAGTAGAGGTTAATCTATGAAGAAACAAAAGAAATTACCCTTCTGTTACAATACTTTTTGAGGATATGCTTAAAAAAGCAATTATGCAAGTTTTTAAATAATTTGAGTATAAAACACATTTTTTCATTCATTCTCCTTCATTTCAGGAGACTTAGTGAACAAAGTAGGGTACACCCTCGACAGGGTGCCAATCAATTAAACTAATCAACACATACTCACTACAGGCAACTTTGGTACTGCATGTCTTTGGATTGTGGAAGGAAACCCACCAAGCACGGGGAGAACATGCAAACTCCACGCACATAGCCCAAAGGCACAAACCGAACACTCAACCCTGGAGGTGTGAGGCCACAGTGCCAAACCACTATGCCACCTTGCCCCCAAGTAATATACAAATTCTCCAAAATAGTACTTAGTAAGGAAGTACATATGTTATGCTCAAGTATGTTCCATCCCTGGCAGAAGACTAATTTGGGTTGAAAAATCTTTTATTCCACAGAGCAAGACCATATTGACATCACATGATGTCACAGTGCTCTTACAGTCAATGCACTTGTACATAATCTCCACCATATTGGTGTTAATGTAAAAAACTCATGATGAAACCCATCTCAAACAATCTTTCCATCAGAAAGACTCAAAAAAAAAAAAAAAAAAAACCCCATCGTAGTCACTCCCAACTTTAACAACATGTCTGAATTTACACAGGATGGTGCAAATAACCAAACACATTTATATCAGTTCTTTAAAACCCTTAAAACCCAAGCGGCACATATCCGTGCTGGCAACACAGCATCGGTCAATAACATAAAAATATATATGTGCACATCCTTGCCGGTTGTTAACAGGGAGTTACAGCTTCAGACATCAAACTGTGCATTTGGGTTTTTTGGATATGTTTGGCAGAGCAAAAATGATCATTACTTTTAACACATGTAAATGTATCCACTACCAGAATATTTTAATAAATGAATGAATGAATGAATATGGGAAAAAATGTAGAACTGTAAAAATTAGCATGTTATCAACATTTTATAGTCTTAAAAACTACTGAAAACAACCAGGAAACCATTTTTTTTGGTTATTCATGTTTGTATAGTTCAATAAAATGAAATATAAATATATTGAATGAAACTTGGGGCGGCACGGTGGTGTAGTGGTTAGCACTGTCGACTTGCACCTCCAGGGTCTGGGTTCGATTCCCCGGCCAGGCTCGATTCCCGTCTCTGTGTGCATGGAGTTTGCATGTTCTCCCCGTGCTTGGTTGGTTTCCTCCGGGTACTCCGGTTTCCTCCCACAGTCCAAAGATATGCAGATTAGGCTAATTGGCGTTCCCAAATTGCCCGTAGTGTGTGATTGGGTGTGTGAGTGTGTGTATGTGTGTGTGCCCTGCGATGGATTGGCACCCTGTCCAGGGTGTACCCCGCCTAGTGCCCGAAGTCTCCTGGGATAGGCTCCAGGTCCCCCGCGACCCTGAACACAGGATTAAGCGGTATAGAAAATGAATGAATGAATGAATGAAACTTGACTCATTGCACAGACACCAGCATTAATGACGTCAGGTTTCATTCAGTATACAGTGTTTAGACTTTCATTCAAAATTCTGAACATATTTACATATCCATTCATTACTCTCTCTCTCTCTCTTTTTCTTTTCATTGCAAGGCATAGAAGTTGTCCTTTGTTGCAATCGGTTTATTTTTATGAATAATTTTGAGAGCAGTGAGCGCCCTCACGTGGTTTAACAATAGCATCACACCGTCAACAGCCCACTTTTGCGTGAATTATATTGAATGTGTGCAAAAAAAAAAAATTTAATTTGTATTTTAAAAATATTTTACCATTTTGAACGTACTCAGCACCATGTATAATCTATATCGAACGTCTATGTCAGAAAAATATTCTTGCTATAAAAATATATTTCATGTTTTGTAATTTTATTTGGAAGGAGCAGGTTTTACTTAGTACAAGGCGAACTAGGGAGACATTATTCACTACGTTCAATAGAAATGAAAGACCATTACTTTCGATGGTCTTCTCTCTTCTATTACAGAAGAATATCCTTCCGCTCAGGACTATATTATCTTATTGCAAATTGCACACATGTCAGATTAACAGACATTTATTATAGATAATGGTGCGAATTGATTAAAAATACATATTTCTGTAATCTTTTTTGAAAATATGTACAGAATACGGTTTTAAACCGACTGTTGAAGTGCGGGATTCTTTAAAAAAAAAATCCTCCGCCATTTTTATTCGGCGTAACCGGAAATACAAATAAAACTGCTTCCGCTTTCCGTTAGCTGGTGAGTATGGTTAGCTCTTTCTTCTTTTTGTTATTGTTTTATTTATGCAAAGGAAATCAGTTGCTTACTATGAAATGTATGTTTTGTGGAGGTTTGTGTTTTTAAAGAATTCGCGGGTTTAATCAGCCCTACACCTGCTAAGGTAGCGAAGTTAGCTCGGTGCGCGTGTTATTATTCCCAGTGTACGAGCTCGCGCGCCACCGGGTAACCTGCTTATTATGTTTGTTTCACGTCCGCGCGTAAGGGATGAATTATAGCGCGTTTAAACGCCAGTGTACTCTTTTTCTCTCTCTCTCTCTCTTTCCTAACTTCACACCGCAGTGATGTGTCCTTCTTTTCACCGCGGCAGCTCATCCTGTTAGCTCGCTAGTTAGCCTAGCTGGCCCCTCTGTAAGCCTGCCGCTTGGCGCGCGTGCAGTTTAAAGTTGTCTGGTTTCATCGGTGAAGTTTGTGCCTTGCTTTTAATGCATGCTGTGGTAATTATATGTGCAGTGCATCTACATGTGTGTATATGCATGCGTGTAAACCACGGGAGGGGTGTGTGTGTGTGCAGTATTGTAAAAGCCCGGTGTTCTGCACTGCAGTCTGTTTGCGACACCGCCTTACTGATGCACCCTGTGCAGTGCTGGTTATTCGTTCTGTGTTCAGTTCAGTTATTAAATGATCTCACTCAGTCTGGTTAGGAAGCACATTGCGTCTCGCGCGCATGGTGTTCATCACATCATGTGAGTGACGTGGAGTGTGCGCTTGTCATTGCAGACAGGATGAGTTTGAGCTGATTATCCCGCGCACGCCTGACTGAACCGCACGCGCCGCCGTCATGGCATTCGTGGCCACGCCCAGCGCCACCGTGGTGGACCAGACCACCCTCATGAAGAAGTACCTGCAGTTCGTAGCCGCCCTCACCGACAACAACACACGTAAGTATTAAGCAATTTCCCTTTGGGATTAATAAAGTTCTTTGAATCTTGAATCTTGAATCTTGAAGTATCAAGCATGACCCCCCCCCCCCTCTCTCTCTCTCTCTCTCTCTCACACACACACACACACGATACTTCTGTTTGGAATCAGAGTGTAAATCTCACGTTGGCATCACCTCCTTAACCCAAGCACAACGGAGACGTGTTCACATGCCGACACATCGAATATCAAAATAAGTGACTTTCCCAAACCTTACCGTGTCAGCATGGTTTTGCTCTCACAAACAAAAGTCTCGCAACATGATTTATCCGTTTAACTTCCCAACCTTGCACCACCTAAAGCCAGAAAAGATAGAAGTTCCTCATTAACTAGTCTTCAACTTTGAGAAACTGCCATGACATTGTTTTAACTTCTACACGGGAAGTCATTACATTTGTTTTCGCCAAGAGTTGCATTAGTTAGCCGCAATCTTGTATTGATAACGTGAAAGTCAAGCATTCAATAAAGTCCAAACACCACATGTTCCTTCTTAATATACGAGAGTGAGTCAAAATATTACCTGAACTCTGGCTGTACAATTTATTTTAATTCACTTTTAGCAAAGGTCAAATACAAACTTTTTACAAAATAATCTGTTTTGCTTTTCAATACACTTTGTCCATCTGTATTCCCTCATTAAAAAATGTTTAAGGCTGAGCTGTGAGCCACGAATGTGACTTTTTACTTCTTCATCCTAAGTGAACCTTCATCCTCGTAGGGGTCCTTTCAGGAGACCAAAGGTCAGGCGGATCAATATCCAGGAATATAGGGAGGATGTTTTAACGACTCAAAAAGTTCTTTCAGAGAGTCAACAGTGGGAGCAGAATGCCCTTGGATAGCATTCCTCGATTAATCTGATGTTTAGTTTTCAGCTCTTTAATAAGCATCTCACTGTGACAAGCACTGTTGATTGCTGGAAATGGTCCAAGAATCCCAGATAACTGTCAGCACCAATTTTCCAAATGATAATTGACTTTTGAACTTTTTCTCGGTCAGGCAATTGAGGATATTTCCTTTCCATACTTTGCCACTTACACTCAGACTCGTAGTGATGAATCCATGTCTCTGATTCCTTATAAGAAAATTTCTCCTTCCTTAGAGTATCACTTCAAACTTTGTTTACAGATATGCAAACACTACTTTTTATGCTGTTCTGTGAGTTCTTTTGGCACCAAGTGTACCCCCAGACCGCAAAAAAACAAAACACTGCACTCTGATCTTTCTTCGTGCAAATCACAAGTGGCAATCCATTTTTGCTCACACTGCAGTTACAAATGAATTGATATAACTCGTTCACACCTGCACAGCAGTGACTGGGGAGAAAGTAGCCTTGAAAGGAAAGCGTTGATAAGAGGCGGTGAACAGAAGCTTTAATATAACCGAAGAGGGAATATAAGAGTATAAGTAGTGACGTCAGATCACTAGGTCTGCTCAGAAATAAAGCAAACTAGCACTTTTTTACTTTAGAATGTGTTGTACCTTTTAGTTTTTGAGTTTTGTTCAGTGGTCATACAAACAAACTTTATTAAATCTATACCATTGATTAGAGAGAGTGGTTAACATTTAACAGTTGGTAAAAGACAAATCTGTTCTGTCTGTCCTTTCAAACTTGTACTTATCATTTTTTCTTTCTTTCAACAATATTTTTATTGATTTTAACAGGGATAAAACAGGGTAAACATGTAATATTTTAATGCAGGTTTTATAATCCCCTTATAAACCCTATAGCTCCCACCCCGTCCCTCCCCGACTCCAAGCCAGTTTTACAAGCATAAGAAAGGCTAAACGCCAGGCATTGAGAGAAACCAAAAAAGAAAAAAGAATATGGAGCTGGAAGTTTTTTGGTTCTACGTGCAAAAAATAAATAAATAAAGAGGAATAAAAAGGGGAAAGAAAGCAAACAAACAAGTAATTAAATAAGACAGGAATCAAACTATAAATGTATATGAAAAAAGTGAAGGAAGGGCCCCCACACCTGTTGAAATTTAAAGTCTGGGTAATGAATTGAATAGTGAATCTTCTCCAGGGACAGACAGGACATGATATCTCTGAGCCACTGGGCGTGAGTGGGTGACGTGGCATCCTTCCACTTGAATAAAAGAGAACGCCTGGCCAGGAGTGTCGCAAAAGATAACAATCTCTTTTTGGCTGGACTTAGACTCTTACCCTCTTCTCCAGTGACACCAAAAAGAGCAATCAGAGGGTCTGGTTCAAGATTGCAATTCAATATGAAGGACAGGGTCTTAAAAACATCCCTCCAGAATTTTTCCAAATTCGGGCATGTCCAGTACATATGAATAAGAGACGCCTCTCCACTTTTACATTTATTACAGCAAGGATCAATGTCTGGGTAGAAACGGGAGAGTTTAAGTTTGGAGAAATGAGCCCTGTGTACAACCTTAAACTGTAATAAAGAGTGGCGGGCACATAAGGAGGTTGAGTTGATAAGTTTAAGAATTGAATTCCAAGTATCATCTGATAGTGACAAATTTACTTATCATTTTTTCTTGGGATAAATCAAATGCAGCAGTAATGTCAAGGTGACTACATCCCCAACCACACAGAAGAGCATATAGTGTATAGTTAAGGTTATTAGTCCAAGGTATGCAATGTAGGAAGAGAAGTTATGCTCAGCATGCGCCCAAATGGTTTTTAATGGCTTTTGTTAATGACCTTAAGTAGGAGGTGTGTATGAGAGAGTGACAACTCTGACGGGTTGTGTTTATGCATGATGAGACAATTTGGTAGTGTAAGAGAAACCAATACCATCTTACTCACACATTCATGTCACTTTCAGAGGATGAGACCAAGCTGAAAATGATGCAGGAAGTCAGTGAAAACTTTGAGGTAAACTTTAAAATCCGTCACATGAAAGCCTCAGCATTTTTTTTTCTCCTAGATTGCATTTAAGTAAAATGATTTGACTTGTTTTTCTAGAACGTGACATCATCTCCACAGTACTCAACGTTTCTGGAACACATCATCCCTCGCTTTCTCACCTTTCTCCAGGACGGAGAGGTGCAGTTTCTTCAGGAGAAGCCCACACAGGTGCTTAATTCTCTCTTCCTACCTAACCACTATCTAAGTTCAGTTACTTTTAACCATAATTCTGGAAGCTCCTCATGGTTTCTGCACAGTCAGCTTCATTATTCTAATGTTCTCTTCCAGCAATTAAGGAAACTGGTCCTTGAAATCATCCACCGCATCCCTACCAATGAGCACCTGCGCCCTCATGTAAAGAACGTCCTTTCTGTGATGTTTCGCTTCTTGGAGGTTGGTTTGACTTCACTGTAGTTTTCCCACATTATAGTAAACTATAAATTACTATAGTAACTATAGATTTTTTTTTCCTTCATAGATTGAAAGTGAGGAAAATGTGCTTATCTGTCTTCGCATCATCATCGAACTGCATAAACAGTTCAGACCTCCGATCTCTCAAGAGGTGAAACACTGCATCATCTCCAGCTGTGTTATTTTCATAGCACGATTAAGCAGCCAAAGCAACTCTTTACCTTTTTTGTTTTCTAACAGATTCATCATTTCCTGGACTTTGTGAAACAAATCTACAAAGATCTGCAAAAAGTAGTGGTATGTAGCTTAAGTTTTAATTCATTATTCTGTATATTTATATTCAGATTTTACAATGAATTGTCCTTTGTTTCAGTTTTTAAAATTAATCGTATTTATATCACAGATCTACTGATCTCTTTATTCTGATTAATCTGAAGTGTCAATCTTTTATAACAACAACTAAGCAATAAACTTTTATAACAGACGCTCCACATAAACAGAAAAAATATACTTATTGCATATTTTGAACTGAAATGCTTAACATTTTTGGAGACTTTATGAAAAAAATTCTGTTTTTGCTGAACATTTGAATTAACAGTAGACATTTCTGTTTACTTAAACAGGTTTGTATCAGTCAGAAAAATACCAGTTTGAAAATATTCACTACTACAGCTGTTTTTAACATGAAGCCTATATACTAATTTGTTCAAATATTTTTGCAGAATATAACTAAAGAATGTAATAACAGTCTTTTTGTGAACCCTTCAATTAAAATACTGTCTAAAATGACACAAAGTGGCATTTCAATACAGTTTATTAATAAAAGTTAAAGGACTTGAATTCATATTCCAGCCCATGATTAAAATTTGAACAATAGTCTGAACTAATTGTGGGCTTTTTACATGCATGAATATATGCAGCAAGTTTACCGGTCATGCGACGCCTTGTATGCAGTTACAAATCCAAGACAATTTGTACCTGCAACCATGTTGTCATTTCTGTCAGGTTAATTGTGATTGTCTGAGTCATATTCTGTGAGAAATATGTAAATAAGTGCACAGAAAGGGGAGTCGGTGTCAGTAGTTTATAACAGTGGCAAAGCTTTATTTGTTGTCTTATTATTTGAAAAGAGAAACGGTGAACATAACTAGAAGTGTTAAGTGTTAGAAAAAATAAGTGTTCTCTTTGAGAGACTTAAGACTTTAATAAAACACTTTAAAATGTTTGTTCTTTGATTAAGAGATCTACACAATAGCACTCAGAAGGATGTTTATTCCAATTTACAGATTAGTACATTTGATAGATGACAAGCTGGAAAATTTTTTTTTTGCATATTTATTTTTAAGTGGTGGTGGTAATAATACTAAAAGTAATAATAATTATTATATATTTTTGTTCTTAAATCAGCTAAAAATTGTTTCATGACAATAATGAACTTTAATTGACTGTGTTATACTCTGTTTGTCTTAGACAAGGTACTTTGAGAATCCTCAGGTGATAGCGGAGAACACGGTGCCCTCTCCCGAGATGGTGGGCATGATCACGTCAGTGCTGGTGAAGACCGCTCCAGAGCAGGAGGACAGCGAGACCCGCACGGTCAGTGCCTTTACACTCTGTTACTACAACGGTTTTCTTTTTTTTTAATTTCTTTTGTTAATATTTGAGACACAATGATGAGGGCGATGTGCTTTAGTCCAGAAAATGGTACGTGTGTGTGTGCGTGTGTGTGTGTGTGTGTGTGTATGTGCTTTAAAAGTACCATCAGTCCTGGGCGCTGAAAGTAAAACTGATAAGATCTGAGTGTCTCTGCCACCAAAGTTTAATTTACAGGCTCCATTACCCTTAACGGAGAATCTAGTGCTTATGCAATCTCTCTCTCAGCACGTCTTATCTCTCTGTTGTTTCTTCTGAATGGCATGTATCCGTTCAGCCACTAGAGGGCGTCCTCCAACCGTGATTGACCTGTTTCCTGTCAAGTCACAAGTGCTTATGTCTGAACTGAGAGACATTGCATCACCTACAGCTGTTTGATAATCCATTAATGTCTTTTCAAATAGACCCGGTGATCATTATGCCGCATGCAAGGGAAAAGCGCTTTCAATTAATTACTCCTTGTGTCATATTTTATTAGTGACAGCTGGTGCACCATTGAGCAGCCAAGCTCTGTGTTGTTTGAGTGATGTCGTCCCGCAGGGCGTGTCTCATTTGTCTCTTCTCTGTGCTGCAGCATACCATCATTCCCCGGGGTTCTCTGTCTCTCAAGGTCCTGGCTGAACTGCCAATCATTGTGGTGCTCATGTATCAGGTGAGAAAGAAACAACACATGTTCCTACATCCACAGACTTCTAGCTCATAAAAAGATGATGATTTTGTAGTGCACCGCACATGTACTGTATCCTGGATGCTAATTGGTCCCTCGTGGTAAGCTGTACATTCTGCCAATGTTCTAAGGCTTTTTTCTTTTCCTTTTTTTTTTAAACAGCTCTACAAACTAAACATTCACAGTGTGGTGTCGGAGTTTGTGCCGCTGATCATGAGCACCATCATACTGCAAGTGTCCCCTCAAGCCCGGTCAGTTTCCTGTTTATAAGAAAATATCAGTGCAAAGTTTGGCATTTTCTAGGGCAGAGAAATGTTTTTGGGCAGTGAATTTATTTTGTGCACAAGTTCGATTAATATTTCCGCTCTAAAAAAGTGCTTTGCTGTATTATACTGAATAGCCATATACAAATATTCCATATAACCCATTTAACATCAAAAGACATTTCTGTGCTTTGTTGCAGTGTTTTACTAAGTATCATAAACCTGCACTATTAGTTTATATAATCACATAGTTTGCAGTCACTAAGATATTCACTGCACTGCTTGTTTAAAAAAAAAATGTATTTATTTTTTATTAGCCTTTGAATTTTAACGGGTTTATATATAAATTGAACAAGCAGAAGGTGAAGGGGTGTTAAAGTCTAATACCAGTAGTAGTATTATACAGAGACAATGCAATGACTATGTAATAGACCAAATTAAGTTTTTATATGCGTTTAGATATATGGCGTACGACACGGGGTGTTCAAGTCAAACTGGGATGTCTTTTGGCTCCCATGTTCTGAGAGAACTTTCTACCTTGATATTATCCAAGCACAATTGAAACACTGGGATATGTGGATTATATAAAGAAGTAAAGGGAGTCCCAGTTTAATTTGAATGGCGTACAGTATATTAAAAAAAAGCAACATGGACCAACACAAGTCTTAGGGAAGGACACAAAAAAGGATAAAATAATAAAACCATTAATTGTGATTATACCTACTATGGCTGTTGCTCTGTGGTTTTACTTAATAATTCCTGTAGTTTTTTTAAATTGATGTCACAGGTCATGCGTCAGCTTTTCAAGAGGAAGAAAAGTTAAAATCTGTGTTTATTTTGAGAGACTTTATGAAATGCCAGTTTGATCATCATGCCTGTTTGTTTGTGATGCCACTACTTACTTTAGATTGGTGTAAAAATGGGTTTAGGAAGTGCTTCAGAGTGCATAAAAGCTGATGGAGTTTGTTGTTTTAAAATATTTCATAAATCAAGTTCATGTCCATGTCACTTTCTCATGAATACATTAAAGTTTATACAGTTTTTCATTTCTCAAACCTTGTTTTATAGGGTTATAGCTTTAATTTTGAACATATGGTGTAAAGGAACTAACTTGTTTTTTTTTCTCTATCTGATCTTCCCAGGCAGCACAAATTGTACAATAAAGAACTTTATGCAGATTTTATTGCCGCTCAAATCAAGACCCTGTCCTTTCTAGCCTACATCATCCGCATCTATCAGGTACTTTAATTGTTAACGTTGGATCTCTTTTTGCAAAGTATCGACATTTAATCAATTCATCCACAAATCTCTGCGTGATTACAGAATTGCTTTGTGTGTTTGTGTGTGCGCCTGCTCTTGGTCAGGATCAGGTTGGGAAGTATTCTCAGCAGATGGTGAAAGGGATGCTGCAGCTGCTGTCTAACTGTCCTCCTGAGACCGCTCACTTGCGCAAAGAGCTGCTGATCGCTGCTAAGCACATCCTCACCACAGATCTGCGCAGCCGTATGTCCTCTCTCTTTCTCTCTTTTTCTCTCTCTCTGTACACCAGAGTAAACCATCACACACTCCTACACACTTTCAGTACTGTTTTTCTGAAATTTGGTAAGGTTGGATGGGGAGGGGGGGGAAAATATAGCACAACGTGGTCTCTTTAAAACATTTTGCGGTGCTGATGATGTTTGTGAATTTCTTTTATTTTGTATTTAATATTCTATGAAGAATTTAATGAAGTTTGAAATTGATGGAGCCACATTGTGCTAGACTCCTGCAGTCTTTTCTGTGGGCTTCAGTTCTCAATCAATAGTAGTTGAGAAGGCAACGTGATACACTCGGCTAAATCATTAGTCCTGTAGAGAATAAATGAATCAATGAGAAACTCTGACTACAAAGACACAGCATTGATGGCTCGTGGTTCAGGGGCTGTTTGCCCTTTCTGTAATGCAAAGAGCTTCTGCCGGTATCTGATAGACTATTTATCTTGCAGAATTCATTCCATGCATGGACAAGCTTTTCGATGAGTCGATTCTCATCGGCTCAGGCTACACAGCGAGGGAGACTCTGCGGTAAGCACACCCTTTGATAACCCCCTTTCCTCGCATGCCCTGGACAAGTGTGAATTAATGTGACGCCAGTCGCCATGACTGCATCATTGTGTCCCATTAGCGATGCTGGCAGGTGTTGGCACATTTTCTAACAGATCCTAGTGTGTGCTGAAATTTAGTAGGGTTGGCAATAGACGGTTGGCATCTTCATAATGCTCCTCACACTACAGTCTCTGCCACTGTACTGACAAATTTGTGCAGAGGGGAAATCAGAAAATGTGAAAATGACTAGTTAATGATGCGTTGTTGATATGTGTTAGCCCAGTAGACTAAGACGTCCCAAGTACCTCTCTCTCACTCACTGTCTCTCTCTCTCTGACCGCCAGCATGTCAGCACCTCTATGGGACACAAGGTGATGGTGGGGGGGGACGGGGTCACATCCTGGTGCTGGCCAGTGTCCATCACTCAGACACCAAGTGTCACACGCCTGCCAGCTAGGCTTCCACTCAGAGTTTACTGGCGCAGCCTTCAGTCTTCAGCAGCCGAAATTGGTTTATATTTGGATCTGTCAGGATGATTAGAGCTGTTTGTTCTGCATTGCCTTTTTTTTTTTTTTTTTTTTTTGAAAATGTCATCCTGTCTCAAGTGTTTGTCTCAAAAGATTTCACACAAATGAGGCAAAACATCCGTACTTTGATCTTATTTCTCACTATAAAAGGCAAAGTAAAAAAAACATAAGAATATGAATTTGAGGTTAAGATCTACAATCTTTATTTTCTCCTTCAGACCTCTGGCCTATAGCACGCTTGCAGATCTGGTGCACCACGTCAGGCAGAACTTACCTTTAACAGACCTGTCACTGGCTGTTCAACTGTTCGCTAAGAACATCGACGATGAGTCCCTGCCCAGCAGCATTCAGACCATGTCCTGCAAACTCCTTCTCAACCTGGTGGACTGCATCCGCTCCAAAAGCGAACAGGAGAATGGAAATGGCAGAGATATTCTCATGAGGATGCTGGAGGTGAGGATCTACACAGGATCTGTACCGTGTCCAACGACTGGCACGCGCTGAGCCAGTTAACACTTAACAGCTAAGAACGTTATAAGTACTGTAGATATTTGTACTCCAGTTATTTTGTGTAGCCGAAACTTCAAACATTAACATTGATTGTCTCATTACATCGCCACCTTTCAAGAGGTGAAATAAATTACGAAGCATTTAGTCAGTTCTCAAAGTTGAGGTGTTAAAAAGCACAAATATGGGCAAGTGTAAGGATCCAAGTGTCTTTGATGCGAGTGTAATTGTGATGGCTAGATAACTAGGTCTGGTGTGTCTATGTAAAGTATACTAAGGTATTACTGTAGTTGCGTTTTTTCCAAAATGCAGTCATATCGATTTTTAAACCCTGTAGTGATAAAAAAAAAAAAAAATCCATGTTTCATATATATATTTATGTGAGCTCCAATCCCTTTATCCTATAACCTCCACCAGGTGTTCGTATTAAAATTTCACACCATCGCACGGTATCAGCTGGTATCCATCTTCAGAAAGTGCAAGCCCCAATCAGAGATGGGAGTCGTGGATCCAGGAGCCTTGCCCGGCGTCCCAGCCACTCCTACGATCACCTTACCGCCGCCTGCGCCTCCCACTCCGGTCTCTTCGGCCCCTTCCGCCACGCCTTTTGACAGAACAGGAGAGAAAGAGGACAAACAAACTTTCCAGGTGTCGGACTGCCGCAGCTTGGTAAAGACCCTCGTGTGTGGGGTGAAGACCATCACTTGGGGAATCACTTCCTGCAAAGCTCCAGGAGGTAAGAACTTTGTGGTTTCTTTCATCGTGTATTACTTTAAGATGTACGAAGCAAGGAGCCCCCCCCCCCCTCTATCTGTGTTGTGGGTATGTCACAGTATAAATGTCAAACTATGAATCTTTATAGCCTTGTGGGTGTGGAGTATTTTTCAACAGATTATTACAGTTCTCACACAGATTAATAGCTGATGGATTTTTTTTGATTTGTAAATGGCGACAGAACATTTGTTTTTGTGAGCTCTGAACTGTGCATGCGATCCTCAACAGAACAAAATATTGTGGTTTATGTATATAAAGTATCATATTGCCTTCATATTAGGGACGCTCATATTGACTGTTTAACTGTTAATCGAAAGAATGAATTTTGACCGATTATTACCGATTATCAGTTAAATTGTTTAAAATGTTTAAAAAAAATTTTTGTGTGCCTAGGCGCACATATTACTCTTCCCCCAGAAATGCCCCCGAAATCCATTTATTATTCTTCCGACCTAAAACTTTTCCGTTTCTCGGGAATGGTGTGCTATGACTTTTGGTGGGGATTCGTCACACGGTTTTCCCACAGATCCCCGGAAACCCCCCCAAAATGTCCCGTACACCAGACTTTGAGACCAGCATCAGCTATGACATCATAGTTCCGTCTATGATGCCACACACATTAGAAGTGGCCCGGCAGCGGCATAGGCACACTTAAAATTTCTTCAGGAATTTTTGCTCTCTAGTTATTATTAGTAGTATGAAGTTTTGCGGCATAAATATACACATACGCTATTTGTTAACTCATGGGGCGTTATCACGTATTTTGCCTGGCAAGCAAAATGAAGCGAGAGAAAAGAAGTCACTGATTATGGAGCAGAAGTGGACATTTATATCAGAGACAATCCGTCCTCTTTGGATATTCATGCTCTAGACTGGTGGAAATCAAATGAACAGCGCTTCCCGAGACTGGCCATTCTAGCGCAGTGTTATCGCTGCATTCCTGGGACATCTGTGCCATCTGAGAGGGTGTTTTCTGCCGCGGGATTAACTTTCAATAGGTTGCGCTCCAGACTATCCCCACAGCACGTTGACGTGTTACTTTTTTTTTTTTTTATAAAAACTAGACAGTTTGTGGTTTGAGGCAGGCCTGCTATTTTTTTTAACCAAAAAAACTTAGTTGCCAATGTATGAAAAAATTTGTCTATGCCTGTGGCAAGCTTCAAAGGTATTTCAGGGTGTTTTCGTTTTGTAATCATAATTTTTTTATTTAAGTAATAAATATTTTGTGCAGGCCTATTTATTTTATTCTTTTTATTTATATTACTTTGATTCTCTGTTGTCGGAAACGCTGCAGGTGCGTGAAAATTTTACAATGTGTGAATTCAGATTCTGTTCTTGATATGTTCTGTGTGCTGTTGTTCGCACATGTTAAAATAAAAACTGAAAAATATATATATTTTTGTATAGTTAATCAGACATTCTATTTTCATTTTATTCTAATTTAATATTCTAATCTGATCAGTTACCGGTTAATGTCCGGATAACGAACGGCGGTTGTCGGTTGGGAAAATTCATTGACTTGAGCATCCCTACTTCATATGTCTCATGATGTATTGTATTTTTGCACATTTTTCTATTTACTGCAGAAGCGCAGTTTATCCCCAACAAGCAACTTCAACCCAAAGAGACTCAGATCTACATCAAGCTGGTCAAATATGCCATGCAGGCCTTGGATATTTACCAGGTATGACTGACTTCTGGTTATTGTTCAGTTTTGTCTGTGATGGATGTCTACAACACTGCTATTGTGCAGTCTTGTCATGATTCTGAAACTGACGGAGTAAAACCATAATGACATCGAATTAATTTTCTGTGACTTGAGAACTCGTGTCTGAGGCGCACTGTGTTGATGCTAATAACGAAGGCTTACAGCTTATCACAGAGACGACCCCTCCCTCCCCCCTTTTGGCTAGGTACAGATTGCCAGCAATGGGCAGACATACATCCGTGTAGCCAACTGTCAGACTGTCCGAATGAAGGAGGAGAAGGAGGTCCTGGAGCACTTTGCCGGAGTCTTTACCATGATGAACCCACTTACTTTTAAAGAGATTTTCCAGACCACTGTACCATACATGGTCGAGCGGATTTCCAAAAACTACGCCCTGCAGGTAAGATGACATGCTTTGGATCAGAGACATTTGTGTTTATATGCTGTAAATATTTGTTTGTGATTTTTACAGCAGTTAAACACCAAGTGCTGACTGTTTCTAGAATATTATTTGGTCATTTAATCTGTCTTTTGTTGGTCAGATTTTGATACAAAATTGACAATTAAAATCTTTTTTATTTAAGTAAACTTACAATTGGTTTAAAATTGACAGATTTCTTAAATATATACTACAGCTTTTTGTGGAAAATAGAATCCGCGTGCATCTTCTTGAAATACTCACTTTTTACGCGAGTATGGCTTCGTCATCTGTTGAGGTTATGGGTGGTCGGTGCAATACCGCCACCTGATGGACTGGAATGTTGAGAAAAAGGTTGGCAGGGAAAAAAAGGTCAATGTGTGCGAGATGACATTTAAACAGTCAAGTTACAAAGCATTTCAAAGTTTATTAAATACTTTTAGTTCTTTAATACTTGAGACAAAACAAACAATAAAATTTAGTGCTATTGAATCAAATCATATTAAAAGTCACAATGATGAAAAATCAAATAGAATTTTCAGTCTACCTATGATTCTCACAGCTCTATTCGTCGTCTTCTTATTGTTGCTGTTAATTGTTGCTGACTTCTTAGGGCATTCTGAGATAACCCTGTTAGTTCTAGTGTAAAAATATGGTTTTCAGGTTTGTCTGTAAGACAGTCTGGATAACTATTTGAGATTAGATTGTATACAGTGGTGTGAAAAACTATTTGCCCCCTTCCTGATTTCTTATTCTTTTGCATGTTTGTCACACTTAAATGTTTCTGCTCATCAAAACCCGTTAACTATTAGTCAAAGATAACATCATTGAACACAAAATGCAGTTTTTAAATGAAGGTTTACGTTATTAAGGGAGAAAAAAAACTCCAAATCTACATGGCCCTGTGTGAAAAAGTGATTGCCCCCCTTGTTAAAAAATAACTTAACTGTGGTTTATCACACCCGAGTTCAATTTCTGTAGTCACCCCCAGGCCTATTTACTGCCACACCTGTTTCAATCAAGAAATCACTTAAATCGGAGCTACCTGACACAGAGAAGTAGACCAAAAGCACCTCAAAAGCTAGACATCATGCCAAGATCCAAAGAAATTCAGGAACAAATGAGAAGAAAAGTTGAGATCTATGTATCAGTCTGGTAAAGGTTATAAAGCCATTTCTAACGCTTTGGGACTCCAGCGAACCACAGTGAGAGCCATTATCCACAAATGGCAAAAACATGGAACAGTGGTGAACCTTTCCAGGAGTGGCCGGCCGAAATTACCCCAAGAGCGCAGAGACAACTCATCCGAGAGGCCACAAATGACCCCAGGACAACATCTAAAGAACTGCAGGCCTCACTTGCCTCAATTAAGGTCAGAGTTCACGACTCCACCATAAGAAAGAGACTGGGCAAAAACGGCCTGCATGGCAGATTTCCAAGGCGCAAACCACTTTTAAGCAAAAAGAACATTAAGGCTCGTCTCAATTTTGCTAAAAAAACATCTCAATGATTGCCAAGACTTTTGGGAAAAAACCTTGTGGACCGACGAGACAAAAGTTGAACTTTTTGGACGGTGCGTGTCCCGTTACATCTGGCGTAAAAGTAACACAGCATTTCAGAAAAAGAACATCATACCAACAGTAAAATATGGTGGTGGTAATGTGATGGTCTGGGGTTGTTTTGCTGCTTCAGGACCTGGAAGGCTTGCTGTGATAGATGGAACCATGAATTCTACTGTCTACCAAAAAATCCTGAAGGAGAATGTCCGGCCATCTGTTCATCAACTCAAGCTGAAGCGATCTTGGGTGCTGCAGCAGGACAATGACCCAAAACACACCAGCAAATCCACCTCTGAATGGCTGAAGAAAAACAAAATGAAGACTTTGGAGTGGCCTAGTCAAAGTCCTGAGCTGAATCCTATTGAGATGTTGTGGCATGACCTTAAAAAGGCGGTTCATGCTAGAAAACCCTAAAATAAAGCTGAATTACAACAATTCTGCAAAGATGAGTGGGCCAAAATTCCTCCAGAGCGCTGTAAAAGACTCGTTGCAAGTTATCGCAAACGCTTGATTGCAGTTATTGCTGCTAAGGGTGGCCCAACCAGTTATTAGGTTCAGGGGGCAATTACTTTTTCACACAGGGCCATGTAGGTTTGGATTTTTTTTCTCCCTAAATAATAAAACCCCTCATTTAAAAACTGTATTTTGTGTTTACTTGTGTTATCTTTGACTAATAGTTAAATGTGTTTGATGATCAGAAACATTTTGTGTGACAAACATGCAAAAGAATAAGAAATCAGGAGGGGGGCAAATAGTTTTTCACACCACTGTATAACTAAAGTGACATGTGCATTAAGATTTTTTTTTTCTGTTCTTTGCAAATTGCATATTATGTAGTAACGCAACAAATCTACTAAATAGTTAGTCCTATGGTACTGTTCAGTGCACATAAATGGAAGACAAAGTTGGGCCTGGTTTTGTCTTATCCTGTCAGATGTGATCCTTTTTTAAACATGCATATAGACTTTAAAAAGGGGCTTCTGGTGAGTACGTGTAGCTAGTACAGTTGCTAGCACAAAAAAACCTAGCAAGTAACGCATGATTATTTTCACACTGATTATTGCATTTCTTTTAAAGAAAATAAGTTAGTATAGGGTAGGGCATAAGTTTCCATACATAGAAAAAAATACTTTTCATAAGAAACAATTTATTCATATACGTACTATGCTGTACGTGGCTACCCATTGTTTATATATATATATATATATATATATATATATATATATATACAAACAAACCCTGGCAAAAATGATGGAATCACCCCTCTTAGAAGATGTTCATTCAAATGTTTAATTGTGTAGAAAAAAAAAACAAGCACATACATGCCACAAAACTATATTCACTCAACAATCCAAACTTCTGGCTGTATAAAACACTTAAAAAAAAAAAAAAAAAAAAAAAAAAGATAACTATAGTCAATGACAACTGTTTTGACAACTCAAATATGGAATCTCACAAATCTGAGGAAAAAAATCTGGAATCACCATGCACTTTGCATTTCTAAAACAAATATCTTTATCTGATTACAACTGCTAATTAGTCTACAGTTAAAAAAGAGTGCTTGCACACATTAGGGATGTGTTGAACCAAGATGATTGAAATTTCCACAATCATTATTGATATGGGGTTGTATGTCAGGTAAAGGTATGGGAGACATGACAGTCATTACATCTTCTATAAATGCACAAGTTTATGTTGAGATTTTGGACACTTTTCTTATTCCATCAATTGAAAGGATGTTTGGTGATGGTAGCATCATTTTTCAGGATGATAATGCATCGTGCCATAGGGCAAAATCTGTGAAAACATTCCTACAGGAAATACATATAATGTCAATGGCATGGCCTGCAAATAGTCCGGACCTTAATCCAATTTAAAATCTGTGGTGGAAATTAAAGAAAATGGTCCAGGACAAGGCTCCAACCTGCAAAGCTGATCTGGCAACTGCAATAAGACAAAGCTGGAGACAGACTGATGAAGTATACTGTTGGACATTAGTTAAATCCAGGCCTCAGAGAATTCAAGCTGTTATAAAAGCCAGAGGTGCTGCAACAAAGTACAAGTAGTGTTTTTATTTGGTGATTCCATATTTTTTTCCTCTGTTTGAGCTGTTAAAACAGTTGTCATTGGCTATAGTTATCTTTCTTTGTTTTTATTTTTAAAAGTGTTTTATAGAGCCAGAAGTTTGGATTGTTGAGTGAAAATAGTTTTGTGGCATGTATGTGCTTGTTTTTTTTCTACACAATTAAACATTTGAATGAACATCTTCTGAGAGGGTGATTCCAGAATTTTTGCCAGGGGTTGTGTGTGTGTGTGTATATATATATATATATATATATATATATATATATATATATATATATATATATATATATATATACACAGTGTATTAACATGTTCTAAAAAATATAAATAGTTGTTTTTCCTATGTATCTAAATTTATGGCCCACCCTGTAGTTTTAGAAGCTTTATGTAGCATCTCTCCTATATCTGAATTAGGGATGCTCACATGTGATAACTGTGTGATTACAGGTTAAGAATTTCTGCTAAATAATGTAAATGTGTTTTGTTTTTTTTCCCCCAGATTGTGGCAAACTCTTTCCTGGCTAACCTGTCAACCTCTGCGTTGTTTGCCACCATCTTAGTGGAGTATCTTTTGGAGCGGCTGCCTGAGATGGGTTCCAATGTGGAGCTGTCCAACCTCTACCTCAAACTTTTCAAACTCGTGTTTGGCTCGGTTTCTCTCTTCGCTGCAGAGAATGAGCAGATGCTCAAGGTCAGAAACTGGAACCTCCTCATAGTCTTTTTGCCAAAGATATGTGGGTTAGAAAGTGGATTTAGATGGCTCAGAGTTCCTCACACGCTCCTAACTATGACAACAACCATGCCGTTGATCGCGTCTGTGCTAGCAGCCTCGCTACATTAATTTTAATGCGTTCTGTCAGCTGCTCAGATGAGAAATGACACGTGTGCCTTGGATTGACAGTAAGGACTCGATGTGAAGGTCACTGTGAAATAATGGTGCAGAGAGAGAAGCGCTCTAGTCTTCCTTTCTCTGACCCATAGCTCTAGGTTTATTGCATGCATGAAATGATATTCAGAAATATTAATTGACTTGCTGGCTCTTGTCACGTTTCAGTATGACAACTGTAATTCATTCTTCAACTTTTGAGTGCTCTATGACATCCTTATACTTCATTGATCACCCAATTTAATTGCTTAGTGCTGTTGCTTTGAGAATTTTGTACATAAAGCATGTTCATGATAACTGTTTTCTCTAAATTTAGATTATTGGTTAAAGGAGGATGTAGGTCTTTGATTCCTACAAAAGTAACTGTAAAGTTTACATTGTCTTTTCTCTTTTGTGTGTGTGTGTGTGTGTGTGTGTGTGTGTGTGTATAGCCCCATCTCCATAAGATTGTGAATAGCTCTATGGAACTTGCCCAGTCAGCCAAAGAGCCGTACAACTACTTCCTGTTGCTCAGAGCTCTGTTCCGTTCAATCGGCGGAGGAAGTCATGACCTGCTGTATCAGGAGTTCCTGCCTCTTCTACCCAACCTGCTGCAGGGTAAGCAAATACTTTTACCAAGTCCTTGTTCAACTCACTACTGTGATTATTGTGATTATTCACATACAGGTCCTTCTCAAAAAAATTAGCATATTGTGATAACGTTCCATTATTTTCTGTAATGTACTGATAAACATTAGACTTTCATATATTTTAGATTCATTACACACAACTGAAGTAGTTCAAGCCTTTTATTGTTTTAATATTGATGATTGTGGCATACAGCTCATGAAAACCCAAAATCCCTATCTCAAAAAATTAGTATATTTCATCCGACCAATAAAAGAAAAGTGTTTTTAATACAAAAAAAGTTAACCTTCAAATAATTATGTTCAGTTATGGTCAATCAATACTTGGTCGGGAATCCTTTTGCAGATTCTTGTGTCTCTCAACTTTCTCTTCACAATATCCCACAGATTCTCTATGGAGTTCAGGTCAGGAGAGTTGGCAGGCCAATTGAGCACAGTAATACCATGGTCAGTAAACCATTTACCAGTGGTTTTGGCACTGTGAGCAGGTGCCAGGTCGTGCTGAAAAATTAAATCTTCATCTCCATAAAGCTTTTCAGCAGATGGAAGCATGAAGTGCTCCAAAATCTCCTGATAGCTAGCTGCATTGACCCTGCCCTTGATAAAACACAGTGGACCAACACCAGCAGCTGACATGGCACCCCAGACCATCACTGACTGTGGGTACTTGACACTGGACTTCAGGCATTTTGGCATTTCCCTCTCCCCAGTCTTCCTCCAGACTCTGGCACCTTGATTTCCGAATGACATGCAAAATTTGCAACCTGTAGCCCATTTCCTGCACACGCCTGTACACGGTGGCTCTGGATGTTTCTACTCCAGACTCAGTCCACTGCTTCCGCAGGTCCCCCAAGGTCTGGAATCGGTCCTTCTCCACAATCTTCCTCAGGGCCCGGTCACCTCTTCTCGTTGTGCAGCATTTTCTGCCACACTTTTTCCTTCCCACAGACTTCCCACTGAGGTGCCTTGATACAGCACTCTGGGAACAGCCTATTCGTTCAGAAATTTCTTTCTCTTGCTTGAGGGTGTCAATGATGGCCTTCTGGACAGCAGTCAGGTCGGCAGTCTTACCCATGATTGCGGTTTTGAGTAATGAACCAGGCTGGGAGTTTTTAAAAGCCTCAGGAATCTTTTGCAGGTGTTTCGAGTTAATTAGTTGATTCAGATGATTAGATTAATAGCTCGTTTAGAGAACCTTTTCATGATATGCTAATTTTTTGAGATAGGGATTTTGGGTTTTCATGAGCTGTATGCCACAATCATCAATATTAAAACAATAAAAGGCTTGAACTACTTCAGTTTGTGTGTAATGAATCTAAAATATATGAAAGTCTAATGTTTATCAGTACATTACAGAAAATAATGAACTTTATCACAATATGCTAATTTTTTGAGAAGGACCTGTACATGAACACCAGTGACTTTTATCTGACGTTGATCAGTGGACGTGGTCTGTCCTCCGACACGGTGTGCATGCGCACATGGATTCACCGTTGCTCACACCATCTGGATTAAAGTGTGGAGTTCACACGTCCCTCATTCATGTCAAACAATGGATGCGACTTTAGCCAAAAAAATATTTTTTAATAAAGGACAGCAAGCAGTTAGCTATATTTGAGGTTCAGAAGGAGGAAGAAAGCTAGACGCCTTGCCTGTTTTAGCAGCTATTACAAGCACTGCTGTGAAATCCCTGCACTGCCAGTACTGACTGTCAGCGAGAGCTCCAGGCTATTTTTAAATATTGAATGATTATTATTTATTTATTTTTTAAACATAGAACTGAGAAACATGGGCAAACTGCTGGTTTTGAGTATTTATTTATTTAAATCCAATAGCTTTGTTTTTTTTGTTTATTTTTTGTCTATTTTGTCTCAAGAAACTGTTTCTTATGGGTTTTAAAGACTAATAAAATTATAAGATTATTTAGATGAGTTGTACACCTTTTTATTTATTTATTTTTTCCCCCTTTCGTTGTGCTCCACACTCCTGTCCAGTATGGCGTGATAATGCAAGAAACCGACCATAACCTTAAAGAAGATAATCTTACAAATTCCAAGCATTTTGCAGGTAGTTTGTGAAAGATGCAAGCGGTCTGTATGTTCTGCAAAAGTTATGGAATGTTTTCAGGATGTTTGTCTTCAGGATGTTTGCCTAAATAAATGTACATCAATTAAATGAAATAATTATGCCAGCAATATTGCACCTTCGATTAAATCACACAGCTTTATTAGATACATGATGAATGATTTTCTTTCGGCAGATCAGACCCCTATAGTGCTCCTGCTTGCTCTGTTTACAACTGTTAATAATGTGGAAAATGTGTTGGACTTGCAATGCCCAGACTTTTATAACTAATTGATAAACTTTCCATCATCTTTCACTGGGGAAAAAAAATGCATACTTAAGAGTGTAGAGACCTATAAACTTTTTCTGGGCTTGTAAGTTTGTAAGTAAGTCATGGGGTAAAGAACCTTTACTTAATATGAAGCGATCACTACAAAAGTACTGCTGGCTTCCACATGTCTCTTTTTATCTGTGTTAGTTCGATCAATCATTGCTAATCACAAATGCCTCCTCTGTTTGTCAGCAGGAAGCCTATAGAACGCCTTAGCATCCTCTTGTTCAATTTGATTATGACATCCAACCACAAAACAGGTGTCAGGCATTGTAAGGCAATTATTGATATCCTTTACAATTTTCTGGCAGCTGTGAAAGATTGCCCTCCAACACAGAGACTTGCACATAAAAAAAACGGTGCATTCTGGAGCTGTGAGGTAATTTTGCAGGATTTGTATTGGGTAGAAGTCTACAGGGAGGCTGCCAATATATAGAAAGATCTTTAACAGCTTACAATAATTTCTTGTTAATTGTTGCATTTATAAGGACAGTGGAACCTCGGATTTACTTAGAAAACGAACAAGTCTTGGTTTACGAGTATCATGTATCACTCATGCGCTTCTTGTTTTGACGGATTTTCTCTCTTGTGCTGCGGAATTGTGGGTAATCGTCTCCCCTGCTGGGTCTTCGTGTGCGTCTCTTACTGGTATAATCAACATCCGTGCATGCGTGTACTGTTTACTATAACACTGTGACCACGTGTGCCCGTAAAACATGTTTTATTTTGTGTCTGTAACAGCGCGTGTAAAGCAAAAGAAAGTCTCATTAGAGAAGTTAAAGATCCATTTTCTTTCGCTGCTCTTTGTGTCTGTATGCGTGCGTGCGCGCGCGTAATTGGACACCGTGACACACAAACACACACACGGACCCCTCCTACTTTCACCTTCTCACACACACACACACACACACACACACACACACACACACACACACACACACACACACACTCTTTCTCTCTGCTCTACACAAACACTGCTCTGTCGCGATTCTTTACAAAGGTAAAGTGCAGGTTAATTTGTTTTATTTTTACTTTACAGCAGTGATTCCGTTAGTGTGTCGCTCAATCGAGTGTCATGAGAGAGATTTCTTGTTAATTTTTCCGATCTCTCCCTCTCTCACTCACACACACACACACACACACACACACACACACACACACACACACACACACACACGCACAGCACCTGTGCGCACAAATGGAAACATTTATCTGTCAGGATTTATTTTTACTTTCCTTTTTTTTTTTTTTAAGGTAATGTGCAGGTTAATTTGTTTTATTTTTACTTTATTTTATGTTAATTATTTTTATGTATTTATTTTTTGGACTGTGGAACGAATAATTTGAGTTTTCATTATTTCTTATGGGAAAATTTTATTTGGTTTACGAGTGATTTCGTAAACCTCATTGCAAACCCCCCCCCCCCCCCCCCCCACTGTTTTTGTACCTGATACGATACAATGCCTAGTTGTCCGTTTCCTTTGTATTGCAATACTGTAAGCACCCCCCCCCCACTAGTGAATAATCAAACTTTATAATAGCGTTGAACTCTAAACCTCATATTTATCAACACAGTGATGGACAAATTTGCCCCGAAGTCAAGGTTAGAAGGTTTAGTGTTTAACTGGGACACGATGCTGTAGTAAGAATTTAGTTATTTTTTTCCCCATTACATTTCAGTTTTCCTATAACTAAAAGTAATTGTAGATATCATGCCAAATACGTTTGTTGAGTCTATTTGATGTCTGATTCTCCTCTTAGGCCTGAACATGTTGCAGAGTGGCCTCCATAAACAGCACATGAAGGATCTGTTTGTGGAGCTGTGTCTGACCGTGCCGGTGAGGCTGAGCTCTTTGCTCCCTTACCTGCCCATGCTCATGGACCCTCTGGTGTCGGCGCTCAACGGCTCCCAGACGCTGGTAAGCCAGGGCCTACGCACCCTCGAGCTCTGTGTGGACAATCTGCAGCCAGACTTCCTATACGACCACATCCAGCCTGTTCGTGCCGAGCTCATGCAGGTATACCTTTTTATTTTTAAAACTTGTTTTTCTTTTTTTTTTTGGACTGGTTTTAAAGTAACCGGCTTTCTGTTCTGTGCCTAGGCCCTTTGGCGAACTTTGAGGAATCCAGCAGAGACCATCTCTCATGTAGCGTACCGAGTGCTGGGCAAGTTTGGCGGAAGCAACCGGAAGATGCTGAAGGATTCTCAGAGACTGCAGTATATAGTGACTGAGGTTCAGGGCCCCAGCATCAAGTCTGAGTTCACTGACTGTAAGGCCTCGATTCAGCTGCCTATGGAAAAGGTAGTTTTCTATTTCTTTTTTTAAACAGCTACACTACTGTGTGGAGTCTCTCTTGCCATAAAATGAGAAGGTTATTTACTAGGACTGGAAATCATCCAATACAATATTGTCATGATGCCTAAGGTGCGATTCGCTTTGTGAAGCCAATTCTGATAATCTCGCAATTTTGTAAATATCTTGATTCAATATTTTATTTATTTGATTTTGTGCTGCCTGCCAGTGTTCGAATAGTTTAGAGCACATAACCTATAAGATTATAGAGGAGCGGCAATATTTCAGCACCTCCGATGCAAACGAATAAATTACAAATGAATCGAATTTGGAGTCAGTTTAGTGATACAGTGAAAAATGTAAGTTGGGTCATGCACTAAGGAATGATTACATATGATATACGATGCATATTACGTATTACTGTGATCAACATACTTTTTACATTACGGTAAAGATTTTACCTTTTAATGTTAAAAGGTAATCTGTATTTTGAAACATGTTTTTTAAATTTAAACGATTATTTCTTGCACTAGGTTAGTGGGCATAGAAGACAAACAGGTTTTTTTTGACCATTAAAGTTTTCTAGACTCAGCTTCCTGTTGTATAAGAGTAAAAATGTCAGTAATCCTGTGATAGTCCGGTTCAGGTTTTAATCGAGGCGAGGGTAAAGCAGCCTCCCTTTCAGCTGCGATTGCAAGACTCATTGTAAGACTTATTATTAAGAATAATTAATGTGGAAATAACACGGTTATGATGACATTAGTTAACAAAATTCTCATATCAGCCATGAATACTCCAGTAATGTGAGGCAGCTTTGTATGTGCAAATTATCTAGCTAGCAGTCGTCCACTTAGCAGCAAACAATCTGTGACCAAGCCTTCACTGAGCCTGAAACATTTAGGACCTGGAAGAACAGTCAGTCAAAATCGTATGGAAGCTCATATGTGAGCAAAGTCTGCGTCTCATTGCATATCTTTTGGTTCAGTGCTTTGAGGAAGGGGCCAGGGACACGATTCTCATTGTGTAATGAATCCTTGTCAATGGGAAGCCTGTGTGAAAGAAGACAGTGTCTTCCCCAGGTAATTAAAGAGATCATCAGGCTGTAAGCAGCTCCTGTCCCCGTCCTCCTGCTCCTCCCCCTCCTTAATCAATCTCTCTGTGCCGTGCAGACGGGATTATTTGCTCCAGCTAATGGTTCTTCCTGCTGCCCGCCGCTGCTTGGGAAAACACAAACTGTCATTTTTGTAATTGCCTTCGTGCCTCCAAGATGGATGCCTCCCGCCATTACGCTGGTGCAGCTTAATTTCATTTGCATACGCCTTGCGGTTGCGGCGAGCAGCAGCTGCTCTTCACTAAAGCCTGGAGCCCAGCTCTGTCGGTTTGGATTAAGAAGCTCAGATGCTCCATAACTCTCAATATTCCCCACAGGACCAACAACAACCCCCAGTCAAGCCTTTGCTCCAGCACCAAGTGTGACTACATTTTGAGTGTTTTAAGAACTCTTGATTGTGATAACTTCAGACGAAAAGCATTTGTTGTGAAACTTCATTGTTTGTACACAGGAACACAAGCTTATATATGAAAATTAAAGCTAACAAACGATGCAGTGCAGTTTAGCCTCCTGGGTTTCTGTCCCTCCAGTGTTGCAGAGTCAGCATTCTGTTCAGACCTGCTACAGCTCTCGCGGTAAAGTTCTCTTACAGCCGATTTGATTAATCTCCCCCATTTACCATCACCTTGGAGGGTTTGCCTGTATTTGTCTCAATTCTAAGCATGGAATAAGGTTTAGCTTTTAGACACAACAAAGTCTGTCTCTACACACATACACAGGTTTACTGTCTTGTGTGTGTGTAACAGCTAGTTACTAAGCCAGTAAAGTGCACAAATATGAAATGTGCACCTGTTGTTTTTTTATTATTATTTATAATTAAATAATAAATAATTATGATTTTCTTAATAGTCGGCCAAAACACAGTATTGGTGCTGATTAATTTTTTTATGTTATACATATAATACAGAAAATGTCTGTGCCAAAGAAGCTACTTCTGAAGTTATGCAACATCTTGCTTCCAAAAAAAATTCTAGTTGCTAATTTCAGCCGTTTTAGAGAGACGAATTTATATGTGGCCAAAATGGCAATTTTTCAGTGTTTCACTTTCTCGCTTCAAACGATTAAAATGCTATCTTTGAGTATTGAAACTAAAATTGGCGTAAGCTTCTAGAAGCATATGACCTGTAAAAATTGTTGCTTGAATTAAGGCATTCTGGTAATAAAACATAGAAAACTATAGTTTGTTCAGTTAAAATTTCTTTTCGTAATCTGCTGTGTATTAAAAAAAAAATGTATAAAATTTGACCATGTCAAATTCATATAGCAATATCTTAATAAATTAGCATTTTAGAATGGTACACTTTTTTTTTTTTTTTTTTTTTTTTTTTTTTTTATTAAAGATTTTAATACGTAAAAGGGCATGAAATTGTGTTTAGCAAATCTGTTTCTCTTTATCTGATGAAATATAAAAATGTTACTGTAGCATATTTACAAAAAATTTAAGCAGGGATTAGGAGATAAGCATTAAGAGTTCTGGAAAATGGTGTTATATGATCCTATCTGAAAGTTTACTGTTTTTACCTAGGTGAGAGACTTTTTATTATTATTATTATTTTTTAGCACCAATACCACGTTTTGGCCAAGTTTGTTTGTCCTTTTCCATGCCTGCCTTTTGGGGTTTGTGTGTGAGCTTAAAGGTGATCCTATTATAAATGTGTCAAAACAGCCTAGACTGAACCCTAGTTGTCTTTTCTTTTCCCACCTCTTATTTGTAATGTGTACCAGCTCTTAGTCTTATTGCCATGGAGTTCACCTCTCATAAAAAGAAGGAAAAAAAAAAGAATTAAGAGGTTAAAAGAGCTTGGTTCACATTTTGCTGTAATCTTTTCTCCCTTGTCATCAGAAGCAGCTGTCATATGTTAGTACAGTATATGGCAATTCTTCCTAATCTGTCCTTGAGTCAGATCATTTTTATGACCTAAAGCTGGTATGTTCTTAATTCTGTTAAGAATGTTTAGTATGGCAGAGCAGGATTAGTTTATATGTATACTCTGGTTAAATGTTTTTGGCATTTTCTATCTCCAGTCAGCCTTTTTAGTAAGTCTAAAGTTAAGATTCTTTCCTTAAGTGTTGCTTTTCAGTCTTTTTTTTTTTTCCACATTTTGTCAGTGATCCTTGACAAAATGAAATGAACTCATGAATAAATGAAATGAGCTGTTTTTCAGGCCATAGAGACTGCGCTGGACTGTCTGAAGAGTGCCAACACAGAGCCATATTACCGGCGACAGGCTTGGGAGGTGATCAAATGCTTCCTGGTAGCCATGACCAGCCTGGAGGATAACAAACACGCCCTGTACCAGCTCCTCGCCCATCCCAAGTAAGATCCGCTAGTCTTTCACTTAAGCCTTAAATATTTCCCTTGACATCTTAAATAACGCAGGCTATTTAAAGTTTAAGTTGCATTCTCTGTTTGTTTTTTCCGATGTGCTTGTCGCCTCCTTTTGTTTCTCCGTCATTTCTTCAAGTGGAATGTGAGTCTTGTGTCCCCCCCCCCCCCCCCCCACCTTTGCGGTTTTTAAGCGCCACGTGCACCCTGTTAAAAAGGGCTAATTACTCAGAGACAGTTCGAGCGGCTGTGCATAGAGGGTAGCTGGGTCACATTACCCAGGCATTGAACTCGGCGCTGCGGCTAATTGACTTTCCTCTCTGTCTGTTTACCCCAAAAGCCTGCTGCCTGCGCCCCTCACAGAGATAATGAAGTGTGTCAGTTATGAAGGGGGAAGAGCAGCCTCCGCTGTCAGATGTCTTGATTCATGACATCCTCTCGTTCCCACTTCGAGTGAGGCAAGACTGTGCCGGTCACTGTGAAAGGCGTCTTTTCAGAATGCAGCATGCTCTCTTAATATCTCAAATGCCGGTCTGGATAATGGAGTCCCATTCAAGTGGCGGTATTATGAATTTGAATTGATCCGCCACTCCCTCCCCTGCTAGCCAGCTTCTCGGCTCCGTCTAGGCCAAAGCCAAAGTCTTTTAAATAGCGATAATGAAATGGCACAATCCATCACTGCTGCTACTGGCATTTGGCCTTATAGAATACAAGCTCAGGCACGGATAAAACAGCCACTCCATCATAGCATTCCTATCAGTGGGGGTAAATAATGAAACATCCAACCAAATGCCAGTCAAATTCAGAGCAGAAGCTCCCACAGGACTAAGCTGTTGCTGTAAAAACACCTTTTGTGTCATTGACTCTATTACCCAATTTAAAAAATATTTATGGCAATATAAAAATTTCAGATGTGACTCATAAGGGCTATCACGGCAAAAAATAACGGGAAAAATATACAGAAGTTTTACTACTGAAAACTATTGTTTGTCATGTTCACTGATTAAAATTCTAACACAACTGTAAAAACAAATAGTGTTGAACTAGGAAGTGAAATTTTATGTGTCGAACATGAACAAGCAGTGTGATGCACACAGTAAACCCTACCTGTGCAGATAAAAAATATAGACGTTCCTGGAATACCACTCGAACCAATCTAATCAATACACCGTAACCTACTGTTTAAGCATTTTTATAGTAAAAAATTAAGTCTGCAACTAATGACTATTTCATAATTATTGAATCAATTATTAAAATAACAATGTATGCTATGAATTTTGGCATATATTTTGCTCTCACCAGTTATATTTAACTTAGGATGTTGCATGGAATCGAGGTCATGCTTGAGGTCGTTTTGTTTACTTAAATGTCAGCTGATTGTTATATGGTCACCAAAGATGATATAGCCAGCATAAGAGCACAACATGAAGTGTAACACTGCTTTTATACAACGCTTCTACACATTTATTATCACCAGACTGTTTGTTTCTTTAATTGGCTTTACCAATGTTGATGACTGACAGTTAGTGTCGTTAACGATTGTTAGAGCACCTGTGCCACGGGGTGGTTAAACCTCCCAGTACTGTTATGCTCCATATGAGCACTCGTGGAATTACGCTTAACAAAATCGATTACTTTGTCGGAACCAACAGTTGTATAATAAGACAACGAAAAGAACAAGAAAGCACATTTATAATGTCAATAACAAACAATTAAATTGGTTAACAATTTAATGGTATGGTCATCAATTTTAGTCATTTTTGTTGTGTTTTTGCACCCCTCATGAAAATGGACAGGCAGTTGTCGAATTCCATCAGTCCACATTTATTCAATTAAATTTAATTTGTATAGTGCTTTTAACAGTGGTCATTGTCACAAAGCAGCATTACACAAACAAAATAATTATTTAAGTTTGTATTCCGAGGGAACAATGTGGCAAGGGAAAAACTCCCTGAGATGGCAATAGGAAGAAACCTTGAGAGGAACCAGATTCAACAGGGAACCCATCCTCATCTGGGTGAAACAGAAAGCAGGAATTGATCTGCATTTATACAGCGTGTTGGGTGGCAGGCTGTTCAGCATAACAGTTGATGTTAATATGCAGTTCAGGTAGTTATTGGAGACTTGAGTAGACTTGTAGGAAATTTCAGTCCTGAAATATCGAGCAACTGTAGCCAAGTCAAGTCCTCAGAGATACAGCTGTCAACATCAGTCGAGGCCAGAACCGTCTTCTAGGTAGAGTGAAACCATCCCCAGACACCAGACGCATCCCAAAGAGACACAAGGGCCATCCATGTGACGAGATCTCCAACCAGAAGCAGGGCACCAGGATGGGTCAGACAGGTCCGGAGGGCAGAGGGAGTCTGGATCACTGGCAGCTCAGGAACGACATGTGTAGCTCGACAGAGAGAGGGAAAGAGAGAGAGAGGGAGAACAGAAGAGGGGAGAGCAGAAGAGGAGAGATAACAGTTAGGTATGGTCGTAGTCACATAATGTACAGTATAAGGAGAATGTATATTTAGTGTAGAGTGCAAGCAGAGACTCCGGCAGGACTAACTATGACAGCATAACTAAAAGGGAGAGCCAGAAGGAAACACAGACATGAGGGCTCCCTGAGATGTAAAGCATTGAGTGATCAATGAGAGTGGTAAAGACAGTTCACCGATATACTCTACATTAATGAGTCCCTCAGATCTGCTTCTTTACCTAAGGCAAATCTATTTATAAAAATGCTTGATTAAATAAATAGATTTTTAGCCTGGACTTAAACACTGAGACTGTGTCTGAGTCCCGAACACTATTTGGAAGACTATTACATAACTTTGGGGTTTTGTAAGAAAAAGCTCTGCCCCCAGCTGTAGTTTTCATAATACGTGGTACATCCTTTGATCGAAGTAGGCGTGGCGGATCTTAAGAAACTAGCAGTTGATTTATGTGAATGCATATAACATGGATTCTCATCTGTTGGACTGTAACAGTAGTGCTTTTAAAATAAACGGGATTGGAATATCTTTTGAAAATATACTTGTTCATTAATTTCTTAAATAATTGCTTTGTCATTTCAAATGCTTTGTCACTTAAATGTCCTAGTCATTTCATACATGTAGTTTTCTCCTATTTTTAAACTCTGTATCAGTATAGTGAATTACAAATTCTACTACAGAAAGGCAGTCCATCTCAGAAAGCCCATTTTTTTATAGCGTTATTTGCTCGTAAAATGGGGACAGAATTGACATTGATTCCCATTAGTGATTTCCAAGTAGTGCTGTTTCGCATTACAGAAAAAGAAACCGTGTAAAAGCCTTTCCTGTGGTGATCATGTATGTGCTACATTTAAAGTAGATTACTTTGGAGGGGGGGGGTGTTTGTGTTGTTTTGTTAATGTTGAATGTACAATTCATTAAATTCCTTCTTTTGTAGCTTTACAGAAAAATGGATCCCCAATGTGATCATTTCCCACCGGTACAAGGCCCAGGACACACCTGCGCGCAGGACATTTGAACAGGCCCTGACGGGAGCCTTCATGTCCGCAGTCATTAAAGATCTGCGTCCCAGTGCTTTGCCTTTCGTGGCCAGTCTCATCCGCCATTACACCATGGTAGCTGTAGCTCAGCAGTGTGGTATGTACAACCCTATAGTTCTTATGCAGGTGGACCATGAATTGTGTGGGGTTTTTATTTATTTATTTAATTTTTTTACTTCAAAATGCAAGGTGTTCCTGTTTGCATATTTTAGTTTTGAGTTCTGCAATTAATGTGGACTTTTGCTTGTAGGACCTTTCTTGCTGCCATGCTACCAGCTAGGCAGTCAGCCAAGTACTGCAATGTTCCACAGTGAGGAGAATGGCTCTAAGGGAATGGATCCCCTCGTGCTGATCGATGCCATTGCCATCTGCATGGCATACGAGGAGAAGGAGCTGTGTAAGATTGGCGAAGTTGCACTGGCTGTCATTTTTGATGTCGCTAGCATTATCTTGGGATCCAAAGAGAGGGTGAGTGAGTCTTTCTGCAGCACACATCTTGATCCCACTTTTGCCTAAAATGACTAATATTTAACAGGAGTGTTTATCTGCAGTTAAAGTGTAGTTTTTGTCTCTGCCAGGCGTGCCAGCTGCCGCTCTTTTCCTACATCGTGGAGCGTCTGTGTGCGTGTTGCTATGAGCAGGCTTGGTATGCCAAGCTTGGTGGTGTGGTGTCTATAAAGTTCCTCATGGAGAGGCTGCCCCTTATTTGGGTCCTGCAGAACCAACTTACCTTCCTCAAGGCTCTGCTGTTTGTCATGATGGACCTCACTGGCGAGGTAGGAACAATGCCACGTCTATTTGTACCAGTTGTGATATACCCTGTGAGTAAACAGTTTTCCCTAAGCTCTCCCCTTTAATTGGTCATTGCAGGTATCTAATGGTGCAGTTGCCATGGCGAAGACCACCCTGGAGCAGCTCCTGGTGCGCTGTGCCACCCCACTGAAGGAGGAGGAGAAGACTGAGGAGTTGCTAAGTGCTCAGGACAAATCCTTTCACATGGTGACCCACGACCTGGTCCGTGAGGTCACCTCACCCAATTCCACTGTGCGCAAGCAAGCCATGCACTCGCTGCAGGTTCTGGCTCAGGTCACCGGCAAGAGTGTGACTATCATTATGGAGCCTCACAAAGAGGTGCGTTTGAGTGATGCGTCATCAGGCGGCTCTGTTTTTTTTTGTTTTGTTTTTAACTCAACACTGATGAGTTACAGTATGAAATGTAGCACAAGTCAGGGAAAAAACAAAAAGATAAATATTATTTTGTTTGTTTCGAAACGCTCAGATTTTTCACAAAGATAACAAAAGCAATAATCGTAGCTGGAGACAAATGTGCCTTAGAATAAAGTCTCTCACAACTGTTACTGTTACAAATAGAAACCAGTAAATGATTGTAAGCCTTGGCATTGTAATCTAGAAAGGTTATGAATGATGTTTATTTGCTATCAGGTTCTTCAGGACATGGTTCCTCCTAAGAAGCACCTTCTTCGTCACCAGCCTGCCAACGCTCAGATAGGACTGATGGAAGGGAACACGTTCTGCACCACGCTGCAGCCTCGCCTCTTCACCATGGATCTCAGCGTTGTTGAGCACAAGGTCTTCTACACTGAGGTAAGCTCTGTGCACATGTACACTGCAGAGGGCCAGAAATCTCTCTCTCTCCCCCTCACACATGCACACAAACATACACTGAGTGTAACTAATTGTCTGGTATTAATCGAACAATTGTCTTAAATGTTTTACTTTGCAGTGCTATTAAGGCATGAAAAGCCTGTACCATAATTCTTGTTTGCACACATTTCTGTTGACTTAATATAATAACTATTCTTTAACGGTTATTCTACATTTCCCAGTTCAAGTCAGTTATTATACATGTGGTACTGAAGGATCAGAGTTTAAGCATGGACTATACTAGTGTGCTTTTTTTTTTTTTTTTTTTTTTTTCCCTTAGTACAATCATTGTTCTAGATTGCTTTGCCTTTAGCAGTGTTTGTGTCTTGTGCAGTTGTTGAATTTGTGTGAGGCTGAAGATGCAGCACTTATGAAGTTGCCCTGCTACAAGAGTCTGCCCTCTCTGGTGCCGTTACGCATCGCAGCACTCAGTAAGTATTCAGCTCCCTCCTAAAAAAAAAAAAAGTCACATGGTACTGATTGTGGGAGGTTGAAAAAATGCTTCAATAAGATACAAATAACTGTATACAATTTATAGTTATCATTACAACTGTCTATTGTTATAACTTATGTTATAATTCTTGTTTACCAGAATACAGCAGTGACAACAGTATGTTTTTTGATTGTCTTGGACTGCATGAAGGATTGCAAGAGCTGTAAACTTTCTTTGAACATTTAATATGCACCTTGTGTAAACCATGATGTGTGTGTGTGTGTGTGTGTGTGTGTGCACGCGCTTGTTCAGATGCTTTGGCGGCCTGTAACTACCTGCCCCAGTCTAGAGAGAAGATTATTGCTGCGCTCTTCAAGGCCCTGAACTCTACCAACAGTGAGCTGCAGGAGGCAGGGGAGGCTTGTATGAGAAAGGTCAGCTCTCTCACAACACTGGTCTTCTTTTATTCCCCTTTCTCTGCATCTCTCCCTGCCGTGCTGCCACTAATGAGTTCTGCCTGGAACAATCAATACAGGATAGAGTGAGGCAGGCGGTGAGGAAAATGAATGTGGCTGTGATGCATCATCTTGCTTTGGAAGATCTGGCCTGAGCTTTATTAGAGTGGCCTTTCGGCTGCTAATGGAGATACACTGGGCATTGAGTTTTTCGGCCTCACTGTTGATGGGAGACTGAAAGGAAACGTGCTGTTTACGTGCAGTATGATACAGCTACAGAATAAATTCACATTCCTCCTCCCTTATGAAACCACACACACACACACACACACACACACACACACACACACAAGCTCGGGAATGACGTATATTGTTGCCATGACACGTTAAGACATTAAAATATTATTCGGATCATCTGCATTAATATAGATGATTGAATTTATCAGAATAAATTAAGTTCTATTTGTCTGGTTCTCAGCGAAGCGTGCACGCATCCATTCACTCACTGAATCAATCAAGTAATCAAGGTGGTACTTTTTGTTTGCATATTTTGTACTAGAATGAACAGAACTGTAGCAAATACTTTTATTAAAACATATTTTTTTATAGTTCAACAACCAGAGAAATAAGACGTACCCTGTCCTTATTGACATTCAAAAGAGAAAATGTTTTGTTTATGCATTTAAACACTATGCTCTTCCTGGTAGTGTGGTTTATTAATATCAGTGTTGTAACTATAGTGCATGTTTGTGAAAGCCACCACTTGAAGGACTACACATAGTGGTTAAAACATGGTCAGACTGGTGAATTAAATAGTCTGTGGTGGCATAGTGGCTAGCGGTGAGTCCTCGCATCTTTAGGGTCGAAGGATCGATTCCTACCTCAGGTCTGTGCGTGTGCCTGTTCTCCCCGTGCTTGGTGGGGTTCCTGCCACAGTCCAAAGACATGCAGAGTAGGCAACTTGGTGTTTGCAAGTAGTGCATGCATGTCTGTGTGCCCAGCGATGGACTGGCACCCTGTCCAGGGTGCATCCCATCTAGTGCCCAGGGTCCCCAGTAGAGATTTTCCGATACCATTTTTCCCCTCCCGATTCCGATACTTGGGCTCAGGGTATCGGCCGATACCAAGTACTGATCCGATACCTGGATGTGTATCTGTACAGTGTATGTATGTATATATATATATGTATGTATGTATGTATACATGTGTATATGTATGTATGTGTGTGTGTATATATATATATATATATATATATATATATATATATATATATATATATATATATATATATATATATATATATATATATATATACATACACACACACACACACACACACACACACACACACATACATCATTTCTTTTTTTACTACTAGCCCTGTGTAACGGGTTCGACCCTAAGTGCACGGGCGACACCATGAAACACGGACACGAGGCGAGGCCTTACAGGGAAAAGGGTAATTTATTTCGAAAAATGGGGAAGGAAAGGGTTAAAGGCTCTCTGCTGCCTTTTCCACTTCGGCGGCAGGGATGCGAAGGCGGGCTCTACGCGGAAGTGAAGGTGCCGCGGGAGCACGCGCAGCTCGTTCACGCGCTCCTCTCGCGGAGATCAAAGGCGCCCCCCTTTCAAAGTATCTGTATCAAAGTATCTGGGGCGCATCACATCGCCCCGCTCTTGTGCCACTGTCTCTCATAAAATCCACCGCGTCGCAAAGTCCAGCTTCCCAACAGTCAGACCCCGAGCTACACTCCCCGCTGTGTTTTATAGCGCCGGGATCATTAGCGGCGATAGCTCATGGGCCATTGCCTGATTCTGCGGCCCTGCTGGTTCACATACCTAAAGGGGGGGGGAGGCCGCCTAACTAGTGAGCGAGGAGCGATATCAATTTGGACGGACGCCCATTACAGGCGCACGCCGTGACACTCTGTAAGTAAGCTAAGCTAGCAAAACTAGCGGGCATAAATAGGTTATGCTTAGGAAAATGGTATCATATCGGTACATGGACTCAAATACTCGCCGATTCCGATGCCAGATTTTTTTTGTGGTATTGGTAGCATTTCCGATACCAGTATCGGGATCGGAACAACCCTAGTCCCCAGGGTTAGGCTTCAGGCCCCCCGTGACCCTTTACACGATATGCGATCTAAAGTGTGAGTAAATAGTGTGTGCAGGTGATCTTCACAAAGCAGATAAAAGCAAAGATAATTGTCTGTTGTGGTATTGAATATTAAATGTAACTCACTGATTTACTGATTTTTTTTCTCGATATGATGTCATTATAAGAGCTCTGTTACTCAGCTGACAATTTAATAAAAGCCACCTTAAATGAATGTGTGTCTCATTGTGTTTTCATGTTATATTTGCCAGTTCTTGGAGGGAGCCACCATTGAAGTGGATCAGATCCACACTCACATGCGGCCTCTGCTGATGATGTTGGGAGATTATCGCAGTTTGACTCTAAACGTGGTGAACAGACTGACCTCCGTCACGAGACTCTTCCCCAACTCCTTCAACGACAAGTTCTGTGACCAGATGATGGTGGGTTACCATCGCACAACGAGACATTTCAGTTTTTCATTTTATCACTATATGAAATGTCAAGACACTTATGTTACTCCTACCTGTGCAATCCTTTTTTTTATTTATTTATTTTTTATTTTCTTTTTCAGCAACATTTGAGGAAGTGGATGGAGGTGGTGGTGCTCACTCATAAAGGAGGCCAGCGCAGCGACGGCAGTGTAAGTGCCAACGTGACTCCTTTTGCTTGGATTAGCGTTCAGCAGGGCCGAGCGAACTTCTCATCGACTCCCGGTGTCCTTAGTGTGACCTTAAAATTTTTTCCAACTGTAGTGGTTTTCCGCTTTAGCGTTGGCCTCTGCTGTCAGCATCGTCTTACTGTCCAAGTAGTGCTGCGCGTAATGAGGGGGTAGCAGAGGCCTGAGGTGTCTACCGTGTTGTGCCCCACAACAGCTCGCTCAAATATGAGGTGCTAGTGGCCATATTACAATCAATGATTAATTAGGCGCCAGACTCCCAAGGGCCGGCTTGCTAACAAGCCTCAGAGCACTGGATCCTTGTTATCTGGCGGGCAGATAACCTTGTAGAGGAAGAAAAAAGGTGAGTGGATGGAGCCTCATAGATTACAGACATTCTTTGTGGCACTCTCTTTGCACCTTCTTCCTCTAAATATATTGTAATTACATGCAAATTGGCCTTCTGTACTTGTAACTCATTAACGGACATGCTGATGAGGCAGGGTCAGCCAGGGGCAGGGGGCGGTGCTCGGGATGCTGCGCTCCAAGAATGAATCAGGACGGACAGCGCTGATGACTTTGTAAATTTCTTCAACCTTGTCTTTTCAATGCGTCATAAGACCTTTTATAACTTTTTATCACTACAACTTTTAGACCCCCTCAGTCCCCCTTTTTAAAAAAAATTTATTTATTTCTTTTGGTCAGTTTGTGCTTTACGATCAGCCTATACTCCACTCGTTTGGTCGACACATCACATTTCTTTTCCTCCAAACTCCCCCCCCCCCCCCTTTTTTTTTTTTTTTTTGTTACGCCTCAGCCATCCCTCCATCATTATTGTTTTTCACTGCTGTCCTGTCACTCACTGCTTTGCTGATTGTGTGTCCGTTATTCTCTTGTTCTGGAGCAGCCTGCCATGGAGGGTGTGGAGGTGAGATGGTGCTGTGTTGGGAGGCGTTATTCCTGTGCTTGTGCTTCTCGTTCTCTTTGTGCTGATGGAGTGCTTTGTAACTGTAACTGTGCCTCTGTGTCTGTGGTGTCGTCGTGTTTGATTTCTACGTATCACCTTTGTACTCTGCTCGTCCCTTTTCAAGTCTAGACCTAGTCATTGTTGAGTGTGAAGCATTCGGACAGCTGATGACGGCTAGTAGGAAGGAGGTGTGTGTATGTGTGTGTGTATGTATTTGTACACTGAACTAGGAGATTTTCCAACATGGTTTTACATTTCTAAAAGCTTGCTGTCTATAAAAAATTATGGTCTGTGAAGGTGGTTGATGTGCTTTAAAGTACCAGCCTTTTTAAAGCTTAAGCATTAGACTACCTGGAGGAAAAAGAGCTTTAAAATTTTATTTTTTTTAATTCTTTCTTCTCAAACTAGTGCTTGCACAGTGCCCTAGGTCAGAAAGATATCTTTTGTATTTCAAACAAGTAACAAACTAAATTAATGAACTGTTTATACAGTCCTGGAATCAATTTTATATATTATTATTATTATTATTTTTTTTTTTTATAGTTAATGCTCTGTCTTTATTTTCAGCGTTAAAACCCTCCATTTTGATTCTGAGGATTTCTGCAGTGTTCCTTGCTGTTCATTTTGTAACTCATGTACAAGTCTTGTGTACAGATTATTAACAGAATGATGTTTTTGTTTTTTTTTCCTCTTCTTGTATAGGAGATGAAGATTTGCTCTGCCATCATAAACCTCTTTCACCTGATCCCAGCTGCTCCTCAGACACTGGTCAAACCTCTGTTGGAGGTAGTGATGAAGACTGAGCGAGCCATGCTAATTGAGGTACAGGGTTCATAAAAATTAAATAAATAAATAAAAACAATTAAAGACTGTTTTGTTAAATTAGACACCAAACGTGGGTTTTTCTGTGTGTCCATTAAGGCTGGCAGTCCTTTCCGAGAGCCGCTCATCAAGTTCCTGACGCGCCATCCCTCCCAGACAGTAGAACTGTTCATGATGGAGGCCACGCTGAATGACCCACAGTGGAGCCGCATGTTCATGGTAAATCTTTTCGAGTGTTTTGCTCACAAGCACCTATTTACTTTAGGTTCTGTCTGTATGGTTGAATGATTTGCTCACTTAATAAACCTCCTATTTCAGAGTTTTTTGAAACACAAAGATGCCAAGCCTCTCCGAGATGTATTGGCCTCAAACCCGAGCCGCTTTGTCCCCCTGCTAGTTCCCGCAGGCACTCCAGGTACAGTGCGGCCTGGCTCACCCTCCACCAGCACGGCTCGCCTCGACTTGCAGTTCCAGGCCATTAAGGTGAACAGAAGTCTTAGTTCATTATTCTCATCATTCCACATTAATCTGAAGACTGCAGAGGTATAGTGTAACTTTTCCTCTCCTGTCGCAGATCATAAGCATCATAGTGAAGAACGATGAAGGGTGGCTGGCCACCCAGCACTCATTGGTCAGCCAGCTCAGGCGTGTCTGGGTCAGCGAGGCATTCCAGGAGCGTCACCGCAAAGACAACATGGCTGCTACAAACTGGAAGGAGCCTAAATTGCTGGCCTACTGCCTGCTCAGCTATTGCAAGTATGGCCAAGACTTTCTAAATGTTGCCCAATAACATGACTATGCAGAAATTCATGTTATATTTAACAAGTTAATTTTTGGTTGTTGACTGTATGGGTGTTATTGCTTCATCAGACGTAACTACTCTGAGATCGAGCTGCTGTTCCAGCTGCTGCGAGCCTTCACTGGCCGCTTCCTGTGCAACATGACCTTCTTAAAGGAGTACATGGAGGAAGAGATTCCAAAGAACTACAGCATTGCACACAAACGAGCACTCTTCTTTCGCTTTGTCGAATTCAACGACCCGCAGTTTAATGATGAGCTCAAAGCCAAGGTGAGAGAACTTTTGATAAGGTGTCAAGTTGCTATGATTGGGGGAAGAAGAAAAAAAAGGTTAGTTGAGTGTAATACAGGAGTGAATTTCAAGGCTTGGGGACTGGGCATGATCAAATCACCAGACAAGAGACTCTCTGAAGTGTTTTGCATTCCTTTTCTACATGAGGGGAAACTCTGATCTGGCTTAACTTTGACATGACCCTTTTCCTCTATTAGCTTGGACTTATTTGAGGGTGTGACTGATTTTATGACATGGATCAGCGTTTCCTGTGCATAACAAACACCAGCTCTGTAGTTAATTAGAAGCAAAATGGCGAAGGAAGGAGACTGGAGCGTGCTCCTGTCATGCTACCTGAGCATTGGGAGAATAATCCTGTATTTAATACACATGGACATGGGAGGAAGTTTTTTTTTTTTTTTTTTTTGTCATGGACAAACTCAGCTTTACACTGCATCTGCATTCTTCTTGCTCTTTGAGGAGCAGTACTGAATATTTCCCTCCAGATTATCCAACTTTACTTTATCAGAGGTGAAGAATTGAGGATTTAAACAGTCAATAAATTGTGTCCTAGTGACAGGTTGGAGATTTATTCATGGAAATATCCATAATGATATATATTTTAAAATGCTGCTGTTTAGTATTTACGGTCATTAAAATTAGTGTAATTTTATTAATTTCTCTTTCCCTTTCACCAACACCTGATTTTTGGTCATTCAGCCATCGCTACACTCAGCTCTGCAGGTTTCACACGTCCCCCCCCCCCCCCCTCCCCGCCAGGCCGCATCCGAATCACTGTCGCTCAAAGTGCACGGAGAGACGTTTTCCGAGTGCAGACGCAGCAACACGTTTTGCAGCAACATGGAGTGCTTGTTTTGAGTGATATTCTCTGTGGGTTTTGTAGCGGATGTGTAGGGGGGGAGTGTCCGTGTTTAGGGGCTGTGTGCTGCCGTAATAGATAGTGTGTAATGGAGTCTGTGCTGCTCCATCACTCATGCTAACGGCGTAGGGGCTCATTAGGGCGGGGGATAATGAAGGCACACCTGCAGCCCTGCGGCCTGCCTGATACCAGCGCCGTACGTGCCGTCATTTATTTTACACACATGCTAACACAACAAATACATAGACACCATGGCCACTATCAGACAACACCGCGCAGTCAGCCGACACAGACGGTTTTTGTCTCACCTGCAGAGATGGACAAAGACGGGTTTGCCCACTGGTCTGAATTACTCTGGGGAACGAGCAGACATGATTATTGATCACCTTCTCTAATGGGATGTGTCTCGATTCAAGTGGTGCTGCCAGATGCTTTTCTGTGAGGGCTTAATGAGATTGGGTTGAGAGAGAGTCCAACAACTTGAGAGTTTAGATGTGACATTAGTGCTTTCAAAATGTGATGTTTTAGATGAGGATTTTGTATATTGTATATAGTAATTGTGTGTGTTTTTATTTTTTTTTATTAAATTTTTTTTTTAAGTAGTCAATTACTGTATGTACAAAGTAAGTTGCATGTTGATTTATTGAGTGGCATGATCAGTAGCTTCTAAAGGTGAGGTTTACTTTCCTTATCATTTAGAAATAATATTAAGTATCATCATAATAAAATTGATGAAATATATGCATGTAAAGTGTGTGACACTTTAGAGTCGACAATCTTAAAATATTGATTATATTCTGCCTAGCCAAAAAAAAAACACTCAAAGATGTCGTCATTCAGTCACCTTTAGCTTTGATTACAGCACACAAATGTGGTGTCCGTTTTTTTTTGTTTTGTTTTAAATGCTCCCAAAGCCACTGTTTGACAATCTTTATTCTCCTTAAGCAAATTGAAGCCCTTTTATCTGATTAGTCGTACTCTGGTTGTCTTATGAGCACACAGCTGCTTAGTCCCACAGTTTAGTCCCCCAGGGGTTCTTTTGTTTTTAAAGACCATGCAAATTTGACAATTTCTTTTTTTTCTTGTTCTGACCACATCTCTTCCACAAATGTGACTGTTCAGCGCACCCCTTCCAGGTTTTGATATGTTGAAGGGTTCCCAACCCCATTCCAGTAATTTGAAACCTTCCTAGTTTTCTTTGCTTGATGTTCAATATTTTAACCTTTCTAAAATAGAAGAGGTTTATTTTTATTTTGTATTTGGTAATTTTTTTTTAATTTATTTTCTTGGCTAGACAGTGTATATTAAAGACAAGCATGCATATCTCTTGCATTTCAGAATGCTGTATAATTAGCTTTATGCTGTATACTTTCCATTTATTTTCAACAACAGCTTGTCTGGATTCAAGTTTTTAGTCTAGACAATCCTAGGTTGCTAAATTTCTAGAGGTAAAACCACCGCTAATAGCCTGCAAAGAATTACAGACAATTGTCCAGTGTTTTTCTCTGTTGCATTCCATCTTTTTTTTTTTTTTTTTTTTTCTCTCCACTTTGTGTCCTTCTTTCTCATGTCCCTATTGTACACTTGCATACACATGTAATTTTATTCTACATTTATTATTCTCATTCCTGGAATTTGAGCCGGAGAGCCAGAGGGGAACACAAACAGTCTAATGACGTTATTGTAATGTGCTCTCATGTCACTGTGATTAATATCACAGAGCTGGAGAGTGAACTTGCTACCATCCATGACTCAAAATCAGAGCTGCCACCCAGCAGCAGAAGCTCTGTGGAAGCAATAAATTATGGCTTTTACAGCTCGGTCACTCCTGCAGCCTGGGTTTAGCATTCATTGCATCATTGCTTGTCCAACGTGTTGTTCATCTGTTAATTGTAATGGATGTTTTGTGTATTTCCATTAATGTGACTTTATTTTGTTTCCCTTCAGGTTTTGCAGCACATCCTACACCCAGCCTTTCTGTACAGCTTTGAGAAAGGGGAAGGCGAGCAGCTCCTGGGGCCCCCCAACCCAGAGGGCGACAACCCCGAGAGCATCACCAGTGTTTTCATCACCAAGGTACTGCGGCAGGCTTTCACAGCCGTGATGTCATTCACTCCTGACCAGAGGCTAATATTAGTTCGAGAGAAATATCACAACCTCGATAAAGGTCATAGTGTTTGTGGTGTTTCGAATCCGATTATGGCCAAGACAAAATGCTGGGGGATAATGGACTCCATTTGTTTCACGCTCAAATTGATTATCTCTTCCCCAGTCTGGCCTTAACCGTGGCAAAGAGCCTGGACTATCAGTTACTCTTTTGTTGCCACCTCAAATCTCTGTATTCACTCCACTGTGTTAGTATTTTTTTTAAGATGAAATGTTGCAAGTTTGTTTTCTTTTAACTGTTGTTCAGGTGTTGGACCCAGAGAAGCAGTCTGACCTCCTGGACTCACTTAGGATCAACCTGCTGCAGTTCTCCACACTGCTTGTTGAACACGCCCACCATCACATTCACGACAACAACAAGAGCAGGAACAGCAAACTGAGGCGCCTTATGACCTTTGCCTGGCCCTGTCTGCTACCCAAAGCCTGCGTGGACCCGGCCTGCAAATACAGCGGCCATCTGCTTTTAGCCCACATCATTGCCAAATTTGCCATTCACAAGAAGATTGTCCTGCAGGTTAGTGCCTTAAGAGCAAATTTTAAAGATTATAAATGTCTTGGTCTAGCATCCTTCCAAAATGGTATTATTTTGGAAACTGTTATTCAGGCCTGATTACCCAGGGATGTTTTCCAGGTGTTCCACAGTCTGTTGAAAGCTCACACTATGGAGGCTCGTGCCATTGTGCGGCAGGCCATGGCCATCCTCACCCCCGCTGTACCCGCTCGCATGGAGGACGGGCATCAGATGCTCACTCACTGGACCCGCAAGATCATTGTGGAGGAGGGGCACACTGTGCCACAACTGGTCCATATTCTGCACCTTATTGTGCAGCACTTCAGGGTATGACTGTACCTCTATTTATACACCTCATATCTTAGACCCAAGAATAGGAATGCAGTTGCCGCCCCTCCCCCCCTTCAAGCAGTCCATGTGCTGTCCCAGTTAATGTCAGTGTGTTTGTTTGTGGTCAGGTGTACTACCCCGTAAGGCATCACCTTGTGCAGCACATGATCAGTGCCATGCAGCGGCTTGGCTTCACACCTAGTGTCACTATCGAGCAGAGGAAGCTGGCTGTGGACCTGGCTGAGGTGGTCATCAAATGGGAACTTCAGCGGATCAAAGATCAGCAGGTCAGCCACATTTAATATTTACATTCATATCATTTCAATCCTTTAGAATTCTTTTTCTCTGAGATAAAGACCTGCTATGTTTTAAGTTTTTTGTTTTGTGTTGTGTTTTATGTTGTTATGCTTTGTGTTACGTTATATGTTTTCACAGCCGGAGTCCGAAGCAGACACGACTGCAGGTGGTGAAGGCACAAGTGCTGGAGCTCTGAAGCGGGGAGCATCTGTGGACTCTGCTCAGGATGTTAAGAGATTCCGCACGACTACCGGTGCAGTGGGCACGGTGAGGATCCCTTAAAACTAGCATTAGTTTATTGTAGCCCTTTCGCTGTCTCTCTCTCTCTCTCTCTCTCTCTCTCTCTCTCTCTCTCTCTCTCTCTCTCTCATTGTATCTCTGTATCAGTTTTTAAATAATTGTAAGAGCCATGTTTGAACATAAATCTTCTATTTCTCTCATCAGGTGTTTGGCCGAAGTCAGTCTATGCCTGGCACTGATGCGCTGCTCACCAAACCTGTAGAGAAGCAGCACACTGACACCGTGGTCAACTTTCTCATCCGCATCGCCTGCCAGGTATATAAGCCACCTTGTCCTATCCTCTTGTTCTCAATAGAGGGAATATAGTCAGGTCACTTTGTGTAAATGAGAATTTTCTTGTGAGCTGTTCTTCATAATTAACGTTTTACATTGTAGCATTTTGTACTTTGCAGCATGTTAATTTTCCTTTGTTCCAAGGTGAACGACAGCACTAGTGTGGCAGGCTCTCCTGGTGAATTGCTCTCTCGCCGCTGTGTGAATTTAATGAAGATGGCCCTCCGGCCAGACATGTGGCCCCGTGCTGAGCTCAAACTGCAGTGGTTTGACAAGCTGCTCATGACTGTGGTGAGTATCCTTGGAAGTCAAACTTGAAAACAATTAAATCTAGCTTTAGGTGATTTTGCTAAAGTCTATTTCATTTAAGTTTAAACATAGGGGCTCAGCTATGTTTTTAAGTTTGTCTAAATATTTAGCTTTTTTGACCTTGTTCTGCTCCATTTGTCTTGATATAGACATTCTCCTTGTCCTCATCCTGGCCCATTCCTCCTCATTCTTTCCGTTGCCTTTCCAAAAGCAGTTTTGATGTGAGCCAAATCGATAACCCGTAGCTTTTGACTGATTTCTCACTCTCTGGAGCTCAGCACTGTGACTAATTCTGTTGTCATCTAGGAGACTGACTCTCAATTAGGCAGTCTATCCACTCTTTCAGAATGTGTTCTCTGTTTCCCTCACGTCCTCTAGCTCACACACTTCTCTTTTGTTGTGTTTGTTCCACCTTTTTGGGTGCTCTGTTGTTTCACTCATCCTCTACTTCCTCCTTTTTCGTCCTTTCCCCTGCCTTCGGAACGGTCTTCCTGTCTTCCAGACATACCGCCCTATTGATTCTTTTCAGGAGCAGACACATGTGCCCTTCTCCAGGCTTGTGTGTTTGATTGAAATGCACAAGTGGGGCCTTATTCCCCAGACTGCAATAAAATGACAGTGCAGTCTGTTTGGGCCTTGTGTAATTGTAGATTCCTGGAGTTTGGCATTTGCGTGTCTTGAATACCAGGAAACAGCTTGTTTTTCTCACTTTAAATGGTTTAGCAGTTAGTGGATGCGAACTGAATTCCTGGTGTATTTTGGCAGCTTGTCTGTTTACATGTACTCAAGTTTTGGACTTAGGAAATTTGTTTATAAGGCCGATGTACGATTACATAGTGTAAACATCATTAATTATTTTAAATAGTAAAAATGAAGAAAACCGATCTGAGAGTAGGCGTGCTCGATGATACATGTTGAAACTTCAAAGTTGTACATGCAGCTCTGTTTTATTTTTTTCTTTTTCCACCCCAGCGACCTAGTCGTGTTTTATCAAACCTTTAACCGTGGATTAGTTTCTGCTGCTATTTCTTGTGCTCTTATAAAACAGGTCTTAGCAAGGTTATCAGTATGTCCTCGCCTTGCACCATGGAAGACAGCCCTCCATTTTTTTTCTCTGACAAAGACACTAGTTGTTTTGGGTTGCTCTTAGTCTCGTGAGGGAGTAGACTACCTGCCCAGCCCCATTATTCTCATAAATGAAGTGTACCACAAATCTGATTTCTATCATTGCATTCTCTCTGACCAAGAGACATAGATCTGGTTTGGGCAGCTCACTGCATGTCGACCTGCGTCTCCCGAGGACATTATTGAGTCTCCAGCTGGCCTCTCCTTTTTATGTTAGTCAGTCCCAGTTGTGGTGCTTTGAACTGCTCAGCTGTCAAACTGCCAAACTGTTGCTTCTTTAAAGGATGGTCTGTGTTGTTTTCTAATCGAGATAACGTGCCCTGAGGCGAAATCTGATTTCATGCTTCTCCATGTGTCTTGAATAGGAGCAGCCCACCCAGGCCAACTTCTCGAACATCTGCACAGGGTTGGAGATCCTGAGCTTCCTCCTGACCGTACTGCAGTCTCCAGCCATCCTGGTCCACTTCAAGCCTCTTCAGCGAGGCATCGCAGCCTGCATGACCTGCGGCAACACCAAAGTCCTCCGAGCTGTACACACTCTGCTCTCCAGACTCATGAGTATTTTCCCTACTGAGCCCAGTGAGTTAAAGAGCCCAAGTCAACACCCTGGGTTTGAGACAGTTGTATACATTTTTATTATTTTACATGTTACCACTTATATGTTGTTATTTGGAAAGGGAAATAATGCAGATAAACATTCTATTATTAGACTTCATTATGTTTACAGACTTTGTACACACATACCACATACAATACATGCACTATTCGACAGAACTCATTTAGCGTTTCTGGACACGGTCATTATTGACTTGTAAACACCTCAGATGAGAACTCTTTATTTAAGGTGATGAGTATGCAAGATTTTTGCAGATCTCAGGCGGGTTCTGCGTTTGGTCAAATGTAAGGTCAGTTCTGACTGTTTAAGTAGGCATTTCCTGGCCACAATTCTAGTGCTTTTACGCCTGATGACGCAGCATGGCTCAGCTCTGCAAATCAACTGTGTTGTTTTCTTTTCTGCTGTCAGGTAAGTTGTACTACAGTAGTTGGTTCCCCTTGTTGCTCAGGTACAGTGTTAGCTGAGGCAGGGAAAAAAAAAGCCAGAGCTTAAAATAGAATAGACCATCAGAGAAACAGTTTCATAGACACGCTGATTAATGAGTCTGGCTGGAATTACTTCTATACCAGCAAACTCACAATTCATCTCAAGATCGTTTTGATATTAAATGAGAGATGCCTGGTTTTGCATTTCTTATTTTTATTATTATTATTATTATTGTTATTATTATTTTTGTAGTAGAGAAACTGGACATGCACACAGAATACAGATTTGCATTTGTTGCCAAGACATGTTGAGTCACACTGAAAATTTTATTAACTTTTATTAACCGCTTAAGCGAACACAAGATTTGTTTATTTGGATGTTTTGATGCATGCTGAATTACCCGGAAAAGTTTACTTTGTTATACTGTGAAGGATGTTTACCTGGCATTGCTTGCGCCAGAGGTTACTGTAAATCATTACACCGTGTTTCTGCCTGATCCCCTTTGTTCTCTGATGAAACCTTTTTGAAGTGTTCCTCTCCTTAGGACCCGATAGCTCACGAGGGCTCAATAATGTCAGATCTTGGTCTAGTTGCACTATTAGACATTGGGGAAACATCACATTAACAAGTCCCTTGTCTTATTTTGTTGTTTGTGTTTTTAATATCAGATTTCTTTTCTGTTTCTCCGTGTTCTCAGGTACCTCTTCAGTGGCCTCTAAATACGAGGAGTTGGAGTGTTTGTATGCAGCTGTAGGGAAAGTCATTTACGAGGGTCTTACCAATTATGAGAAGGCCACCAGTGGCAATCCCACTCAGCTGTTTGGTAAGAGTCGCCTCCCAAGATCATATTAATGTGTCTCTAATTAGAAGGCTGTGCCTGTTTCGTTTTCATATAGATTGTTTCAGGAATATTACATTCCGCCACAGGAAGAGATTTTGACTTCTCAAGTTCCATGAAGCAGGAGGTTTTTATTTTTTTATTTTCACAAACACACAATAGGTGATTAAAACACTATTGGGTTACATCCTATAGTTAGTGGTATTTGATCCGGGCCCGAAATGGCCCTGCTGGTCAATAAATACCTCCTGATTCCGCCCTGCTGGAGGCATACAGTTGCACATGCACCACTGATATGATGTATGTGTCTTGCCCAGGGTGACTTTTTACATTTGTCTCTGCTCCCTAGAGTCCCAGCCCAAAAAAAAGCATTACTCATCCTCTCTGCCCCCTACCTCATCTGCTATCTCAGTCAGATTTCTTTAAAAATGACCTTGTAATTTAACGGGTGAGACACAAGCTGCTTTCAAAGTTACTAAATGGCCGTTCACTTGTGCAGTAGAGATCCCACACCCATAAGCCATCGCCTTAATCTCTCTTTCTGCCTCCCTTCCTTCCTTTCTTTCTTTTCCTTTTCCTTCTTTCCTTTTTTTCCTCTTCCTCCACTTACAGGAACTCTGATGATCCTTAAGTCAGCCTGCAGCTACAACTCCAGCTACATCGACCGCCTCATTTCTGTCTTCATGCGCTCGCTTCAGAAGATGGTCCGGGAGCACCTGAGCCCACAGACCAACCCCAGTCCCGCAGAGGCCAGCGCAGGTAAACCATATAAATCCTCACAGGCCACATCACGTTTGTTAGCTGTTACAGGAGTCCAGATCACCTCCAAGATGCTGAATTAATTCTTATTAGCTGCTGTCTCTGAGCTGCTGCATTACGGTGATGTGATATGGAGCTTGCCAAGGCCAAATTAAACGAAAACGTGTTACGAGTGCTGGCCTCTTTCTGTCAACTCACCACCTGCAGGTGCTTGTTCATGCTCCTGTGTCACAAGCTCATGATCGTCCTCTTTCCTATGATTAGTCCACTTCATTCCTGCATCATTCCGACGACATGACACTGTACGCTGCAGAGGAACCATGTGTTGGTTTAACCGAGAGCAGGCTGTAATATTAGATATTATCAGGTTTTATTAGGTCAAGAATACACCGTCATGTCTGGTTTTATATATGTACATATACTGTACGTGTGTGTATGTATGTATAATTAGCATAATTGATTAATGATTGATTGATTAATAATTGATTAATTTAGAATCAGCAGTAGAAATGAACAAGTGACTAGACTCAAGTCAAATGTGTCTTTGATTTTACCTTCGAGCAAGTGAGTGTATTCTGTGGTGTCTGCATTTGACCACTGGGTGCTGCAGAAGGACCAGTGTAACCATTGAAATGTTGAGTTCACTAATTTCTCTGATCTAAGAAACTTCCGCTAGGAAATCTCTCCCCCTGTCCGACGCCTTAGCATCTCCAGTCCGATCTCCTAACCCATTGCTTCCCAAAGGTCCCTCCTGGACGTGGATAGTGTACTTCAAGACACACTTTCTTTTTGCTGCCACTCATCATCACTCTGCAGTGTCACCAAGGCAGTTGTCCCAGAGCCCCGTGCACACAGCATGAGTCCACACACAGCTTCAAATCAGCAATCTGCAGCTAGCACAATCCCCATCTCCCCACTGCTACAGCTGATCAGCACTCACACTTAACTTCTCACAAATCAACCAGAAAATACATTCAGATTCAAGCTTTCCTTAGATCCAGTTCTCTCTGCTAAAATGAAGTCTTTCTGTTCTGGTGGCTATTCATCTTCAAGGTCTTGATGATTTTGTCAAGCTGAGGGTAAAATTTAAATTTAAAATGAACCGCTACTCAAAAAGTAGCTTTGCTATGACTTGTAAAAGCTTCTTTTGCCCAGTGTACTCTTCTTCTACAGATAATTGATTTTTTTTTTAACTGATGTTCCTGTATATCTGTATGTGTTTGTGTGTCAGTCACGAGTGAGCTGGTCATGCTTAGTCTGGACCTGGTAAAGACCAGGCTGTCTGTGATGAACATGGAGATGAGGAAGAACTTCATTCAGGTTATCCTCACCTCCCTGATCGAGAAATCCCCCGACCCCAAGGTTCTTCGCGCTGTGGTGAAGATTGTAGAGGAGTGGGTGAAGAACAATTCTCCCATGGCGTCCAATCAGGTAAATATATTTAAAATTCAGTATATTTTAGATATAGAAACCTGGATTATATGGACAGTTGGGTTTGAGCATTGAGACACCACCAGGTGATGCAAACAGTCCATGCTTAAACGATCGTGTGTATTCATTACATCTGAACACTTTGTTCAGTGGGCAGCATGGCCTGGCTGGATAGCTGTACCCAGGTGTTCACTCGGTTAGCCTGTGGCAACTAAACCGATACTCGGAGAAAGGAGCTGAGTGAAGGTGCTGCACAGCCCACCTGATAGATTTAATATAAATGGACTGTATCAGTCTGTTCACCCAATGCCTCCCTGCCTCCTCTTCCTTTTGTTTGTCTTTTATACTCCCTGTATCTTTGTCCTTCTTACTCATCTCTCTCCCTCTCTCTCTCTTTTGTCCCAGATGCCTAATCTCAGAGAAAAGTCCATCCTGCTGGTGAAAATGATGACCTACATTGAGAAGCGCTTTCCCGATGACCTTGAATTAAATGCCCAGTTTCTCGACCTCGTTAATTACGTCTACAGGTAATTGCACTAATTAATCATGGGTTGTGTGGCTGCGCTGCCCCGTCCATCTATTTCCATGGCAACAAGGCCACAGCTGATTCATGGGGTGCAGGGCCAGTTTGGATGGCTGAAGGGTTTGATTAGGCCTTGGCGTTTAAGAGCCAGGTGGCATGAAGGGGTCCTGATGCTGATCCTTAGTCAACATTTAACACCGAATCCAACACCGGTGTTTTCTGCTGTTTGTATTTAAAAAAAAAAAAAATCTCTTTCTCTCGTTCATGCTCTTTCTTCTTAATTTTTAAATTAAGGTTTTTTTTTTTTTTTTTTTTTTTTAGTTATGGGCTCTTTGAGCATCTTTTTGTTTACCGATTTTCAGAGATGAAAGCTTGTCAGGAAGCGATATCACATCGAAGCTGGAGCCGGCCTTCTTGTCGGGGCTACGGTGTGCTCAGCCACTGATCAGAGCAAAGTTCTTTGAGGTGTTTGATGCCTCCATGAAGCGACGTGTCTACGAGAGGCTCCTTTACATCTGCTGTTCCCAGAACTGGGAGGCCATGGGCAGTCACTTCTGGATTAAACAGTGCATTGAGGTACAGTACAGATCAAGCGCATCCATCAAAATACATTTGCTTAAAGCAAAAAGGGGGGGGGGCAGCCAAGTCAGAGTCAGGTTAGTTTGTTTTATAAAATCAGTTGATTTAGGATATTCAGGAACTCCGCCTTGAAGGAATAATCCCACGAGTGGTATAGAAATTTTATTTATACTATATATTTTTATATATCACCAATAAAACTTTAGCTGTTTTATTAGTTTGTTTATAGTTTTTCCCATTTTTATTGTAATTTCCCAGGTGCAGATGTATTACAGTACTACAGATGCAGTATAGATAATGTAAAAAAATACACTATAAATAAATTTTAGATAGTTGTGGCACTTCTGTGGTATTCTGGCTTTAAATCTGTACACAAGCTTGACGTTTGGTTCAATTTAAACAAGCTCTGACGTAGTTGTCCTGTTATTCACTTAAACAAGTGTGAACCTCCGTGCGCTATGCACACGGTCTGCCTCCAAACGAACACTTTTTTTATTTTATTTTATTTTTCTCAACAATATTTTTATTGATTTTAAACAGGAATACAACAGGGTAAACATGTAATGTTTTATAACCCCCTTATAAACCCTTATTGCACCCACCCCACCCCTCCCTGTCTCCAAGCCAGCTTTACATGTGTAAGAAAGGCTAGACGCCAGGCATATACATATATATAAAAATAAAAAAAAAGGAGCGAAACGAAAAAAAAGAATGTGGAGCTGGACGGCTTTTTGGTTCTGCATGCAAAAGAAAAAAGGGGAAAAAACGAACAATAGAAAGGGAATCAAACTATAAATGTATATGAAAAAAGCTAAGGAAGGGCCCCCACACCTGTTGAAACTTCAATTCTGAATAACGGATTGAGTAGTGGATCTTCTCCAGAGACAAACAGGTCATAATATCTCTGAGCCACTGGGCATGAGTGGGTGACGTGGCATCCTTCCACTTGAATAAAAGAGAACGCCTGGCCAGGTGTGTCGCAAAAGACAATAAACGCTGTTCAGCTGGAGTTAAGACACTTCCAAAAGAGCTCTTGTGCCGTTTAATTGAAATTTGATCGCACCACAGACCGAAGATATGTAAATGAGCCAATTCTGTTTTGCTAGCTTTATCTGTTGATGATGTTGATGATGATGACGACAATGATTGTGCCTGATGATTTCACTGGTTTACTCTCCATCTGTGACATTTTATGTAGAGGCAACGTTTAGACAGGCAGGGAGTGAGGGGAAAAATTCATACCTACATCACGTCCGTTAGCAAGCACGGCACTGGGCGAGTTTCAAAAGCTGCCTAGATTAAAAAAATGAAATACCTAATAAACGTAGCGCTGCCAAATTAAATCCAGAAGTTGAGTCATGTCAAATGAACATTTTCTCAGTTGACATGACTCAATTTCCAGATAACCTCACCTGGATGACTGAGAATCTTCAGACATGTTGCCAAATTAACAGACATGTTGCGCAGCTAAGGCTGCGTTCAATAACAACAGCACTTATAAAATAAAATGTTCACCAGTGTACGACAGTTGAAAGGTTTAATTACATGTCATGTGTTTTTGAATGCACGTTACAGGCAGTCAGGCACATAAAAGGTAGTGACTATCAAAGGATTAAAGATCACTGCTTGCATTTTATTATTATTATTTTGTTTGTTTCTTTTTTTTGGGGCTGGGGGTTGGGGCGGAGTGTCACCCATGGCAACTGTCTGGATTAAAGCTAAAATCAAAATAAAAGCATTAGACGAGGTGGTGACCATTTTATTTGCCATCTAGAGCCATATGTGTTTTTATATACTAGCGAACCAGAACTAATTCATCATTTTATACTTTGGTCAGAAAGAGAACCAAACTACAAGTGTGAAAACTCACTAAGTTTGCAATACGTAACCACTGAGACTACGAATAGACGTACTTCATTTGCAAACAGTATTTGACAATAATTAACAAAAGGGTTATAGAAACTTTCTTCCCACTAAGATTAGTTGCCTGTTTTAGCAGCCGCCCTTAGACTATTAAGTATGTATCGCATAAAGGGGTTTTAGTAGACAGAAAGGTGGGGTAGTACAGTAGGTAATATGTTGGACTACTGATCAGAAGCTCATAGGTTCAAACCCCAGTTTTGAACAATTGCTTTACAATATGAAAAATGTTGTACTTAAAATAAAAAAAAATAATAAACAACTTTAAAATCTGTTTGCAGAAGATTAAACTAGAGTGTTTACCATCTAAAGTGGTTACCATCAGTCTCACATTCCTGACTCAAAGTCAGCAGTAGCAGTGTGGACTGCATGTGATCTCATACATTTAAAAATAAAAATAAAAATCACTCATCTCTTCTACAATCAATGCAGCTGCTTGCTGGTGAATTATTAATGTTGCCCTACACACCCTAGTGGCATGTACCGATTCATCCTGCTGTGCTAGAGCGGAACTACATTCTGGCATTTGTGCCCTCTAGGCCTCTGTCAGCGTAAAATATGCTACAGTTGGAGATGTGTAGAGCAGATCAGGAGTCAACCCTGTGTTGTACTGATATCAATAAGCACAGCCATGGTGCAGACCTAAATGGGGATTGATTACTCTCCACCCCCCCCAGGAGGGGGCAACAGTTATAATGGAGGCTGGCATCAAACTGCATTGACCAAGACCTCTTACTCTGTTCCTCAGCTGCTGTTGGCTGTGTGCGAGAAGGGCACTATCATAGGCACCAGCTGCCAGGGCTCAATGCTGCCCTCCATCACCAATGTCATCAACCTGGCTGACAGCCATGACCGTGCCGCGTTCGCCATGGCCACTCACATCAAACAGGAGCCACGTGAGAGGGAGAACAGTGAAACCAAAGAGGAGGTTGGTGTAGCATTTTTCCCCCCCACAATTCTTTTGATCTGATTATCCTTACCCATCAGTATGCATTCCCTGTTCCCAAAGGCATCAAGTAATAGAAACTAATATTGCTAAGTCGTTATTTAAAGTAGCCTCATTAACAATCTGTGACTTGCTATGGTGTCTAGGATGTGGAGATAGACATTGAGCTGGCACCCGGGGATCAGACCAGCCTGCCGAAGACCAAGGAGCAGGCAGAGCGCGACGCCGGCAACCAGCTGCACATGCTCACCAACCGCCATGACAAGTTCCTGGATTCTCTTCGAGAGGTCAAGGTGAGTGTCCACCTTAACATATGTTACTAAGGCATGCGTGACTGAAGTTGGTCTGTGCAGAACACACAAAGACTCCCCTCCCCCGTTTTTGTGGAAAATAAGACAGATTTCATCCAGACAGAAATAATGAGGGCTCTGTGCTGTATAAATGTAGATGTGTAGGCTCAAGGGTGCTTTGGGTAAAGCTGTGACGCTCTGTTTAAGCTCAAGGACTGGAGGAGATTAAAAACCTGACCTATCATGATCTTGAGGAGCAGTTGTCCGAGATCTTTGCATATTTTTTTTACCATGCGTTTATAATATGTCAAGTTCTGCAGGATATCCCATCCCTCTTAGAATTAATACCTGTACCATCAATGCACTATGTATAAAATGGTGCTGAATATGTGTGTCTTTTTGTCTTAGACCGGAGCGCTGCTGAATGCTCTCGTACAGCTCTGTCACATCTCCACACCGTTGGCTGAGAAGACATGGGTGCAACTTTTCCCTCGTCTCTGGAAGATCCTGTCAGACCGTCAACAGCATGTAAGTCAGTGGGACTTTTCCTGTACCTGGGTTCTCGGCTACAAGAGAAAAAAAAACATTGGATTTCATTACCTAGGTCTGCTAAAAATAGTCTCGTGCCAAATTCTTTATTTGACCTTAAGAACTGCTGAAGTGCTCCAGTGCTCATGATGCATATCGTAACACTGCACATTCTGCAAGCTAAATGCCCTTATAGTGTCAGAGGTCATGTGTCGTCCCTCATACCGGTCCAATCAGTAGGCTCATGGGGGAACAGGCGCTCTGACTCTTTGCCCTCTTCGACTAGCTGTTACACATGCAGACCATGATAATGAGAATGAAATTCATGCATTTATGCAAATAACAGGATTTTAATGGGCCAGATGTCTTAAGCATTAAGATTCTAATTAAATAGCTTTGATTTGCAGTAATGGGTGCTATGAATCTTTAAATGCATTTCCAGAGTATTGAAATGGAGAATTTTATGGCTTTGTTTTGGCTAAGTGGCAAGGAAGAACTGAATTAGGGTCCATGTCAGATCCGTCATGTGAATATGATCTCTCTGTCGTCATTTACATTTTTATTTGATGTGCCATTTTTTTTCATGGTATATATTCATAAAATATTTTCTGGTATCTATTGCCAAGAGAATGATGATTCTTTTTAAAAAAATTTTTTTTACTATTCACGATGCTTGCTCTCAAAGCTGAATAATCTCCTTTTTTTAAGTCAGATTCTATGCATACTGAACGTGCCATTGTGACCCTTGGCCCCATTGCAGGCCCTGTCTGGGGAAATGGGCCCATTCCTGTGCAGTGGCAGTCATCAGGCGCAGAGAGACTGTCAGCCCAGTGCACTCAACTGCTTTGTGGAGGCCATGTCGCAGTGTGTTCCTCCCATCCCCATCAGGCCCTGTGTGCTCAAGTACCTAGGCAAGACGCACAATCTGTGGCTCCGGTCCACCCTCATGCTGGAGCAGCAAGCCTTCGAGAAAGGCCTCAGTCTACAAATCAAACCCAAACAGAGCACAGAGTTCTACGAGCAGGAGAGCATCACACCCCCTCAGCAGGTAGACTCAGGCTATCATGCTAAATTTTCTGTCTTGCTTTTTACTGCTGTGCTGTAGATTAAGGATCTGTCCAGATTTAGTAAAGGTTATCTTCATAGGTTGCCAGTAGACGTCGATCCGCATATTTGCTGCACAGTGTCTTATTCATTTTAATGTAAATAATTTTACTAGATTCATTTTACTCACCATATGAAGGCAAAGCTTAAATGTGTTTGATTTTGTATTATATAAAAAAAAGCTTAAATGTTTAAATATTATAAAGCTCACATTATTTACAAATGCTGATTGTGTAGCCTGAATGTCTGAAGCATTTACTCATAAACCTAAACAGCTATTCATAACTAAACTATAATTTAAACGCTACTCTGTCCACAGTTACGTGTTTTAATGAATTTTAATGCAAGCAATAAATAAAAATGTCCAAAGTCCCTCCATAAAGTCTAATCCTGTGTTTGGTTTTCTTAGGAGATCCTGGACTCACTGGCAGAGCTCTACTCCCTGCTGCAGGAAGAGGACATGTGGGCAGGGCTGTGGCAGAAGCGCTGCAAGTTCCCCGAGACGAGCACAGCCATTGCCTATGAGCAGCATGGCTTCTTTGAGCAGGTTAGATGAGTACAGTGATCCCAGACCTTAAATCCCCATCATTTCCCACTGAATCTGTAATCATTTCTGCAAGCGTTCTAAGCTGTTTTCTTCCTACCAGGCACAAGAGAGTTATGAGAAAGCCATGGAGAAAGCCCGCAAAGAGCATGAGAGGACCAACGCATCTCCTGCCGTCTTCCCTGAGTACCAACTATGGGAGGATCACTGGATCCGGTAGGTTCCACGTCCCATTTTAAATCATTGGAAGCTGACCTGTCTTAGCCCTCTGCTGTGTAGCCAAACATTCCTTTCTTCAGAACTTGGCCCAAGATGACGGGCTCCACTCCTAAAGCCACGCTGGATTTTGCAATCCCTCCAAAATTCAATTTATGGAATTTGGCACATGTTGAGTTACTTTGCTGTGAGGCGTCTATTCAGAAAATGTTTAACCGTGGACTGTATTTATTTCTGCTCGGCTCCAGTTGCTCTAAGGAACTGAACCAGTGGGAGGCTCTGACTGAATATGGCCAGTCCAAAGGTCACACAAACCCATACCTGGTGCTGGAGTGTGCGTGGAGAGTTTCCAACTGGGCTGCCATGAAGGAGGCACTGGTGCAGGTAAACCTAGAAGAAAACACAAACACCCCCGAGCTCTTAGCTGTTCATCATTCTCACTTCTCCTTGATTGATTAGCCAGAGTGGGGATATTATGCTGGAATTTCATACCTGTAATCATTATTAAATGATTAGTTTGAATATTAGGAGAACACTGCTAGGTGGTGTGTGGTGTATAGAAAGATGTGTACAGCATTTAAAAATGTCGCCTCCCTGTTGGTGTTTAAATTATGGCCCTGTCTTTTAAAGTCAGAGGAAAAAGGACATGATGCCACTTGACACATTATAAATACTCTTGCTCCTGTTCAAGGAGACTGGGAATGAATCCACCAAGGCTTCTGTTCTAAGGTGACACCTAATTAAATTGTCCGGCACTGTCGACCCACTTCTGCGCCTTCTCCCTTCATTCACTATGCACCTTATATTTACGGATACATGCTTGAATAATTGCGCAAACGTCTGCCTGGAAGAGATTTGTTTGCACTGAGCTCTGTTGCAGTGTGCTGCAGTAGCTTTTGCCCTCAGGAAGTTCCAGCTTTCAGTTCGAACACAGATAATGTCGCAAATGCTGCTGCATAGATATTATTCAAAATATTGAGCAGGGTAAATGTGCTGTGACCCACAGCAGCAATTCATCTCACTTCTGTCAACACGCTGCACGGCTTGAACGTCAACAACTTTTTTTTTTTTTTTTTTCTCCAGTTTTCCGTGACATGGTTAATGATCTGTAATAAAAATAATAATGCAAATTAATTCATACGTAAATTATTAATAATTAATAAATGGTTAATAATTTAACGTTAACCAATATCTTGGATAAATAATTTACTTTACTTTGTACTGTTAAACTGAAGCAGGGGTATCGTTGTTCCCTACAAGGAAATTGTTCATATTATGTGAAGATATTACGTGCATGCGTAATATCTACACATAATAATCTAAAAAAAATCGGTAATATTGTGTAATTATTAGTTTCTTTTTATAGAAAAAACATTTTTTATGAATAAATATACTTTATCATCCATCCTTTTTTGATTGAGCTCAAAAAGCCAGTATCTCAAAATATTAGAATATTTCCTAAGATTAGAGTATAATATTAATATATTATTAAAATACTTGGCGTGGGTACATTTTGCACGCATTAATGTGGCATGACGGCCTATGGCACTGCTGAGACGTTACTGAAGACCAGGTTGCTTTGATAACAGCCTTCAGCTTGTCTCTACATGTGGTCGGGTGTTTCTTATAAAATAGTAAATGAACGTGTTGCAAAACATTGTTAATAATGTATACCACCCAGGCATATTGATAACTGAATTTGAGAGTGTGTTAAGGTTGCTGGAACATTTTACTATGACAATACTTACTTACATTGATCAATTACGTGATAAATGATTCCTCAGGGTTTTTTTGGACACTGGTGTCACTTGGATTATTTAGAAACTATCCGTATATAAACGCCAAAGAGCAAATTCTATTTATTTTTAAAAATATATGTATAAAAATGTATACATGTTTTTATTGTAGAGTTCTGCGTTTGAATCCCTCTACAGTGGTGGCCATCATATTGAAGATGACATACAGTATACCATGAATTGTAGCGCTTTCTCTCTGCATAAAATAAGTGATTCACTAATTAGTTCAAACCTGTTTATCTTAATGAATGGAACAAATGTGGCAGGACTTTTAGTTTCTGAAGCTGAAGTGTACACAACTAAAAATGGCTAAAACTAGGTAACCCAAGTGAATTTGTCAATTTGTGTGATGAACTTCTGTACATGATCTTCAGGAAGCAATCAAGCAGGCATGGACAAAATGAACTGCATTGCATAAAATAAGTTAATTGATTTTCATTATTAAATACAATTTGAGCATCATTCAAACATTGAAATCCAGTTTATTTTTTTCCCTCTTTACTTTTGGCCACCGCTGTAGGCTGTACTACGTCATCAAGTTATACTCTATATAGGTTATGTAGTTATGTAGATGTAGTTAATAATAAGTTATTTAGGATTTGGCTGAAATGTGGTTTATTTTTTATATGTTCTAATTTGAACATATAAAGCAATTTGTACGCGTGTGTGTGTGTCAGGTGGAACTGAGCTGTCCTAAGGAGATGGCATGGAAGGTGAACATGCACCGTGGGTACTTGGCCATCTGTCACCCAGAGGAGCAGCAACTCAACTTTATTGAGCGCTTGGTGGAGATGGCCAGCAGCTTGGCTATCAGAGAGTGGCGGAGACTGCCTCACATCGTTTCTCATGTCCACACCCCACTGCTGCAGGTCAGAATCTCTCCCTCTCATGCACTTTCCAGCTCGCAGGAGCTCTCGGTACGCAGTATATTTTCCCGTTATTGTTGTTTGTGTTGCACAAATTCCACACAATGTACATGAGTCAAGTTATGCAAAATAACATTACTTCAGCAGTAATGAAGAGGAATGTTCCAGACTGAGTTTAGGCAACATAGGCTTTTCTGATTGTAGCTTCCTTTCTACTGTATTGCGAAAAAATTTAGCAAAATGTTTGTTTTGTGAGTAATAACGACTGTCTCCTGTGGTTATGGCTACTTAAGTCGTTAGGAATGATCGTGTGTGTTGAGGGGAATATTGTGGCTATGAATGTGTGCCTTGTATTAATATTCAGCACGAGTTACTACTTCTTGAGTGACACACACACACACACACACACACACACACACACACACACACACACACACACACACACACACACACACACAATCAGCCTGTGCACACAATAGTGAAGGTGATGTGCGTCTGTAGATTGCTTCTGCCAGACTCTGGGTTTTCTGTTGCTGCAGAAGGCTAGCATTGCTGTCACTGGGTGGAGCTCATAAGACAAATCAATGATTGTGCAGTCTGCAGTATTTGACTGTAATGCGATTTAAAGAAAATAGAATAACTATCGCTAAACTGTGAAATGTTGTGGAACTTGTGAATTCCATGGAATTGATGTTTCTGTAAGAGTATTGCCCTGCTTGAGGTGATGCTTCAGTCTTTCTGAGACGACGATTCTCTCTCTCTCTCTCTCTCTCTCGTCAGGTCAGTTTATTAGTGGAAGGTGGAAGTTTCCAAAAAAATCTTGTTTACTCCTTTTACTGCTGCAAAGGTACCACAGAGGGGGAAAACACCTCCCTCAACCAATAAAAGTGATTAAAAGTGATGGGAGGGAGGGGGAGTGAGGGAGAAGCAGCAAGTTTAAAATGGCAGTAATTACTTTTCTTTTCTCATCAGATAGCATTTGATTAAATACCTGAGAGAAAATTACATTTACATGATGAATGGGTTGTTGAAATGAAGAATATAACATGGCATCAGCTGATATTAAGTGATAATTGCGGAAAAATATTGTATTTCCTCATTTATTTTGTTTCAAGAGCTTGGTTTGCTCCGAAGGAATGATCAAGCACATCCAAACTTCACATAAGTAAGCAGTTTACTCCTTGTAAGTTGTTGTGTTGTAAACCACCAGGCCTGTGTGACTGTTAGACTAGTCTATGATTAATCATAAAACAATACGACATATTGGCTTAACAATCATGAAGTTTATAAATAAGCATTTGGGCGCATGTGTGTAAGCGCATGTGGTGGCGTCATTTACTGAATCCATTCCATTATAGTATGATGTGTTAAAATGAGTCCGACATAAGTACGCTGCGAAGAAATAGATTGCATTTCTAAGTCATGACATTTTGCAAGTCTGTTGTCTGTTCATATTTCTTGCATTTTGTCTGATGGGATGATTACACAAAAGCAGGAGCACATTGGGCGGGTTACAGTCTTTCTCTTGTCTTTTGGGATAAATGGGTTGGAGGATACTTTGATCCACCCTTTTTTCCTCAGCCACCTCAGGCGTCATTTCACTCTATTTTTTGTCTTCTCCAATAAGGATCATAAGCCTGCAATACAGCTGCAGTAATGGGTTTGAGATTGCCGTGTGCAGGGGAGTGTGAGGTACCTGCCAAGGGTTTGGATAGGCAGAAATAAACGATTGTTACAAATGTAATCCTTGAGATAGTTTTGATTTTTGCAATCATGATGGTGAGACTAATCCGAGGCACCTGACTCATGATTCTTTTGGAGGAATCGGCCATTCTGGGTCCCCTGTCAGGGTTTCATCTGTCCATATTTCTGTCTCTTTTCCTCACAGGCAGCTCAACAGATCATTGAGCTGCAGGAGGCTGCTCAGATCAACATGGGTCTTCAGCCGGCCAACCTGGGCCGAAACACCAGCCTGCACGACATGAAGACTGTAGTGAAGACCTGGAGGAACCGGCTCCCCATCGTCTCAGACGACCTGTCACACTGGAGCAGCATCTTCATGTGGCGTCAACACCACTACCAGGGTAAACCTGGATATATGACCTGCCATGTCTGTCTTGTTTTTTTATTAGATAATTTGATGTTATAAATTTTATATATATATGGAAAAGTAGTCATGACACCTCATTGTTTAAGTGTTTATGGATTTAGTGGAAAGCTGTTTGCTAACTCATGCTAAATATATCTGTGCAGCCATTGTGTCAGCATATGAGAGTAACACACAGCACGATCCCAACACCAACAATGCCATGCTGGGCGTGCACGCGTCAGCCTCCGCAATCATCCAGTATGGCAAGATCGCTCGCAAGCAGGGACTGGTCAATGTGGCATTGGACATCCTGAGCCGCATCCACACCATCCCCACTGTGCCCATTGTTGACTGCTTTCAGAAAATCAGGCAGCAGGTGAAATGCTACCTGCAGCTGGCTGGAGTGATGGGAAAGAACGAGTGCATGCAGGTGAGGGAGAGAGAGAGAGAGTGAAAACACTTACTTCTGTCAATCATAGAGCCATTAAGTCAGGAAAGTTGGAATGTTTGAAATACAACAATATACTGTAATTTGTAAAGTTAATCTGTAAAGTTGCTTACACAATGACTCTTCGCGTACATCAATACATACTCACATGTATCTCTTCTGCAATCCTCTCATTTTTTCCACAACATGAAATCCTCGAATCGCCTTTCATTTAACAAATCTCTTTTTCTCTTTCATGTTCGCTTTTAACCAAACCTTACGTCCAAATAATTCTGCTCTCTGTTACTTTGAGGAGGACTTGCGTTGTGCTGCCGTCAGTCACGAGCTGCGTAAGGAATGACCCAGGCATCCTCTTAAGCCTGATTAATAGGACTGCCTCATTCTCTTTCCTTTCATCATTACTCTGCCTCTGTCTCAGCCTCTGCCTGATCCTAGCTGATGACACCTGCAGTGTTCTCAGGAGTAGCTCTTGTACGTAAAATCTGCTCCTGAGAACACTGCAGGTGTCATTATCTGGGATCTTTCCATTTCTTTGGAAAGGCTGCTAGTAGTTTGGATTTTTAAGAGACAATCTGTCATTAGACTTCAGGTGAATTAATTTGGAGTAGAATGACGTTTTTCATATGCTTTTTTTTCCTTCTCTTTCTAAACAACTTTGTCTGCCCTTCCTTGCTGTGTTTTTTTTTTTTTTTGCTTCGCCCCTCTTAATTTGCACAGTCTGCTTAATGTCTTTACTTCTAGTATCTCCAATAAAGACATTTTAAGGAACAATATGTACAAAAGTATTAATTAAGCAATATCACGTGAAGGGGAGTGTGTATAATGGAGTGAATATCAGCACATCGCAACCTCTAGTGTGATATATTGCTTTTATACAACAGTTCCACAAACACCATTAGAGAGAGATTTGGGATTCAGCCTTATGTTAGAAGCTATTCAGTGGAGACGGGAGAAACAATCAATTGAGTGATGCATTGTCATTCTTTTATGAGGCAATTAATATATCGCCACATTGACGCCAATATGTTTTAATATGGTTTTAATTTATGCATGCTTGCATTTGAGGTGATGAAACATCACCGTTCCTGTATAGTCCTAAAGATGCAAAAGCAATTTCACACATCAACCTGTTATTTACTAGCACTCACTAGTATCTCATCTCAATTCACTATCACATTATACTACATTGTATACTCAGTATTTTAGTATACTGCGTTGTGTTGAGTTGCTGCTCTTGTTTGCACCTTTGTGTGTACACTTTCTTTTTGTTGTCTTAGTTAGCTAGTTAGTTATGACGAACTATACAAAGACACCTAATTAGCTGACTAGCTATGTTGAGTTATGTTGTATGTATGTAGTCCTGGAGGAACGCTGTTTTGTTTCACTGTGTGAAATGACAATAAAAGCCTACTTGACTACTAAAATTAGCGAATGTAATTAGCGATTGTTAAAAACGGGATGTGGAGAGATGCGTACGTTTATTGGTCGGAACTAACCGTTGACAGTTTTGAGTCTTTTATGTTTCGCATCTGTGATTGTATTATAGGTGAACCTTTTTCAGGACTGCGTATATCTCATTAAGTATTTCAGGTTTAAGTAGATTAGGGTTAATGGATACTAAATGTAAGGGGTGTAATCAGTGATGCACTACATAAATCTACAGTTTGTGCTATAAAGAAATCAGTCACAGTTATGTGTATTTGATCACCAACAGTCATTTGTTAATAGCAAGTAAGACAGTGGTGGTTGTTTTTCGTGCACTGTTGTGAAATCACCTTTTTTTTTTTTTTCTTTTTTTTTTTCTTTTTTTGTCGCAATAGGGACTTGAGGTGATCGAGTCTACCAATCTCAAGTACTTCACCAAGGAGATGACCGCCGAGTTCTACGCACTCAAGGGCATGTTCTTAGCCCAGATCAATAAGTAAGAGTGGATTCCCGTCTTTGAAGTGCCTTCGTCCTTGTCTAGTTGTCTCACTTTTTTTCTTTATCTTTATTAAGCCTTTTTTCCGCTTTCCTTTCCTTCAGTCTTATTTCAGGTTTATACTGACATTAAAGAAAAGGGATGATGGTCTTTGTGACAGCTTTGGTCATTAAGAGCGCAGACTTTTTAAAACTGAACATTTTCAGAGAAAAGGCATTATGGAGAAGACGGATAAACAGCGGTGCATTTCTATTTTCCTCGCTAATGATCAGCATTAAAGCATTAGTCCAATAATGAGGTCAAGGCAATCGTTAGCAGCCAATATGAGTGGATGAGGAGTAATTAACCTCACATCCTGCATTCACGGATGGAGATAATGGCTATGGGCTCTGAAACAATGATTGACGCCAACTCGTATTGAGTGACATTTTCTGCTTTTGCTCATTGCTGAATCCTCAGGTTGGAGGCTCTAAAGAACTCAGATTAATTATTTTAATGTGAATAATTTAGAAGCAGGTTTGTTTTGATAAAATCTTTTGGCAATTCCAAGCATGTTTCTGGTCTCTGTTCCGTCATTTCGCATAAGGTTCATCAAAATCCATGAACACTTTAAACACAAGCACACTCCCATCCATACCCCAAACTTCTCAAAGTGCTTATCCAATCAACCACTGCTCTGCATCAGACTCACTTAAAACTCTAATTATAATGCTTGAACACAATCATGTACTTATACCAGGCACAATCATTCATTGGTATCTTATTGTGTTACAATGATTTTAGTTTAAATTAAAACCAATATTAGACATCTGCTTTATGTGATCTACATTGAGTATAACATAATTGCTTTCTATAGCGTTGATTATAACACTTGATGATGTAGTGTATACTATTGGATATTCAGCCACAGTATGTGTGATATGGCAGAAAAGTTACTGAATATAACACGAGAGGTGAACATCAGAAGTGAGATAAAAAAAAGTAATTCACTATAAAACTACTTTCATAAACACAGTTTATGTAAACAACAATCACTGATTTGTGCACACACCTGCATACACTTTTGCCCTCGCACACATACAGATGCATGCACACACTGTCACTCACTCACTCGGGTACACACAATCTCACTCACTCCTACTTATCACATATCACACCCCAGACAGTCATGGTCATTTTAAACTCAAATGCTTTTGCTTTCCATCTCAGTTTTCATTCTTTCCAAGTACATTACTGCTTAAATATGATGCATTGGCAAATAAATTATCTTGAATATAAGCACATGCTTACTTATCAGCATAAGTTGTAGGCTCGATGATTAGTTGATTATTTTCAAGCTTTAAATGATCTTTTCCTCTTAGAAGATAATTTGGCTTCTTTTTAGAAATGGCAATAAGATAATTTCAAGCTTGCAATAAGGACAGACGTTGAAAATTGTGCATTTTGTTGGTTTTATCTTGTCAGAGGAAATGTTAACACTAATTACAATGCAAAAAAATCTATCTTAGCAAGTGGAAATATCTTGAATATAGTGACATTTATCTATACTTTCCCAAAATAAGATTCCAACAAAGGTTAAGTTTAAAAAAAATGTTTTGTTGGATTGGCAGATAATTTTGCTAGTTTTAGATTTTTTTTATTCTCTTGCAATAGAACAACAAATTTAAACTTACAATTTTAGTACCATTTTACTAGAAATAAGCTTAATCTTATATTTGGTTTGTTGTAAATTTATTGAAGAATTTCTAAAATATTTTCTAAATAAGTGTATTTAGATTTTCACCTGCCTGCAAAAAAAGAAGAAGAAAAACAATGTCGTTCTAACAGCCTTCTTTTTTCAGTCTAACAGCTGATGATGGACTTTTTTTTTTTTTTTTTTTAAATAAACATATTTTGCTCTGTACATACACTCTTGATGCAAACATATAAGTATGAATATTGTATATGTAGTCATATACTGGGGTCTAAAACTGACACCACAATAAAAATCAGTAAAAATGAATAAAATAAACAATAAAAATATCGACCGTCATCTCCTTTGTCGACCGTCATCTCCTTTGTCCGAAGGGACTGAACATCTATGACACTTATCCCTTCAATAAAAGTACGCATTTAGACAACACGCTGAGGCATTTGATCTAAAATGGATAATTAGCTTATACACATACTTGTGGAGTCTGTATCAGCCTAAATAGAAGCATTTTCACGAGTGCTTTTGTGGTCCACTGTAATTTTTAGGATGCTCTTATTATGCATAATCTTGTATAACAGCGTTGATCAATGTCCCTGGTTCTAGCACACCACTTTTCTTCTTTCCTGGACTGACCATTGTAGCTTAGTGGGTTTCATGCCCAGTTTTGCCATCACCACTTGTAACAATGCCCTTCAGGGTAATGGTGACTCTGGAGGGCACTGCTGAATCGCAACGGCTTATTAAATACACAGCGCAGAATAATTAACTCGGTAGCAATTTGTAAAATCTCTGCGATCAGCAAAACTTTCCCCAGCCTCAGCAGTGCTTAATGTAATCATTGCATGTTCACTCTCTGCAAATATTAACAGGGGGTTTGATAAAGAAATGGTGCTGTCAGACGGAGCCTTTAAACACTTGACTGGGCAAAAGGAATAGCCTTGCACTCTTTACCCAACTCAGAATTGAGTGTGTGAGTGTGTAGATGCACATGGTGAATGTCCAAAACTAAGTGAACGCTTCGGTGGATGTGGCCTCCCCTGGTTCCCATCGCAATCAAGCTCAATCCTGTTGCATGCCACATGCTCATTATACGTTCTTCTTATAAGTGGTTGCCCTGGGTAACATTTCACTCTGGTCCATACTTGGAGACGTGTGCGTGGGATGGTAGTAATGGCCTGAGGCTTTAAGCCATGCTGCTAAGTTCCTTCTCAACTGTTTTTAGTTCCATATAAAGTTGTTTTATGAGCTTGGCTATGAGTCTGTTCTAAAAGCAGCTCCATAACCAGCTTGAGGAAAGCGTAATTACTAACGAAAGGCTCTTGGAAGTGCAGAGTGGCTGATGAGCGAAATTATTAGACTCTGTCAGCTAATTCTGGGATGCAAGTTTATTCCCTGAACGCACAGTTTGCTGCTTTACCAAAATCATATTTGTTTTACAGACCTACGTCCAATATTGAATTTCATTCCACATATCCACAATTCTTGTTGCTTTTGCACTTACTAAAAAATTGTGACCAATTTTCATCTTGTTAGCCCATTATAGTGAATGATTGATTTTATTGGTTATTTTAATGACTGTATCAGCTATATATTTTTTTTTATTGTCCTGATCACCATTTCCATAGAGGAAATCATAATGTACCAGGTTTGTGTCATTTAGTCAGTTATGCAAATTAATCGATATGTAGTTTGATTATATAAATTAAAGAATCAGTTTTTGATTCAGAATCATTTCACACTTTTTAATTATTGAAATTTTAAAATAAAAGGTTATAATGGTTAATTTTGGAGAAAAAAAAAGATTTTATAACCAAATAATAACGCTAATATTTTGTACAAGCCATGACATTTAAATAATTAACAACACAAGTTGGATAGCATTTTAATGTTTGATACTTTTAGTAGTTTTAATACTTCAAAACCTCTAAGAAATATAGCTGCTTGAGACAAATCAGACATTAAATGTTAGTGCTACTAAATTGAATTAAATTGAAATCAAATTTAATCTACCAATAATCCCCAGCTCTATTTTATATGCAGAGATGTCCATCACATTGGCTTACTGAAAAGTCTTTTGATGATTCTCAGTCAACCTGTAGAGAAATTGATTTGTCCCTTTACTCTCCATATCTGTAGATCAGAGGAAGCCAATAAAGCCTTCTCAGCAGCTGTTCAGATGCACGATGTCTTAGTGAAGGCTTGGGCCATGTGGGGTGATTACCTGGAGAACATCTTTGTGAAAGACCGTCAGTTACACCTGGGCGTGTCGGCAATCACATGTTACCTCCATGCTTGCCGCCATCAAAATGAGAGCAAGTCGCGCAAGTACCTCGCCAAGGTAAGATCTGCCTTTACTGTAGCCTTTGATTTCCTCAGCTCGACTGGCCTAAATGAGAGCTGTAGGAGATAAGTACATCCCATTACAGGCATCTTATAACTAACTAATGTTCTGGTGCTGACTGCAGAACAGAATCATAAGGAGGTGTTCTCTGATTGCCTGTTTCAGTTGGTCTTGTGTTACATGGATAAATGCCTGGAGCTGCACAGTGAGAAACCCTTTAACAATTACTGCCACCCCCACTGGCCCTGGCTGGATCCCCCGCCACCGTCTTGGAGGTTAAGAGCTTAATTCCACCCCTGTCAGTCCAATCTAAGCAGCTCTGTGCAGCCTGAACCCCCCCACCCTGCTTTCCTCCACCACAGAGATGCCTGCTTCAGTCGATCAATAAACACTGTGTGATCTGCTAGCAGCAGGTCAGGGGGAGAAAGGCCATGGTCCTCGTTATATAATCCGCCATTCTCTTTTCCATCAGTCCAAAACCGCCATAGTGACCAGTGGCTGTAGTGTCTGAATGGCTTGTCTTTTTAATACTGTGGGTATTGTCGTCGTCGTCCCCCCTCCCCCCACCTTACTGTAAATTTTTTATTTAAAGATATAAACATGTGTAAACGGTGGTAATCTGACCATATTCTGAACACATAAACAATTTCCATACAGCATTTTTCTTCGGGGGAAACCATGCGTCCATGAATTTTGGTGAACTAATAGTGAAAAAACATGTATTTTTTAAACAAGTAATAATTCAAACTTTTTTTAAACAAAACCCTTTTTTGGAATATTGGATACTACAAAATTCCCACCATTCAGTAAACCCTTCTTTCCTGAAAAAGTAAATGATGAAACTTTCATGATATAAAAATCACAGCAAAAAAAGTCAACTCTGCGTTTTATTCCCAAATCAGAGTTTCTTCCCCCATTTCCAAAGGCCCGTCAAATTTTGATTCATCAGCATAGATATATTTCTTTGATAAATCCAAAACACTAATATTTTTAGAAAGAAAACCTGCATTAATTTAAAATTCAGTATCTTGAGTCTAGCAGCAGACACAACTTTAAACGTCCAGTTTCCCACTTTGTCTGTTGAACACGCCAATTTCGCGCTGAATTATATTTTGAATCATCTGACTTTTCAAATCTGTACAAATTCCATCTCTCTGAAGTGACTTTTAAATCCTCAAATCCTAATCTGACTGTTCCTTTGATTCTAATTAACCAAAGCAATAGAAGAAATCCACCATCACTAGTTCCAGCTAAGACTATTTTCACTCGGATCACATTGCACACCAAACTGAATGTCCTGTAACTAGCAGTACAAAATTTAATTTGTATATAATTACCCCCTAATGATTACACTAACTGTCAAAGGTTTGCCTACAACTTTAAATTCCATGGTCTTTCCTGATTTGTTTTTCTACATTAATAAACAATGCTGATGACATCCAAAAAATTCAATAATTCTCTTTGAACAGTTGATATTGAGAAGTATCTGCTACTTATGCTCTGTAAAGCCTTCATAATCGTTCTAATCAAATTTTTTGAGGCTGGTAACTTTTTTGAAGCAGAGGTGAGTTTCAGTCTAGCTTTTTTCAGATGGTCTTCATGAGAGCCAGTTTCATCATGGTCCTTGACTGAATTGCCAAATGCACTTGACAATACTGTTCTTGCAAGAGCTATTTCAGAGCAGCTGGCCTTCATGTATTAAAACAACTAACTTGTTGTTGTTGCTACTTAATTACGTGTTGCCATATGTGTTATTTCCTAGTTTAAAAAAAAAAATCCAGTATTGTTCTAGAGTATAGAAAATAAATCCAAACTTGTGTCCAAACTTTTGACTGGTAAAGTATACATAATTGCACCAATAGGATTTTTTTCCACATGGTTCTGTAATGGACATTTTGTGAAATTCAAAGAACGAGGACTGCTTCAGGTTTTCAGCTCTCGAAAGTCCATCTCTTTCTGGAATTTTTGTAAACAAAAGCAGCCCTTTATAAAATTAATCCAGTAGCATTAGAGGTAGCAGTCAGACCTAGCCCATGGATAATATGTGTCATTATATTATTAGAGCTGATGTTTGGTTTTGCACACATGGTGCTATGCTCTTTGGTGCACTCTCCCTCCAGTTTGCTTATGGGTATTTATTTTTCTAGTGGGCTGACACACCAGGAGGGCATTTGATTACGTAGAGAGTACTACCATCTGATTGTGTACTACACAGAGCCGCTGGCACAGTTTAGAGATGATAAATGAGAATAGATGGCCAGTGATTATCGGTAATTACCCACAAGCTGTGTGGCCTTGGTGGCCCATCGTTGGGTTAATGTCTCCATCAGCGCCTAGAGGGATTGAGCCTCACCCCCTCACCTGCCAGCCCTCCCCCCCCAGCCGCCACTTCCAGAAGCATCTAACAAGCAAGTGGAGTGTGATAGCGATGATATGATTTCACAAACCATTAAACCTTTTTTGTATGGCTGAGCGAGTGTTAAATCCACACAAGTGAAGATTGCTCATTTGGATTGTGATACGTACAAGATCAGACCAGTGTTGTGTGGATGAATCTGATTCGTTGAGATGAGTGAACATGTAAATGGCTTTTTATTAGACAGGCAGCTGGTTCCTTACTTGGAACGCTATGAGTTGTGTTGCCAAGATTTTAGGATTGTGTGTAGTGTGATTTTATCTTTTACGGTAAGATTATCAACACAACACTAAACTGTGGTGCCCCCCACCCCCATTCTTTCTCTCTTTTTTTTTTTTCCTCTCCCCCCCCCCCCCCAGGTCTTGTGGCTGCTGAGTTTTGATGATAAGAACACACTGGCAGATGCTGTGGATAAGTATTGCATTGGAGTGCCACCAATTCAATGGCTCGCCTGGATCCCTCAACTCCTCACCTGCCTGGTGGGCTCTGAAGGCAAACCTCTTCTCAACCTCATCAGCCAGGTGTGTGCCGTCATTATTCAGATTTTTATTACAGTGCTGATGTGGCCCAGGGTGTATTTGTATTGTTTGTTGGCAGACACCAGCGAGAGCTTGGCATGATCATGTGTCATGTTTAATGAAACTGAACAGGAGATGTGTTATGGCATATTTTCTCATTTGTAGATGTTATGACTCCATAGTATTGTCTGCCCACATGAACCTGCACATCCGTATCTAACCAACTCATCAGAATACATCCCTTTTGCTTTGTACATTAGTTTATCAATTTTATTTTACTGCCTTTACTTCCTTCCACCTCTTTAATTATTTATGCAGAGCATTATTGTTGAGTTAATATCAAACGCCCAGGTCTTGCAAGAACAAATCAAATTAAATGAAGGCCTAATTTCCCTTACCTGATGGAGTCCTTTTGAGTCTTTTAAAAGCACCTCCGCTTCAAAGAGCAGTAAGCAGCTCCAGGGGCCCTCCAGACTGCAGCAGAGCGAGCGATCTGAGCTTTTAACTCTTAACCTCTCTCTCTCTCTCTCTCTCTCTCTCTCTCCCCTCCCTCCTCTCTTTAGATGTTTAAAATGCAGCTAGGCCTCGCTTCTTTCTTGCACGTTCATACAAGTGCAATGCTTCTTAATCTCCCAGCTTCACCCCAAATGCTCCCCTGCGTTCAAGATGCTTTTCTGGGAGATTAAGGGCATTTAAACCAATAAAACGCCAACTGAAATAAAGATGTTTTCATACTGTAGTCTCAATTAAGAGTTGTCAAAGCTAGTCAAGCCACACAGCGGTCTCTGTGCTAGAGGACGGTTTGAGTTTGATCTGAAGATCTATCGCTGCCTGGTGCTGATTGAAGGCTGAATGCAGAAGCTCTCTGCATTGTGAAGTCTTCAGTGAATGGAGCACCTTAATCTCAGTTGCTGAATTATTTAGCTTTACTTCAGTTGGCGGGACGTTTTTAAAACGTTTGCTGAAAAATTGATGAAGGTGAGCTATGAAGTATTCTCAGATGAAACAAGCAAAGGAAACCCAACACCTTGCTGTACACTCACATAGCGCTTGCACATTTTTATAATACAGCAAGCAGTGTCTCCGATTATTGGGGTGTTCTTTTCTCCTTCATTTTTAATTTTTAATGCCCTACTTACAAAGCTCTTAACGACAGATCTTCTCTGTACTTATTGGTTATTTTCATATAAAGGCCTTTCCAGGCACTGGGGTGTCTTTTTACACCTAGCTAGCACTCACCCTGCGGTCTGCTTTGTTGCGGATCCGGTGTCCACTCTAATGGCTGTTTGTCCAGGAAAGGCATGAAGACTAGAGGGGCTGCTTGAGGAGAAGAACTCCTCGTGTTAGCTCCAGTCTCGTCCTGACAGACAAGCCAACACTCATACAGCGTTCATATACCATCATAATGTCTGTCAGCTATTGATCCCATAAGAGCTCAGGTTCCCTGAAAGTGCTTTAAAACAGCACAAAGACAAAGTGTGTGTAATCTATGGAAGCTTTTTCTTCCTTTTATTTATTTATTTATTTATTTTTATTAATACACCTGTAGTTAGAATAAGTTGTGCTCAGAAGCAGGGGAAAGTGCTGATGATCATCAAGGTGTGAAGTAAAATTGTTTCATGACCTTGAGCTCTGATTACATCCAGATATTGTTCTTAGCCGCTTTACTGTGAATAGCTGAGTAGGGTTTTGATGAATAGGCTTTGCTCTCCAAGCGCTCTTTGAGGCTGTTCAAGGGCACTGCGGATCTCAAAGGGAGAGGACCTGTCCAGACATGACGAGCTTTTACAAAATGTCATATTGAGCCATGGTTTTAATCTGCCCTTGATGTTTGTCCATTTTTATTGCTTCTCCTCACCACATTTTCATTTTCAAAATCCCATGCTATCTCGCCGCAGTTTGAAGACATGTCACCAATGTACTACTTCTGCGCCGGCTCTGCAGGGACCATCTTAAGTGTAATCTGCGCCTGTGTCTTTCAGGTGGGACGTGTCTATCCTCAGGCTGTGTACTTTCCCATCCGAACTCTGTATCTAACACTAAAGATCGAGCAGCGGGAGCGCTACAAGAGTGGTGAGTTGGGCTTAAAATAGCTAGTTCTTCCATTTCTAATAACAATACAACATGATTAAATGTGTACATTGTGTCCTGTTACTGCAGCATATATCCATGCTTATAGTAGTTAAATGGATAGGGAAGGTTCCCAGTGAAGTAGGCATTTGATTCCTGCACCCATGATAACAGTTTGAGACTGTTCAATTTACATTATGTTCGATCTCCTTTAAAATGTGCCACTACTGACTGCAGCATCGCAAGTGTTTGTGCTCGTTTGTGTGTATGCCATTGCTGATTTCGTGCTTGCTTGTGCCTGTCTCCTTAGATTCTGGACAGCAGCAGCTTAGCTCAGTGGGAACTCAGAGCCACTCTGCGTCAGATCCAGGCCCCATCCGGGCCACAGCACCCATGTGGCGCTGCAGCCGTATCATGCACATGCAACGAGAGCTGCACCCCACGTTGCTCTCATCTCTGGAGGGCATCGTGGACCAGATGGTGTGGTTCCGAGAGAACTGGCATGAGGAGGTAGGCTACACTCACCAACTGTGCAATGCGCTCGGTCCCAAGAGAGCTCGACGGCTGTGTTTGAGTTGCGTGCAGAAATTTGATTGATGTGGATATGCATACGCACAAATGTTTTCTGCACGTATTGGTTGAATTGCGACTTCATGTGCTTCTGTGTCTATGCGTTAAATGAGATTAGGCCTGTTTAAAATATAGCTTGGACAAGATGTTTTATATTGAGGCCAAAAAAATTAATAAATGGGGCATGTGGTTTAAAAATAAAATTAACATTTCTTGACATCATGCTTTTTAATGGTGTATAGTTAATGTTTTGATCGCTTAATTAAATACTTAATGTTTTGAAAAATGGGGCAAGAGAAGTTGATTCCTATTAATATTCGGCTATAGTACCCACTTATTTTTTTTCTTTAATGTATGGTTGTCTTTTCGCTGCTGCCGTCTGTGTGGTCGCCGCAGCGGACCATCCAATTCACATACAACTTGACACAGGTTTAAACCAGATGCCGTTTTAGAGGCAACTCTCCCATTCTATCTGGCCTCAGGACTGGCACTGTATCCTGTGCCTGTGGTTTGGTCATTGGCTAGGGTTCAAATCTGGGCATATTGCATGGCAGGCGAGAAACCTATCATTAAGCCACCAATGCCCCTTTCTTTTTCCTTCAATGAAATGTATTTAAAAAAATTGTGTGTAAATGTACCATAAAGTTGCAGGATCCTTTATCCTTAAGACTGCCTTAATGGAATGTTAAGAAGAAAAAAAATGTATCCCTTAACTTATAAATAAATGTCTTAAACAGAAAATATCATAATATTAATCATTATCTGTTATACTTTGTAACTAAAAGCAACAATTTTTATCTATTTGTTATTAGACATAGATTGTGTAGATCAGGCATTGCTCTGATTGAGATTTTTGAACAAATTATTTAATAAATAATTTTTTTTTTATTACGGTTGGAAATATATTGAGATGTGACTTTTTTTTTTTTTTTTTTTTAAGTAATCGATGCCTTCAGATTTGAGATTTCAGCAAGCTGGGGTCTAAATCCCTCTGTAGTTGTCTCTGCTTATGTGTCTTCAGCGTCCCTATAGTTGTGCAGATGAAAGCTGACACAGGCATTGAAGCAGGGCTCAGTGAGGCTGAAAAGTGGTTTTGCAGTGCTGGGGAGGTTTTTGCTCTCATGCTAATTGGGTTGTGGTGAGCAGAGAGGTGTGATTGATGGCTGGGGAGAGGGAGAGAGACTGGGCACTGGGAGATATGCAGCCCAAGACAGCAGCAGATGCAGTGATGTGCTGAGGCTGGACAGGGACGATGGACTGCATTGTCCTGAGGGACTGCATTGTCCTGAGGGACGCGTTGTTGGGGGCAGTTTGGAGGAAGCCTTGATTCAGGGGAAAGTCTAAAATCTTTTTTTTTTTTTTTTATAAACTAGTAAAGAACCAATATATATTTGCCCTGCACAAAAAAAAGTGCAAACGTCTGGTAGTGAAGAATTGACCACTAAAATTGAAAATTCTTCCTCTCACAACCTGCTGTCATCCTCAGGTACTGCGGCAGCTCCAGCAAGGCTTGGCTAAGTGCCACTCTGTGGCGTTCGAGAAAAGCGGCGCAGTGTCCGATGCAAAGATCACACCACACACTCTGAACTTTGTGAAGAAGCTGGTGAGCACATTTGGCGTGGGCTTGGAGAACGTCTCCAACGTCTCCACCATGTTCTCTAGTGCCGCGTCCGAGTCGCTGGCTCGGCGAGCCCAGGCCACTGCCCAGGACCCTGTGTTCCAGAAGATGAAGGGCCAGTTTACCACAGGTCAGCACGCACCTACACTCCCACACACCTCGAGTCATTCCTTGCCTTTTGCAATAGCAGTGTGGTCCCTTAAGGGGTCAGCATATTTTAATCACATGTTTTGATGAATTTTTTAACTTTGGAATAAGCAGTAGTGAAGTTAAAATGGTCATAAATCTGCCTACCTCTCTTTTTGTCAGATGGGTTTTATTTGCTTTCTCATGTCACCAAATGAGTGTGTGAAATGTCGTAGTGTGGCGATGTCAACGTTGGCGCACATCCTAATAAGAGAACCACTGCAAACACTAATAACCAAAAACGTTTATGTACAGTAGTATGTGAGTTACTGTGTATATCTGTAAATTCTTTTTCTACTGTTGGCCCAATGATCTGATTGTTTAGTGCAATTTTATTTTTCAAAATGGATTAAATTGAAACCAGTGCTAATTATTAAATAGTAAAGCTAGAAAAGGAATCAAAAAATGATGCGTCAAAATGGTTAATTTTCTGTGCGAGTTTAACCGGTGCCTCAGAGAACTTTCTATTAAAGAAAATCTTGGTGTGAAGAGAGGAAGGATGAAAGGCTTAAGTCATGTGACTGCTGGGAAAGGGTAATACTAATAGCCCCTATTGATTGTGGTGGAGGTTTTTTTTTTTTTTTTTTTTTTTTGTATGTGTTTTTTTTTTGTGTGTGTGGCTTGAACACAAGTGATCTTGGATATATATACTGATATATAATCCTTCTTTAATAGACAAGATAGGAATTCTGGCCGACTCGTGTATGTGTGTGTGTGTGTGAGATTGGGGGATGGAGGGGGTGCAGTGTCAGGGTTGCAGTTCATGATTTTTAAACAGCTGGTCCACACAGGAGCTCCTGTGCTGCATTAACCATGCCTCATGCCTGGCTCAAGAGATAATTGGGGCTATGGACCATATGATTATATTTATAAGGTGTGTCAGGATGACTATTGGACGCTGGGTGTGTTTAGTAAGTGTTGGGTTACGTAGGCAATAATCCAGCATGTTTCTCAAGTCAGTGTCTCAGTCCTCAGACAGTGATTGTTCCCTCCTGACACTTATGTAATGCCTGCAGAATTGTTTGAAGATGTCAGACTACATGTGGTTGTGTTCACATTTACCAAATACATAAAACATTATTTGTAAAAACACATAAAACAAATGGTACATCAGTGGTTTGTAGCAAGACAAGATATTCTTACACTTTGCTTTTAATTCCGGTAAGGCAGAGGACTTTTAGTAATCCTTTAAACATGTTTTACAACCCAAGTTCCAGTTTTATCTGGCAGAAGAATGGACATGGCAAGAGATGTGTACAATCTTCATATCAATTTCCCCGTCTCCTATAAAACCTTCATTTTAGTGCACACCGCTCACATCTGTCCAGCTCATTCTGCTGTTTACCCCTGGCCCGCTCGTCAGGCCTGTGGTGGTGTGAAAATGCCAACTGCAGCTAAAGCGGAGTGGTATTTCATGTGTGTGCATATGTGTTGCGCACACATGCCTCCTGGGGGACTCCAAGAGGGTGTAAAGCAGATGTGGTGGTGCCAGCTGTACCTCTGTAGTGAGGCAGAGCAGTAACTTGCATTCTTTCTCCCGACACCCTGTGCAACACATACTTTGGCACTCAAAAGGGAGACCGAGTATAGAAAATCTAATTTTATTCATGAGAGGACTTACCCCACAAATAATTTACCAGGCAAAGCCCATTTAATCTGATCATAGCCCATCCATTTGCCGTGTTTATAGTGGGTGTCTTCCGTAGCTGAACGTCTGATGCATTTCTATTACTTTTTCTCATTTCTTCCTCTAGAATCTTCTTGTCTTCTCTATTTTCTAATACAATCCATCATATGCCGATTAGAAAATAAATAAATAAATAAAAAATATGGGGTCTGTTTCTTCCTGAGCGTCATATTCACTTACGTTGTGGGGAAAGTAACGTTGCCCAATAAGTGACGCTGTGAAATATGTATTGACCTAGTCAAGCCTGTTACCTTGCACAGCTTTTGAATGCGGCTGCTGGAAATCCCTGCATTACCGAGTCTGGCTCAAGCAAGCGGGAGCCAGGCCGTGTTCATTGTGGTACAATTTAAAGCAGAGTGATTGTGTTCATAGGGAGGCACAGGCACCACGCACTGTTATTAGGTGGAGAGAACTTCTGCTTTTTACACTTGGACTTGGTGTCCACAGGTCACAGAGCAGGTTGTTTGTTTCCAATGCCGCTGCGAGCTGCAATCCCCTCAAGAGCAGAGCAGATCTGAGGGCATGCTCTGACGTTAAAGTAGTGCTTCACACTAGGTCTGTGCACATGTACTGTATAGCAAGTCTCTGGAGGGCAGTGTGTTCATCAGCAAACAACTCGCTGTACTCGCACCGTAGGACTTGTACCTTCCAAAAGAGACATCCCACAAGTGCTAAGAATCTTACTCCACTACATTATCATTAGATCTGCATCCATGATAAATTTGTATCCAGTATAAGTGATGGCGGCCACCAACGTGGTCCATTTAGACAAAGACATTCGGGTGTTCTAGCTTGGAAAGGATTTATCTACATTTTCGGGGGTGAAAAAAAAAACAAAACAAAAGGAGAAGCATTGGTAGTCGACATAGCCAGAACACACTTTGAACCGGATGCTAGTCCATCACATGATGCACACATTCACACACCAGGTAATTGATAGACATGAGTGGGAGAAAACACCAATTCAGTGATATTTTGCCATATTTTTAGGGGGCAATTAGTGTATCGCCATACTGGCTCCTAAATTGTAATTAATTTTTCATTTATTTTGCATTTGAAGTGGTAAAAGTTGCCATTCCTCTATAATCCTAACCACAATTGACACAGTACAGCATCCTGTGTGATAGGAGTTTGTTTGCAGTGTTTGACTAGAATTGAAACAAAACCTAAAAAGCAAACTGATAAAAAAAATAAATAAACTGATTCACAATATATCTAAAGTTGTGATGATTATAAATATAATTATGCAATACAAATTGAATCCGCATCTAGGTATCCTAATAATATAGTAGCGGTGGTCCCTGGTGATTCTCGTCCCTATTAATTAGGACAATTTTGTCAGTTCATCAAGTAGACGATGAACTTAAGTAGCGCATCAGTATGCATGAGGCACATTTCACAGCTTTTCTCCAAGCAGACTGACAGCTGAGTATGACGGGCTTTGAATCTGACGCACTTCAGTCAAATATTTAAAGACACGAAAAGGGTGCTAGGATTGTCACATCACTGTGAGATGTTGACAGCCTTGCTTTTTTTTAAAGCCAAGGTTGAACGGGAGGCCGTTTTAACAGTACAGGAGAGGCGCAAAGCATTATAAAAGCGAAAACAGGGTTTTAGCCTATTTGATAAAGTTGTGCCCTGAGGTTGCTCCAAAATTAGGAACATGGCTCATGTTAAACTGGCACCTTATGTGCCTTCTTACTCAGCCAATGTCATTTAAAAGTTGAACCGAGCATGTAATCGTTTTGCTTCCCTCGCCATGCCCGCTGATGTTATCTGTAGACTCGTTGCGCTAGAGGAACACCAGAGAGAGTGTATAGCACAGCACTTCTCATCCCTGATCCCTTTCTCTCATGCATTCTCACTTGCCAGTTTTCCTCCTCCTGCTTTGTAATCTTAAAAAAATAATAAATAATTGTCTCACGCTCTGTCGTTTTATCATGTCTCTGTTTGCTGGAGCAGATTTTGACTTCAGCGTGCCTGGCTCTATGAAGCTGCACAATCTCATCTCTAAACTAAAGAAATGGATCAAGATTTTGGAAGCCAAGACCAAACAGCTGCCAAAGTTCTTCTTGATTGAGGAGAAATGCCGTTTCCTTAGCAACTTCTCAGCCCAGACAGCTGAAGTGGAGATCCCAGGAGAATTCCTTATGCCTAAGCCCACACACTATTATATCAAGATAGCGAGGTAAAGAAATTTTACACCGCACTCACCACACTTGCCTAGTTGCTCATAACGAAAGATATAGAAATACCTCTTATTCTCTGCAGCTGTAAAAATACAGTGATTTTTTTTCTCAACCTCAGGTTCATGCCCAGAGTAGAGATTGTCCAGAAGCACAACACTGCTGCCCGCCGTCTCTACATACGGGGGCACAATGGAAAGATTTACCCCTACCTGGTGATGAATGATGCCTGTCTGACAGAGTCGCGCAGAGAGGAGCGCGTACTGCAGCTCTTACGCCTCCTCAACCCCTGCCTGGAGAAGAGAAAGGAGACCACCAAGAGACACCTCTTTTTTACAGGTATCATTTCATGTATCTTAATTACACTGAGCTACTTAGCCAAAGCCTGAGCGAGCGTGTGTGTGGTGGAAAACCAGAGAGCCTGTGTGTTTTGCAAATGAGCAAAAGAAATGTTAGTTTTCAAGTAATACTTATTAAAACTAGACCAATAATTAAATGTCATTTTATTTAAAAAAATAATAATAATTTATTATTCTATACAGTAAAAACTGTTGATTTTTATTTATAAAATGATTAAAGGTTTGATTTTTATTTTATTTTTTAACAGCTTTAGATATTGAGTAATAACACAATACATGTGCTGGTACATTTTATGGTTTTCTTAAAGTAAAAAAGTCCATCTTTTGATCTGATGTTTTCAGCTAATTATATTTATTTTTAACCATCACAACAACTGCTGCATGTCCAATTTTTTTGTTTATTTTTGTTTTTTCTTTAACTGCAAAATGTACACAGTATAGTCAATACCGTGTTTTTAAACTTTTTTTTATTTTTATGAATTTACAAACTTGCACTGTTGTAAGATGGCTCCTATTTGTTCCCAATCATTTGGTATTAACTTAATGGGTTTGTCAACGGTTTAGCAACAAAATAAAATGCACCACGTAAAACATAATTAGAACATAGAGGCTGTAAAACTAGCTTGAGATGTTTGTGGGATGCCTTGATTTGTCTCTTCAGGTTTGTGGTATTTTTCCCAGCAATTATCTGCCCACACTGTTTCCCCCCTGGTGTTACTACACATCGGCTTATTTCTCCAGTTCAATTTAAAGAAAATGGGCCCAAATATCATCTCTTCTCTTTTGTGCGAGTAATACTGCTGTCATGACGAAGAGTTAAAGATGACTGAGCTTGTAACATCCCCACACTGTTTGCGCAAACTACTCCTGATATGCCACGCACCGTGTCCCAGGAAATACTGCCATAATAAAAGAACACTAAATTTTTTATCACAGTCCACTACAATACAGTGTTGACGAAAATAAAGACGGTGTTTTTGTTAGTTTTTATTTTTTTTAAACCACATTTCAGTCTTGTCTCGTCTTGGTCATAGTGAAAAAGGTTGTTGTCAAATGCTTTTCATCATTATTTTTGTTGATGAAATTAACACTAAATTTACAGCACACAATGCATTGGCTAGTTTATGTGTAAAAAAATATTTCTTCATTTCAATGACCAGTCTCTCAATTTTTCTTTTCTTTTTACCTGATTAATATGACTAACAAGTGGTTTTCTTAGAGCCACACAACTGTTTAGCTCTCATATTGTATGTGTGTTTAGAAAGGCACTTATTTCACGATGGTTCAATTCTATCCTTCCAGGTTTTGTGTTGAATTTTTTATTTTTTTTTAACCCCAGTTCTAGAAATTTCATATCTCCTTAGTTGTTATCTTTGCTTAATGTAGCCCAATATTTTGACCCTTCCAAAATTGTGACTTTTTTTTTTATTTAGTCATTAATTTATTTGGCCAGGAAGTGTATTAGTTCTTCATTAGTGGCTGCCATTTATGGCCTGCATTTGCCAAGCGTTCTAGTTGTTTTCAGTCAGATCAGCAGACAAGTGTGACATTGTAGTGAAAATGATGTAGGACGAGGCTCCAACTGCTCAAGTATCTCTTCGCTGTATGGCAAGAAGGAGTAGGAAATGAATTTGACGAAGCCCTGGTAGATATACTGTAGGTGGAGCACAATGTAAATCATTTTCTCATGATAAAGGTCAAGGACGCATTGCAGTACCTTTTGGTTTTCAGTATAACAATGTTAAATAGTTATATAATATATAGTTAATAAAAACTTTTTTCCATTTCATTAGCACACATTAGCAGGTCACTTGTCTTTATAAGCAAATGCATTATTTGCAGTGCAGATGCTTTGTGCAGCCTGTGCTCAGAGCTCATGTGCATTTTTCTCGAGAGCTCTCTTTCCCCTCACAGGTGTTTTCTCACAGGCTCCGTCAGCCGTGGATTGCTTTTGTTTAAAAATGATATGACTGGGGAATAGCAGTCTCAGTTCACTCACTGTGTAAATGGAACGATTGTATCGACAGTCTGTGGAAATGTTTAGGAGATGGTTAATGGATGAGCTTAGGTTTCTTTAGAGTCTAGCATTCTATAGGATTTTAAATATATGGCCACACTTGCTAATGTGTGTGTGCGTGTGCGCGCGTGTGTGTAATTCAGTTTGAGACACATAGCCTAATACTGTCTGCGAGCCTTATTTCTGCTAAGCCGGTCTTTGTCCGGCTCCATTAAATGGGATTGTGTTGTGCCATGTTGTGCAGTGCCCAGGGTGGTGGCCGTGTCCCCTCAGATGCGCTTGGTGGAGGATAATCCTTCATCCCTCTCACTGGTGGAGATCTACAAACAGCGTTGTGCTAAGAAAGGCATTGAGCATGACAACCCCATCTCCCGCTACTACGACAGATTAGCTACGGTGCAGGCCAGGGGAACACAGGCCAGCCATCAGGTAAAATGCATCTGTTACACTGAAGCCTTGGACTAACTCACTCGGCGCATAAATCGTCTGATGGCGCACTCATGTCAGAACAAACTTCCCTGCTGTTTTTTCTTCAATTGTTTATAGTTATTATATTTATTTATTTATTTGGATGACGGACTGTTTGCCTGATCTCTTTATATTAAAATCTAATGGATCCCCAGACCTTCACACTGCCCACTGGTGCAAGTATAGATAAGAAAACCTATTAGTTTACACAGAATAAAACGTTTAATATTTTAAAAGATTTTTCTTTATTTAAACTGTGTGCGTGTTTGCACCCTGATTAGTGGATACTTTTAGCGACATGCATAAGTACTTAGTAATACATTGAAACTTACAACTTGCTTGTACTAGAAAGCGGAGAATAACCACGGATTCCTCTTTTTTTTTTTTTTTTTTTTTTTTTTTTTCTTCTTCTTTTTTTTTTTTCTTTTGTTTGAATGGAAAAAAATCTAGCAACCAGAACTACATTTTCATCTACAGTACAAAACAATGACCTGTACAGACAACATTTTAGATTTAACAAGCTGTATTTTGGTTGATCTGGTAATAATAATATAACTTATTTAAGAAGAGGAAGACGTGCCACAGTGTTTTAATGTGGTGGCACTGAATTGGTGTCATATGCAGATCTTCAGGTTAAGGAGTTTTTTCCTAAATTTCCAAGTTGGGTTTTTCCAAGTTGGAGGTCAGACATTCCAAGTAATTATTTTTAGATTAAATGCAGCATTTTTCTCATGTGTGCATCCAGGTGTTGCGGGACATTCTGAAAGAAGTCCAGGGCAACATGGTACCCCGCAGCATGCTGAAGGAATGGGCGCTGCACACCTTCCCCAACGCTACAGACTACTGGACCTTCCGTAAGATGTTTACTATCCAGCTGGCTCTAATCGGCCTTGCAGAGTTCATGCTGCACCTCAACCGCCTCAACCCAGAGATGCTCCAGATTGCCCAGGTAACGACTGCTCAGCTACACAGTTTCAACCTTAACGTAGTTAAGTTTTACCGATAAATATGCCGTTCTGGAAAAAAACAATCAGGTCTTTATATAAAAGTATAGTTTTGTGTAGCTGTACTTTTTGAACATTTATGGATGCTCACAGACTAATCAGACTCAATCAGCTCTAGGAATCTATTCATGATATGCTATTCCAATAAGGCTGTGGTCTCGCATGCTGTGTGGACCTTCAGACTACAGACGAAACACTGACGCACGCCTGTGGAACTGAGCACGTATCGCTGTGCGGCGGTGCGCTTCTCAGACGTGAGGAGTGTTTCAGACGGCCTGATTATCCAGTCACTCCCCAGGTGTCAGCCTTGATTCAGTTTAAAAAGGCTGAGTGTAGAAGATTTGGCTCTGCATCCTTACCGCAGTGGGTTGATTTGGGAGCACAGAGCCAGAGCACTCTGGAAGTCTTTATTAGAAATGATTGTTAAACAGATGCTCCATCCTCTGATCCTAATCTGCTTTTTTTTTGTGACAAGCGGAGGAGCAGGCATCTAAGTGACACTATTAAGTCTCCTCGCTGCATGCTCCTTTCTACAGATCTTATTACGCGCCGTGAGATTGCAGAGCCAAGCACAAGTGTGCATTCACATACTTTATCTATAGTTTACCATCAGGAGAGTTTTGCTCATCGTTTGTGCTTGAGCTCAGCCAGTGGAGAGAACCTTTCCCATGCACTTTGGTCATCTTTTTCAATGTCTATCTTATTTTTATTTTTTTAATTTTTTTACTTAATTTTCAAATTATTTTTTATCTCACCTGTTATTGAATTAGAAATCCATGCATTATGAGGGCTGATTCTTCGTGGCCTATCGTGTCTGCAATTGGAAATACAGTGGAACCTTAGATTACGAGCATAATTTGTTCCGGAAGCGGGCTCGTATTCCAAAACACTCATAAACCAAATCGAATTTCCCTATAAGAAATAATGGAAACTCAAATGATTAATTCCACAGCCCCAAAAAACGCAAGCGCGTGCTTAAAGGCGAGAGAGTTCGTGCGTGCGCGAAGAGGCACGGTGTCAAATTATGTGCGTGCACACACAATGACAGGCTAAAACAGAGAGGCAGAAAATGGATCTTTAAACTCTTCTAATGATGCTTTCTTTTGCTTTACATATGCGCACACATGTGTGTTGTAAGAAAAAGTACACGCACGCTGTACACGCCCGTTTACAAACACACAATGAAATGTGTTTTTTTACACACGTGTGGTCACAGTGTTATAGTGAACAGTAAACGCATGCATTGATGTTGATTATACCAGTAAGAGACCCAGCAGGGGAGACGATTACCCACAAAAAGCGCAAGAGAGAGAAAAAAAAACATTGGCTCAGTTGTGATCATGTGACACTCGTCGTCAAAACAAGAAGCGCATACGTGATACTCCAAAATCTTTGCTCATCTTGCGGAACACTCGCAATCCGAGGATTCACTTTACGGAATTAGATGTAAAGTACAAAGAGAGAGAAAAAACTTTGTCTTGTTTTTAAGCTTCCTGAACTTTCTGAATTGCTCCACTAGTATGTCTATACATAAGTACTATACTGGTTTAGAGCTTCTACCATGGTACATATCTTGTGTGTGCAGCAATTTGCATAAGTAATCACCCCCTTGACCTTTTCTGACTTCATTTTGATTATGACATGAATCTGCACTACAATGAAGGCAACAATTGCACTGTTTAAATTGTACAGCAAAAATTCAGTTTCAAGTTAATTATGCCGCTTCCCTCTCACTCCGAGAAGCAGAAATGATCGTAATTACTTGCACTATTGCCGCATTTTACATTTTTTTATTTTTAACAGGACACAGGGAAGCTGAATGTCTCTTACTTCCGCTTTGACATCAATGATGCCACTGGGGATATGGATGCCAACCGGCCTGTTCCCTTCCGCCTGACACCCAACATCTCAGAATTTCTCACAACCATCGGCGTGTCAGGCCCTCTCACTGCCTCCATGATTGCTGTTGCCCGCTGCTTTGCCCAGCCAAACTTCAAGGTAGCACTCTTTTTCCCTGCTAAAGCTTTTTATGTATAAGAACAATGTAGTGACTATAATTCAAACCTTTCCTTATTCTCCATCTTCTTCCTTCAGGTTGACGGCATTCTAAAGGCAGTACTGAGAGACGAGATCATCGCCTGGCACAAGAAGACCCAAGAGGACACGTCAATGCCTTTGTCTCCTGCTGGACAACCGGAGAACATGGACAGCCAGCAGCTTGTGTCACTTGTCCAGAAAGCTGTCACGGCCATCATGACACGCTTGCACAGCCTGGCTCAGTTTGAGGGTGGAGAGAGTAAAGTGAACACACTGGTTGCAGCTGCTAACAGTCTGGACAACTTGTGTCGCATGGACCCAGCCTGGCACCCGTGGCTATAGGAACTTTGACTCCTTTCCGTTGCTCTAAGTGAGAGAGAAGTACCACTGTTGAGCAGTTTGGTTGATTGGTCAGGTTAAACATGTCTTGCAGCACTGTGCTTTATTAAACATGTAGGACTTTTTGTTGGGTATGATGAAATTATGTGCAAATGGTAATCAGAGGGAAAGAAAAGGAACCGTCATGTCAGATGAGCTTTATTGTGATTATTGGGTTATTCCTGTCAATAGAGGGTTTTGGCTGAGTGTTTCCCACAGCCATTAAAAGCTGCTTTGTACCTAAAGCTGATAAAAGATGCTGTTCACCTGATGTGCTTAGCAACATGGATTTCTTGCGACATCCATGTTTTTTCTAGCATTAAGCAGAACAGCCCTGCGAAAAAGTGACTTTTTTGTGTTTTCTCAGCCAGGGGCAGCATTTAAATCGTCCCAAAAAGTTTAAATCTCCATAATATACAAGTCTCAGGTCTAATGGTTTATTTTATTGTAATTACAGTTTTCGATCTACCAGTAAGCCTCCTGTTAAAGAATGTTCAGCTTCATTATAGCAACTGGACTGTGAGTCATATAAATTATTGGCATCGGATTTTATGTGCATCATGTGAATAATCTCCACTGTAATGTTTAATTTTCTACATTATTTGGTTCATTCTACTTCGATTTATATTTGGTAGCTGTTCCCAGTGTTTGCACTACTGTCAAACCCCACATTCTGCCATCTTCAATCCTCTACTGAACAAACTATTTACACTATGAAGAAATAAGCAATGGTGTTGCAACAATATTTTATTTTATCAACTCCAGTGGTCCGAACCTGCATCATCCAGTCATACAAGCTATATAAAAAGCGAAGTATGAAGATGCCTTTTCGGTTCTTCATCCTCTTGACCTGTTTTGTCATTGACAGGCCCTGACTCAAGTTTGTAAATGTCTCTGCATTTTCTAATGGTACGTACATTGTGCCAATCCAAGGACTGTTACTGTAAAATGTAAATAAGCATTTTGTTTTAATAAAATGCTCTCTTTTTTTTTGAAAAATCACTGTATGGCAAAGAAGCTGCTCCCACTGGTTCTGATGAATGAGCCGAGTTTGTAAAAGATGCCTGGTGCTTGTGAACTAATTTTAAAAAGGCATATTTTTCATTTGGGAAAAAAAATTATAAATGTATTAATTTTGTTCTAGCACAAATTATTTACAATAAGAATTTTTGTTTAAAATATTTTTTTTAAAGAGTGGGGGTAAATTATTGCAACCATTAGAATGTTTTCTCTCTACATGAGAGACAGAAATGGATATTGACTTGTGCAATCTGGGTAATGACCATCAGATGTACACCAATCAGCCACAACATTTACACATCAACATTGATTATCAATTGTATACCAGTAAACTCAGGGCACCCAAGGCTCACACATGCTTGCAGGGACTAAAGGATCTCCCCCTAATATAAATGCTGTCCACGATAGAAAGGCATTAGAACACCCTGTGCACCACAGCCAGACACAAGGTCCAGCAGGCAAAGCGGCCAAGGACACCAATCCCATTTCCCCAGATCCCAGTGCGCTGAACAAATAAGTCCAATTCACGGTACCCCTCCTGCAACCAACCTGATTTTTTTTTTTGGTTTTTATTAATTATATTTACAAAATTCCTGAATCTTTGACTCTTAAGACCTTGCTGAAAATGGATCTTAAAACACAGTAAGGATCTGAAACATGCAGACTGGTTCATAAGTATTTGGACATGAATGGTTCATAGACATGGGATGGAAGTTATTGTCTACCATCGAATGTTTGGGGCTGACGGCAACTGAGGACGGCTGCAGTAAGTATTCAATAACCGAAGAAACCAAGCGTGTGTGATGTACTTGGATTTCAGACTCAACAGTTATTTACGGCAAAGGATTTTTAACCAAATATGAAAGAAAAAAAAAACAGTTCATGATGTGCATTTGTTCATTTACTTTTAAACTTTTAAAAGTGGATGTAGGGTGTCATATTCAGTGTTACTCAAAATACTGCATCTATAGGCATTTTGTATTGGATAGAAAAATATTACATTTTATATATTTCTAACCTACAGTAGTATGACAGACTAACAGTAGAATATGAGATAGAACCAGACTACAGTAACACCACTAACCTCTTTTCTTTGGGGTTATCTGAAGCCAGTGGTTTATCAGCTCTGACACATTATGAAATACTCTTGTATTCATCTTATACACAAGTGCAGTGAAGGTGCAGAAACTGTCAATTTGAGAATTTGGTGTAATTTGTGCTTGTAAATACATTATACGCATGGGTCTCTTATCTCTATATAAATCTCTATAAAAGTTCTGTAGTTCAGTGAAAACAGTGTTCACCTGATTTTAATGTAAATCCTTAAAAGGAAATCTACACTTTGAGCTCCTATTAATGATTCAATTTCAACTCCACTGTATTGTTAACAGACAGGTAAAATTAAGATAACTTTGTAAATGTCCAAATATTTATGGACTTGACTGTACATCCAAACCAATACAAAAATTGCTGCATGAGCAAATTTTTTTTTTTTTTGCGACAGCCATCTCCGTTTTTAGATACGATTTGTATCGACAGTCTGCTCACAGAATCACATTGCGTCTGCTGTTCATTATCATTTTTAATGACACTTTTGCCCATTTTCATGTGCCAATAGTTCCAGATGAATAATCTTTTAAAAAGAAAAAAACAGTCTATTACCTGTGACAAATATTACGGTGGAGTCTTCCAGCAGCCCCTGCCCCCAGTCAGTCCTTGCACTCACAGCCCTAACACTCGTCCCTGACCGCAGCTGCCCTTGGCTGCACAGTCTCCTGTATAGTCTTGAATACAAAAAAATTAGTGCTTGAAAAGTCCTTGAAAGTACATTTACGAAGCATCTGTGTGGATTCAGTAACTGTAACATGGAAGAATATCCTCCACATTGTGGGATAAATCGCGATCCAGACTGAAGTGTTGAATAAGTGTACAGACGTGTTCCTGCCATTCTAACTGCTTTCCCAGTGTATCGCACTGACTCCTCTCTGACTTGCACTAATCTATCAACACCTACACACCCTTCCGAGCCATAAACCTCAGCATCAGTATGGGAACCTCCTCAGCCCTAAAGCTTTACCAGACACAAGTTCTTCCTACTGTACATCTCACCTGGATCAAACAGCAAGGCTCAGGACAAAGTTTTGCTAATGTTTACGTGAGCTAACATCTTGTTCATCTGAGCTCACTTTTAGCAAGTGTTAGGTCTGTTAAAGTAGTAGCTTGTAAGAAGCTCTGGCTTTTTAGCTTTTCAAGCTAGTGAAACCCACCATGTCCTCAAATAAGAAAGCCCCACGAACAACCGGTCTAAAGCAACTCGTCAAATGAAATGTCAGCGTTAGCCTCATGCAGCTGTCTGCGGGTGGATTCAGGGCAGGTTGGGGAAGGGCGTGGGAGAGATACGACGGTTTGGATACTTCTCCCTGGCCTGTAGATGTCTAGACTGATAGAGGAAGGCGATGAGGAGGCTGATTGATGGAAGCCCTCAGGGAGAGTGGGCTCTGTGATTGGCACACATGCCGAGTGCCAATGGAAGAATCCTTCACTCTGTCTGAGACTCTGTCAAGAGCAAAGACACCCTTCATGATATCATCTGTCTGCAGCCTACAATTACATTGAGGTGTTTTAATTCATTCTAATGAAAGAGCTTTTCATGGTGATGGAAAGTGATTTGGCGTGAAGGATTATAGGTCTAGTACTTAATGGGCTGAATTAAGTGCAGTTTTTCAAGTATATGGCATTTTTCTAAAGGGAAGTCATGGCACAACTGCTAAATTACTGAGGGGAGCAAATCGAATGCTGCCTTTAAAAAAAAATTAGGCAAGACTTCACTGGAGGTCATGATTCATGATGACGCCTAATCATTTCAATATAAAATGACTGGCCACTTTATTAGGAACTCATGTACAGTATGCAGTTAGATAATCAGCCAGTCATAGGAGGGTAGTGCGATCCAAAAGCAACCAAAATAATGTTCTAAAAGTTACAATGGGGAATAATGTGAACACAGGGACTTGGACCATAGTGAAGATTTTGGTGACTGATGACTGGGTTGAGTTTTCCAGAAACTGATGCACACCTGGAATCTGTGAGGTGAACTTGAACTGTGTTGAACAAAGTAAAAGCATCTAGTTGGCAGCTGTTCTGAATGCGGAAATAAGCGCTCAACGGTAGTCAAACTAGTTCAAGCTGACAAGAAGTCATAGATAATTATAAATAAGAAAAATAAATAAGCTGATGGAGCTGGTGTATTCCTGTAAATTAGACAAGGCGTATCAAAGCATATTTTCGATTTCATGTGGACATCAATTTTAATATTATGTTAAATATAACACCTAACTGGGATTTTTGGTATAAGGTTGTTATGATGCAATTACACCGCACAATCAGCCACAACACTAACACCACAGTAATGATATTCTCAGTCACAGTATATGCCAGTAAACTGGTGACAGGATCATGGGCAACCAATGCTTATTTATTTCATTGGGGATTTAATGCTGGTCCATCTGGTCCAATACCACAGAAAAGCCAATGTAGTACAAATTGTAGAAAAGGTGCTGGCCACAGTGGAAAGGTATCAGAACACTCAGTGCATGAAAGGCTAAGAGTTTAAGCTTGTTGATCTGGTCTCCAAGCTGAGCATCCATGGAATGTACTGGACAGACAAGTCTGATCCACGGAAGTGCCACTAACGTCCCATTGACAAACAGGAGTGACAGTCACAGAGGTGTTGTGAAGTACTGCGCCATGAGGCCAGAATTGCCCTGGAGGCAAAAGGTGAACTTACATAATATTGAATGTCATGTTTTGAGTTTTATTGTTTATGTTTTAATGTACAGTAAATTATTCTGTATAATTATTATAAAGAATATTTTGCTAATGGTGTATATTTTCCCTGTCTGTTATTAGTGTGGAATTTCAATGTTTATGAACCTTGAAGAAAATGTTTTGTCACCCATAACTGTAATGTCAGTAATATTTTCTATGAGCTTTAATTCCTAATTTTTAGGTCTGTAATATGTGAGAATTTCAGGTTCACATCAGTTTTTATGTTTGTTATCATGATGAACTAATGTAAATCTCACAGAGCTATGTAAACAATGCCAAAGACCAAACCGTTTTAAAGCTTTACCATAGCAGGATTTAATTTTAATTTAAATGTTTTATTTCTTTGATTGCTTACACACTAAAACAACATTCTCATCCTCACACTTTTGGCAAAACACTACAGACACAGACATTTTCTGCAAAACACACACAACCCACACTTTTCTACATTAGCTACATCATTCAAAACTGGGAATTCTGTTTGTTTTTGGTTTGTTTATTCTTTTTATTTTTTTAACATTTATAGATTTTGCACCCGCAGAACTCATTTATTTTAAATAAAGCATTGTCATTAGATTCCAGCTGCATCATTCCTAGGCATAATCACTTACTGATTTTAAACTACTGTAACAAATTTAGAAAATCACAGGCACTGACTATGGTAGTGTGTGTGTGTGTGTGTGTGTGTGTGTGTGTGTGTGTGTGTGTTTTCTCGTGAACGTCTCCTACTGTAGAACTGAAATTAGCTTTTTCTTTATTTATTTAAACAAAATGTAGCTTTATTTATGACATATCTCGTACATGATCTCCATTTCTTTGTAAACATGCACGTAGTCCTGTCTCCCACTCATGATGAACTTGTGATAACATGTCTAGTGTTATGTGAGTAATTACACCTTGAATGCATTCCTTCCAATTATCTTTGTGTTCTATCTTTTCCTGGCACTTGCTGGGGGGGGGGGGGGGGGGGACAGCAAAACGTGCTTAATATAAACAAAGTATAAAAAAGTTTGGAAAATATTTTGCTGAAAAGTATTTATTCCCCTTATGCATGAAGACCTTTGGGAGATCCTGCAGTGAGTCTTTGCTTTGTCTCTAAACGGGGATTTTTATCCATGTAAAGGACTTGTAAGAACTTCAACATGTTATCTTTGTCTGTATAACTGCGATGATGTCTGAAAAATCCTTCTCAGGTGCTGGCAAATTAATTTCTTTTTTTTAAATCACATTTCCGTAACAGTGTTTAGAACATAGACTTAAAAGTAAAAAAAAAAAAAAATAAGCTTATTAGGGAACTGTGCTGTATTATGAATAAATATACTTCAAATTTTAGGTTCTAAATGATCTTATAGATGATTCTTTTCTGTATTTTATGTAGCTTATGTAGTTTTATATGTCTGGCACCTACTTACTTTTCCATTTGACTGCATCAGAGGGTAATGATTTTATCATTACTTTCACTTTGAATGTGAGAGAACTGGAGGAACGAGTTTGGACGTACTTCATTTTCACCCTGATTATAACCCCCCATCCCCCCCCCCCCTGCGCTGTGCTGGACTGGGAGAATTTTCTGGCCTGCTGGTTTCCCTCATTACAGTGTGTCTTTGGGTGCTTGTCAGACACACCTCCCACATCCTAAATCAATTAACCACTCTCCTCTCCAAAGTGTCCTGATCTTTTAGCAGGCAGAGAAGGGAGAGGCGGTGTGTGTCTGACAGGACGACTCTCCCCAGCCCCCCTCCCAATGCCCTGATTTAATTTGTTTAGTAATATGAGGATTGGCACGTTCAGCCGAGGTTCAGTCCAAAGTGAAATTGGACAAGGGCATTGGAGCTTCACCATGTAAAACTGTCTCACCTTGACAGCTGGCTGATTGGGCTGAGGATTGCCTGAGAAGAGCACCTGAACGGAGTGCACACACCAATTCATTTAGGTGTGTGCCAAGGGATTCAGGTCTGAAGACAGTGTTATGAAGATGGACATACGTGGGCAAATCCATAGTGTGTAGAAGAGAGAATACAAGCACAAGTTGTGAAGTCTTAGAACAATTTGGCCCCCAGGCTATAAACTTTTTCAAAACTTTTCATAACATTTTAGCCATTACTGGTTACATTATATGGATGAAGTAATTTATCGTGGGATTCTATTCTCCCTCACATGTATGATTTATACAGTGCCGTAAAAATGTATTTGTCCTTTCATAATTTTTTTTTTCGCATATTTGTCACACAAATGATTGAGATCATCAAACAAATTTAAATATTACATAGAGATAACACGAGGAAATACAAATATATAAATGAAGGGGCAAAGACTTTTTTCACAGCACGGTACTTTTCAGGAACACTTCTGCAGCATGAATGTAGAACTGCTGATACAGCAGCAGGATAGATAACTGGGTTACTTGTGGGTTGTGTTACTAAACCCTACTGGCTTGATTCCAGCTTGTCAAGCCCAATATCACCCATCATAGATCACAGTGCCTCAACTGACGATGACACATTTATCTGAAAACACGTAGAATTTATTTTTTTATTTTTTTTGCTGAGTGCTCTGTTTTATAAGATAAACCTATTCAGGAAGTAGCACAGTAGATGAGCTCGGTAATGTGAGTTATCTTCTTATGCAGCTTTACCGATATTTGTATCACCTCCCAATTCACCCTAGCCAGTTTTCCCATATTACATTATAAAAAGTGTTTCCTTCTTGATAATACAGGGTAGCTTCTAAACAAGCTTACACACTGTCTTGGGGAAAGTGAAGATTTGAAGACTTGGGGCTGAAGTCTAAAGCTCAGCTTTGTAAAGTTAGTTTGTGATTCATGGATTTCTCTTAACTAGACTCTTTTCAGGGCGGTAAGGTGGTGCATTCTTGGTTCGATCCTGGTGCAGAGTTTCACATGTGCCTTTACTCTGGATTCTACGTGTTCCTTTCACTGTACAAAAAAAAAAGGAAATAATGGATTAAATAGTGCTACAATTGTCCCCTAGGTGAGAATGAATGTGTGGACATGTGTGTGCATGGACTAGGATTACATTCTGGGGTGAAATCTCCTGCTAGTGTTCAGTATAGCCTACAGGAGATCAATGACTTGTGTTGCTCATATTAACTTGTATTACTGCATTAGAATTGTTATAGATATTGCTGTGTACATGTACAGTACCAATAGCATAGCCAGAACCATGCCCGGTCATGTCTGTGCCACCTTTAAGCTTATGCATACCTGCATATAGGATATACTCAATTATTAGGTGTGCAATATTCCAATTAATAATTATTTATTCCAATTAATTGTTTGTAGGAACATAGAAGGATTGCTATCTTGGCTTTAGCCAGTACTGCACCTTGCTAGTACAGGGTTGAACTCGATTTTGTTTGCCTTAATTCTGCCTTAATTCTTCATGGCATTTATTCACCAAGACACTGGCAACATTCCTTACAGATTTTGGTCCATATTGCCATGATACTGTATCTTCAAACAGTTGCTGCAGATTTGACAGCTGCACATCTTTGATGCAAATCTGCCGCTAATCCCAAAGGAGCTTTACTGGATTCGGATCTGGTGACTGTGGAGGTCTTTTCAGTACAGTGAACTTAATGTCATGTTCAAGAGATGATGTTAGCGTTGTGACGTGGCATGTTATCCTTTGATCATAAAGGGATGGACATGTTCAGAAGCAATACTGTTAAAAAAATAGGCTGTGGCACTTCAATGATGTTAGTAGGTACTTAGGCCCAAAGTGTGCCAAGAAAACCCTGCACACCATTACACCACCAGCCTGAGTCATTGATAAAAGGCAGGATGACTCCATGCTTTCATATTGTTTACACAACGAATTCTGATCCTACTGTTCAAATGTTGCATCAAGTCAGGGGGCCAGGGGTAGCTCAGTGGTTAAGGCAGTGGGCTATGGTTCGGAAGATCCCAGGTTCAAACCCCACAACCACCAAGTTGCCACTGTTGGGCCCTTGAGCAAGGCCCTTAACCCTCAACTGCTCAGATGTATAATGAGATAAAAATGTAAGTCGCTCTGGATAAGAGCGTCTGCCAAATGACTAAATGTAAGTCAGACAAATTGTTCCACTTGTCTACTGTCCAATTTTGGTTAGCCCATGCAAACTGTAGCCCCAGTTTCCTTTTATTAGATGACAGTAGTAGCACCTGGTGTGGTCTTCTGCTGCTGTAGACCATCTGCTCCAAGGTTCGATGTGTTGTGCATTCAGAGAGGCTACCTTGGTTTTAACAAGATGTTATTTGAGTTAAAGTTGCTTTTCGATCAGCTTAAATCGGTCAGGTCATTCTCTTATGGCCTCTGACTTTAACAAGGCATTTTCATCAAGGGAACCGATGTAAATGTACATCCTAGAACTAGGTTTGGACTTATTATTTATTTTTGCACTGCTCAGGCTTGGTTATAGACACGAAAATAAAAGGCTTTTTCAATGCTCATAATCATATTTGCCAAGTACTACAGCTGTTACTTCAACTTCATGCTGTTCGTCTTTGAACTATTATGCTCTTGCCTCTGTTTAGTTGGCGGAAACCATTTTCTGCTAGTTATATTGCTGTCAGCTTCTTTAATAGCTCTGTGTTCAGATTGGATTCTATCTCATTTGCAAAAAGGAGTCATGTAAATGTTTTTTTCAACAGCCTTTAACTTCAGTTCTTTTTTTCCCCAGAAAAGAAATTACATTTTGTATCTTTTTTTCCAAATAATTGTGCTGCTGAATTCATTTGATTCCATCAGTTGCACTTGTTAGAGTTTCCATCTTTATCATATGAAAGCCTTTATCGACATGTGCTTTCCCTCCCCATAAGGTAAGCTACCTTGTATAAGAGCTGCTGTTGTGACTGGACACACTAAGCATCTTAAGTTCAGCTCATTTCCACCTCCACTGGAGGGAGACGGCTCCTTTCGCCCTCAGGAGAGATAACTGATCACGGCCAATCACACATCATGGCAGATGGAGGCGAAGTGGTGACGGCCAGGCAGTACCTGAGAGAACCTCAAAATAATTGCCCATGATTTTTTCCCCCCAGTTTGGTGGAATGTGCTGGTGCAGTTAATGTGTGAATGCTTTGCCTTTTACTGGTGTGGTATGGTTTATCTCAGTTTGCATATTTCTGTCACCTAAAACCATCTTGAGCTGAATTATCAGACAGACCTTAGCTCACCAGAATGCTTTGGATAAATATACTGTCTCCTAAGAAAAAAAGGTTTTGAACCCAATTTGAAAATACCAGTGTGCTCATAAAGTGTGTGGCACAGTTTTTTTTCTTCCCGCTGCCCCACCACCTCTATGAGACTAGTTATTATAATAATGTAGTAGTTTTCATAGTGATGGAGCTGTCCCAAAAGGACTGTTAAATATCATTTCCAATTCAATACTCAAGCAGCTACTGTGTATTTTTATATGTAATTTTTCAGGTTTATCATAAAAATATGAAGGATCATACCTGTATTTGTAGGATGTCAAAAATGTATTGTACACCATATGCAACGTATTGGCAATAATGAACTCTATGGATTTGAGGCTTGTATAGTTTCAGGTTATCTTGCCCGGTCAAAATATTTTTTGCCACGATTCACACTGAAATAGTGTAAGATCATGCATCTTACATGAATGTCAATAAACTGTATATATACAGCATATATTTATGCCTGTGGGGACAAAATGCTAGCTCGACTGGCTCAATCTCATAGAAAAGCCAAAGTAGCACAGTTTGCTGAAAAAAGTCCATGCTGGCTAAGATAGAAAAGGCACCAGAGCACCCAGTACATCACAGCCTGACATCCATGGAGCTTCGCAGGCAAAGAGTTCAAAGTTGTTGAACTGGCCTCCAAATTTTCCAGATCTCAGTGGAATGAGTTAGTCCATTTCATTCATTTAACCACTGCGCCAATAGGCAACACTCTCCACATAACTATCCTTTTTTGCTTTCTGGTTACCCATTAACCCATTGACCATATTATCATGAAACATGTTAACATATTCCTTAACATACGGAATAACCAAATTTGTCTTTCTATAACACCTTTGTCAGGAACCATTACTGAGACAATGTCTCATGATTAGCATATTCATAAAATATAGATTTTTCATGATGTAATAAGGTGGACCTCTTTGTCCTTTTTAAAGCTTTCTAATGAAACTGTGAATGAAACTTCCATTTATAATTCAGTACACAGATACAGAAGAATGAAAGGAAATACTGCTTGGTGTAGGAGGCATTTTGCTGAATGTCGTGGCTCTACCATTCCTCTTAGAGGGAAGAGTCACTGCAAATCAGTGCAAAATTATTCTGACTTTGTAATCTATTGTCTCTTCAAGAATGGTAGTGTCCCTATCCACAGGGCACAAGTGCTCGCTTAATGGTTTAATGGGTTGAAAATGATGTAATTAATTTGGACAGCTAGCAGGAGGTCGCTACAGTTAAGCCTATAAATTTTGGAACGAAGATAAGGTTTGGGGCATTTGGCCTACGTACACTACTACATTGAATTTAAAATAAAACTTCCAAGATAATATAACCTTGGATAAAAATGCAGCTGCTGCTCATTGTTGGTGGGTATTTCTGCTTTCAGTAGAGTCTTCAGTAAGTGAAAGCATGCTCTATTTCTGGGTTACTATTGGGTTGAGATCAGGGAAATGACTTGGCCATATCTCATTTCTTTGTCTTTGGTAGCTTTCACTATGTTTTGTGTCATTAACCATCTGCAATATGAAGTGGTGTCTATCTATCATTGTTTCAGGATTTGGCTGCATCTGATCAGAGAGTATAACCCTACACACTACACACTATACAATTCATCCTGTTACTTTTATCAGCAGTCAGGTCATCAATAAGCATCAATAACCTGGTTTCATTTGCAGCCATACACATTACTGTATGCTTTGGATCATTAGTCCCTTCCTTTCTTCATGCTTTTCTCTTCCCATTCTTTTCTCTTCACATTCTGGTACAAGTTCCTTTTGGTTTCATCAGTTCAAATAATCTTAAAAATTTTCTAGCAAAGTCTAATCTGGCCTTTCTGTTCTTGAGCATGACCAGTGGTCTGAACCTTGTTGTAAAACCTGTGTATTGTCTTCATAAAGCTTTCTCTTTAAGGATAATGACACATTGTCTCTACGTCCTGTAGAGTGTTCTTGAGTTATTGATGTTGTGAGAGGGTTCTTTTTCACAATTAACAATAAAGAATGTTCCAAACTGTTGCACTGGCCACTTTCATTGTTTTTTCCCCTGATGGGAACCTTTTTCTCAGCTTAATGATGTCCTCCTTTACTTTCATCAAACAGATTAGCCTTTTACCTGTTTGATTGGTCATAACGAGTAACGAGGCATCAGGCTACACCTGGCCATGCAACAGCTTGTCAGCCATTTTCACCCAAAATGGGGTGTGTGTTCGTAAAAATGGCTGTAACTCCTGAATGGTTAATGCCAGACTTTTGTGAAACAGCTGGAATTAAAGCTGAAAGTCTTGACTTTGCTCACATCTTGAGTGCTAAATTCTAAATTCAATGTAGTGGTGTATAGAATATGACAGTATAAAGAGCCATTGATACAGAAGATTCATAATATAGATAATGTTAGGAACACCTGTACACCTGCTGCATTTATGCAAATATCCAAATAGCCATACATGTGCAATAAGCCCATGCATAATCATCACAGTGGTAAAGAGTGGTTATTTAATTTAGCATAGTCTTTCTGTCATCTGGTACCAACAACCATGCCATCGTCGAGGTCACCAGTTTCACATTTTCCGCAATCTGGTGTTTGATCAGGGCGGCATGGTGGTGTAGTGGTTAGCACTGTCGCCTTGCACCTCCAGGGTCCGGGTTCGATTCCCGTCTCTGTGTGCATGGAGTTTGCATGTTCTCCCCGTGCTTGGTGGGTTTCCTCCAGGTACTCCGGTTTCCTCCCACAGTCCAAAGACATGCAGATTAGGCTAATTGGCGTTCCCAAATTGACCATAGTGTGTGAATGAGTGTGTGTGTGCCCTGCGATGGATTGGCACCCTGTCCAGGGTGTACCCTGCCTCGTGCCCCGAGTCCCCTGGGATAGGCTCCAGGTCCCCGCGACCCTAAATACAGGATAAAGCGGTATAGAAGATGAATGAATGAATGGTGTTTGATCATCTTTACTTGTGTCTGCATTATGCATGGGCTTCTTGTACATGTACTGTATGGCTATTTGTGGAAATGTGTATGTATATTAAACCAAACCAGCAAAGTTAGCCTACCGAGCAGTTCAAAACAGGGCCAAATGGCTGATAAGCTGCTGTATCAGCAGGGAAGCTGCATGTTAAGTCTTCTCACTGAAGCTGCTGGTTCCTGGTATTACATCTTTAATGAAACACATTCCTCGCTCCATTTCTCTTTATGGCCCATAATGATTATTAAACTCAGCCACAGTGCTATCAGGAAGCACAATAGGACCTAATGATGTGGCCAGTGGTTTATCCGAGCTTCATCAAAACAACCAACACTTCTTCCATGGGAATTAGTGATTAAATCTTTAATTACAGCTTTCATTTTTACAGCACACTAAACATTTTCCGTAGGTTGTGGAACATTCAGGTGTTCTAAGGTATTACCAGTAGTATCGACACGTGGGATGTCTGACATGTTAGTGTTTGTGCGTTGTGTGTATCGTGCAACAGCATACACAGTGTCCTCATGTTCTAATCCATTATGTACAGATGTTAAGTGTATTTGAATAATATACATCAGTGCTTGCTTACTGTATCTGTGCACAGAAAGTGGGGTTCATTTCAACTTCTTGTTTGATTTCCATAAACTAAACATCACACTAAATCACAAGAGCAATTGCTGCTCCTTCCATATGCATAAACCATTAGCTTCCATTACAAACAATGTGTTCAGACTAATGAGCAAAATATCTCTCTCTGGAGAGCTGCTGGAACAGGGAAATCCACTAAAGCCAGTTTAGAGTGTAACACAGCCTGCTTTCACTATAGCTCAGCCCCTTTCTGCCATCCATCACCGATACAGGGCTTAAGTTCCTACTAAACAGCTTGACAGCATGACATCTATAAAATGAATCATCAAGAAATTTATTTTTAAAATGCTCTTACTTAGATGCATGGTTCATATTTTTAGAACTCATATTGGAACTGGTGTCAGTGAACATAAACAGAGACATGCTGCTTTAGTGCTCACATTATGTATCCAGAGTAACAGATTGAACAGATTTCAAATGTCTGGTCACTGTATTCATATAAATTAAAAGCATTTTAAATTTGATTACCAAATTTCAGTGCTCTGTCCCTCTTTTCACATTTATGCAACAGTCACTTAACTGAGTATCTGCAATGTCCGCCACCCCAATAATATCCCTATTTATATGAAAGACAGTTTATTTACTGATGCTCTAAAATGTGACGTTGCTTAGAAGTGCTTTCCCAAATCAGTGAAATGCTGTTCAACCAAAATGCTCATCCTTTTGCCATATATCAAAGTCAAAGTGGCATTTAGGATGAGTATGTAGCTCTAAATGAAGCTATTCCTCCTGGATACAGCTACAGTACATACAGTACACCAGCCTCGGTTAACTGGTAGAGGAGGAGGCGTCGCAGTTATTCATAATGATAATCTGTCTATCGTACAAAAACACGGACACAAATTTAACTCATTTGAAATTCTTTATAGTAACATAAGTGTATTTAAGTATATTAAGTCAGCTCAGTCGATTCCACTAATTATAATTTACAGACCTCCAGGGCCGTATTCTGAATTTCTTAGTGAATTTGCAGATTTCATCTCAAACCTAGTCATTTCTGTAGACAAAGTGTTAATTGCTGGAGATTTTAACATTCATTTTGAGAATCCAGAAGACCCTCTGAGAACAGCATTTATGTCCATACTGGACTCCGTAGGCGTAAATCAGTGTGTAGTAGGACCCACTCATAAAGAAGGTCACACTTTAGACTTAATAATATTTTTCGGATTAAGTATAAGAAATGTATTCACAATTCCACTGTCTGAAATTATCTCAGATCACTATCTTGTCTCCATTCAAGTGTATCACAGTGATAATGTACGCACAGCACCGCGCTACAGTATTAAACGTACATTCACATCAACTACCACACAGAGTTTTATCAGTAATCTCCCAGAGTTACCAACTTCGATTAGGCCACCGTCTGACCCCACAGAACTCGATCAGGCGACTGAATATTTAGAGTTGACATTTCGTTGTACCTTAGATAATGTAGCTCCAGCTAAAAGAAAAATTATTAGAGATAAGAAACTCGCTCCCTGGTATAACGATCACACGCGCACTTTAAAACAGACCGCTCGGAAATTAGAGTGTAAATGGCGTCAAACTAAATTGCTAGTATTTCAAATAGCATGGAAAGAGAGCATCCTGAACTATAGGAAAGCTCTTAGTGTAGCTAGATCAGTGGTTCTCAAAGTGTGGGGCGCCCCACTAGTGGGGAATACAGACATGACAGGTGGGGCGCAATGAGCAGGAGGAAAAACAGGAAAGTACCTATTCTAATTCATGCTTTTCTTTATTGATAATGAAGAGCGTACGCTCAAAACTAAACAATCACACACAAATAAATGGATCATTAATACAAGTAAATTTAAAATAACATCAGTTGTGGGCCGGGAGAAAAAGTGGAACCATAGTGGAACAATAACGGTTTAACGCCGGACAAACTTGAGCAGCGCTGCTCGAATCACAAACCTGCGCGAGCCACTGGGCAGCGCTGCGCGACTCTGACAGAAATAAACCGCGCCGACCATCAAAATACATTTTACCCCGCTGGGATGCGCACGTACAAAACAGGCATGGCAAGGCGGAAACAATATTAAACAGTCCTGACATTTTAAATAAATTGTTTTTAAATAAAACACAGTGGGTCGCGCAGGTTTGTGATTCGAGCGGCGCTGCGCAAATAAACCAGATCATCACTGCGCTATCCAGATAGTCGCGCTGCGCTGTATTTGCGCAGATATTCGGTTCAATCGGGTGCCGCGGTTTCGTCCCACTTTTGACGTGTTTGGCTTCACATACACTTCGACAATGGAAGAAGACGCTGCAGCAGCAGTGAGTTTACTTACATGTGACGAATCCAACAACGAGGAGATTGTAAAGAAAAAAGGTGCCTCGTTTGTGGTGTGGAATTGGTTTGGGTAAAAGAAAAGTGATACGAATGAGATGAACGTGATTTGGAAGGTACGCAAGTGCACTGTTTAACAAGTGGTGGAAACACGTCAAACCTTTTCTATCATCTGAAATACAAATCGAATATGGCCAAAGTAAAAAAAAATGCGGCAAACCTCAGCAATTCACAGTTTAAATAAAATTACATAAAAAATTACATTATGTAAAACAGTTTCTTTGTGTTTTAATTTTTATTTATGCATTTTCAGATACAAATTGCTATATTGTGATATATATATCGTTATCGAGGTAGAAAATAGCTTCTACCGTGATAGAAGATTTTGATTATATCACCCACCCCTAATGAAGTCTATCTTGAGCTTGGATTCATGGTGGGGATGGTGGGGCCAGAGGAGAGGCCCGTGTGTGTTTTGTGTCTTAAACTGCTGGCAGCAGACCGCATGAGACCCAACAAATTAGGAAGACACTTATAAATAAGTATATACTTATATACACTTATATATAAGTCACGTTAATAAACCACTGGACATCTTTGAAAGAAAGCTGGCAGAATACAGACAGCAGGAGAATCGCATGGTAACTCTGAATCAGTGGACAGCAAAGCTCAAATGGCTTCATTCAAAGTTACATACAGAATTGGCCAGTGCAAAAAAAACCTACAAACGATTGCTGAGCAGCTAATAAACATGGGGTCAATTATGCAAAGATAAGTGACAACGTAAGCCTTGTAACAATTGCACGTGTATTTTATCTTTTTTGAACTTGGTGGTGTTTGATCGTATTGGTTTAGGAATTGATATTTAAATAAACAGTAAACTTGGCCGATTTCTTTATTATTTTGTTGACAAGTGGGGCTTGAAAATTCGCTCACCCCCTTAAGTGGGGAATGACAGAAAAAGTTTGAGAACCACTGAGCTAGATCAACGTATCTCTCCACTCTTATAGAAGAAAATAAAATTAATCCTAGATTTTTATTTAATACCATAGCCAAATTAACCAGAAATAAGACCATTACAGAAATCTCCACAACAACATCATGCAATAGTGAGGACTTCATGAACTTTTTTAATAATAAAATTGTAAATATCAGACATAAAATTGAGGCTTTGAAACCGAACAATGTAATTGATACAGATGTTAACCTAGCCATGTCACATTCAAACCTAGAATACTTTACTCCTCTTGAAGAGAATGAACTAATTTCACTCATCTCTTCTGCAAATTCATCATCCTGTATATTAGATCCTATACCGACACATTTTCTTAAACAGATAGTACCAGTGATAACAGAACCGCTGTTGAGTATAATTAATTCCTCACTCAGCATTGGTTATGTTCCAAAATCTTTTAAATTAGCAGTTATCAAATCAATAATTAAGAAACCTGACCTCGACCCCTGTCAGCTGTCCAATTACAGGCCAGTATCAAACCTCCCCTTTATCTCTAAGATTCTGGAAAAGATAGTAGCGGAGCAGCTATGCTCATATCTACATAGAAATTGCATACATGAACTGTATCAGTCAGGATTTAGGCCATAACAGCATAGAAACAGCACTCGTTAAAGTAGTAAATGACCTCCTATTGGCCTCTGATCAGGGTTGTGTAACTATGCTTATATTACTCGACCTCAGTGCAGCTTTTGACACCATTGATCATGCTATTCTTCTTCACAGATTAGAAAATGTAGTAGGAATTATGTGTACAGCCCTCTCCTGGCTCAGATCCTATTTGACCGATCGTTATCAGTATGTAGACTTAAATGGTGATAATTCTGCATGTTCTCTAGTGAAGTTTGGCGTTCCACAGGGTTCAGTTTTAGGCCCACTGCTTTTTTCCCTTTACATGCTTCCTCTGGGCAACATAATCCGTAAGCATGTTATTAGTTTTCATTGTTATGCTGATGACACACAGTTATATGTCTCAGCAAAACCTGATGAAAAAAACCAGCTAACTAAAGTTGAGCAATGTGTGCAGGACATAAGAAATTGGATGCTAATTAACTTCCTTCTGCTTAATCTGGATAAAACAGTCATAGGACCGCATACAGCTAGGAGTAAAATCTTAGATCACACCGTAACTTTAGATGGCCTTTCTGTTCCATCAAGTGCAACAGTAAAAGACCTCGGCGTGATTATAGATTCCAGTCTTTCATTTGAAGCTCATGTAGATAATATCACCAGGATAGCATTCTTTCACCTCAGAAAAATTGCCAAGGTAAGAAATATATTGTCGCTAAACGATGCAGAAAAACTAGTTCATGCTTTTATCACTTCTAGGTTGGACTATTGTAATGCCTTACTGTCTGGTTGTTCAGCTAGGTGCATAAACAAGCTTCAGCTAGTCCAGAATGCAGCAGCGAGAGTCCTCACTAGAACCAGAAGATATGAGCACATCACCCCTATCGTATCTTCACTGCATTGGCTCCCTGTGAAATTGCGCATTGATTTTAAAATAATACTCTTGACATATAAAGCATTAAATGGACTCGCGCAGCAGTATCTGAGTGAATTGCTAGTGTCTTACGATCCGCCACGCCTACTTCGATCAAAGGATGCAGGCTGCTTGTCAGTACCGCGTATTATGAAAACTACAGCTGGGGGCAGAGCTTTTTCTTACAAATCCCCAAAATTATGGAATAGTCTTCCAAATTGTGTTCAGGACTCAGACACAGTCTCAGTGTTTAAGTCTAGGCTAAAAACCTATTTATTTAGCCAAGCATTTTTATAAATAGATTTGCCATAAGGTAAAGGAGCAGATCTGGGGGACTCATGGACGTAGAGTATTAAGGTGAACTGGTATGTTTAGATGCTGTCTTTCTCAGTCTCATTTGATCACTCAGGTTTGTTGATGGTGAGGTAATTGTTTGCTTTACATCTCAGGGAGCCCTCATGTTTGTGTTTCCTTCTGGCTCTCCCTTTTAGTTGTGCTGTCATAGTTAGTCCTGCTGGAGTCCCTGCTTGCACTCTACAGTAAATATACATTCACATTATACATTATGTGACTGTGACCATACCTAACTGCCATCTCTCCTCTTCTTCTCTTTCTCCCCCTCTTTCTCTTTCCTCTCTCCCCCTGTCTCCCCCTTTCACTCTCTCTCTCTCTCTGTCGAGCTACACATGTCATCCCTGAGCTGCCAGTGATCCAGACTCCCTCTGCCCTCCGGACCTGTCTGATCCATGGTGCCCCACTTCTGGTTGGAGGTCTCGTCGCATGGATGCCCCGTGTGTCTCTTTGGGATGCGTCTGGTGTCTGGGGATAATTCTCTCTACTTAGAAGACGGTTCTGGCCTCGACTGGTGTTAGCAGAGGACTTGACAATTCGATAGTTCAGGACTGGAACTTTCTACAAGTCTATCTGAGTCTCCAATAACTACAGTACCTGGACTTCATTTTAACATCAATTAAGATCAACTATTATAGCTGAACTGCCTGCCACCTAACACACTGTATAAATGCAGATCATGTCCTGCTATCTGTTTCACCCAGATGAGGATGGGTTCCCTGTTGAGTCTGGTTCCTCTCAAGGTTTCTTCCTATTGCCATCTCAGGGAGTTTTTCCTTGCCACTGTCGCCCGCGGCTTGCTCACCAGGGACTATCTGACCATTTTGATTCATACACATTCACATTCCATACAAACTTAAATAATTATTTTGATTGTGTAAAGCTGTTTTGAGACAATGTCAATTGTTAAAAGCGCTATACAAATAAAATTGAATTGAATTGAATTTATGACATGAATTTCTTACTACTATTTTATATAACAATGAGTTAACACTTCACAATAATGTACAATAACTAATAGGTAACTGTGCAGGAGAAAATAAGCAGTTCTTTATTAACATAAGGACATAATAATAATAATAATAATAATAATAATAATAATAATAATAACTGCTAGTTAATTGCTCAGCCTGTTCGTTAGTGATTACTATTGACTATGCAATAATTCATTAAGCCATAAGCAGTAATTAATGAGTATTACATTTCTCCCACATAACTCCTAGCTTGTTGTGATTCTTTTATAAATGCCGGCCATATCAACTTTAAACCCCAGTCTTATTTTCCTCCTGGAGATCTAACTTAACGTATTTCAACACCTTAGCGTTTAAAATGTAAGTATTTATGAGATATTATATGGAAAGGATGTTGGAGAGACGAGTGAGCGTTATTGCTGCCCAATGCAATGGCTGAGAGTACTTTATTCCACACACCACTGTATAGCATGAGCAGCACATTCACTGTTATAGCACACACAGAGAAAGCACACACACACACATACATTCACACACAAACATGGCCAAAGGCATCAACCCAAACCCCTTTTCCAAACAGGGTGAACACACAGAGAACCCCCGCAAGGCATGACGGTCGTCAGCCACCGCCCTGCCCACGCCACAATACATCCTGTCAAAGGAACATGTGTTAGGTGTGTGGTTTTCATTTAGACAGCGAAGGTTTATTGAGAAGTATCCATCAAAAAGCTGGTACGTGTCAATGAGTAATAAAAATTGTACATGGAAGGGGAAATGCTACTGTATGCAAAAATAATTTTTGTATTGGTCAGGGTTTAAACAAGCCAATTGGATTTTTCCCTAATATGACCTCATATAAGAAGATCTTCCAAAGATTAGTTGCTTGGCTTTTTGTGTTTTGTGGTGGGCGTGACTCAGGAGTAGCTGAGTGAAATAAAGGGAGTTTGAGATAAGATAAAGTGCATTATAGTACACATTTTGGAGGAGTTCCAAGACCTACTGTATGTTAATTTGTAAAAGAAATTTAAACAATTAACGCATTTTACTTTTTTCTGAATTTTTTAGATAGCATCTATCTAATTACTAAAAATTTTTTTTTGTGTAATACTGTTATATATCATCATTGCCTCCTGAAGAACTAAACAGTGTACTTTATTAACACAGAAACACTTTGCATGTATGTTATGTTACAAGTTTGTTCCTTTGCTTTATGCTTATATACTTAACTATTGTAGAAGTATACCATTACGCTTCAATTTTTACTAATGAGTTTACAACTGTTTACAACTTACAGTACACATCTTCAGCAACCACTGAATAACTATGCAGAAACACAGTACATTCCCAAATTATAAACAAATCAGCAGCCTAATTTAATCCACTATGACGCAGATTGGTGTGAATAAGGAAATGCTGTAAAAGCATTGTTCAGGTTTGTACCTTAAGGAACATCTTCTTTGTTTATCTTATGTCTTGTTGCTTCCCAATCAATTTTTTTTTTTCTATCTTGTGGTATGGGATCTATATTTCTGCTTACAAAGTCTTATTAAAACAATGAATTGTGAAACCTTTGCTCCAGAGTTGCTAATGTCATGGTTGTTTTCAGGTTTTTCTTCATAGCCCTCAACGTTCATGGCTCCACTGCTGTTGTTTTCTTTGGCCAACCTTTTCCAATGTCTGCTTATTAGTACACCAGTGCTGTCATTCTTTTCAGAACATTCCAAATTGTTGTATTGTCCATACTCAATACTTGTGCAGTGGCTTAATTTTTTTCATACTGTATAAACAGCTCTCTGGTCTTCAGATAAGTTTATCTTCTTTAAATGCAGTCTTCATAGGCAAAACCCCAAAATGGACATCCATGACTATTAATTGTTTAAACTATTATTCTAACTGTGCACACCTAAGCAAAAAAGAAACATCTGTCCATCCCAAATTTCTCTTCATTTAAATAATTAAATGAATTCTTTGTCCTTTTATGTGTATTTAAATTAATCAGGATTGTGTAGAAATAATGAAGAAATAACAAGAACAAGTTTTTGAAAGAATCAAAACAATCATAATCAAGCTTTTAAATCTCTCTTAATCTCTCTTTATCTTAAATTCCTCTTAAAGTTCAAATAGATGGTAAAGGGTCTTTTTTGTAATCAATGAATGTTTGTTTATTTGACTTATACAGTATCTAACTACCTTGTATATTAACAAGACTTTTGTGCTATGAATTTTAAAATATGTTCATAAAATAAAGGCCTTTTAAAAGAATCATTGAATGAGAAATGAGTATGCATTTTAATCAAGTCAGCTTTTTTTCTTGGTGTTATCACATCTATTTTAATTGGTTAATATTTGCTAGTTTTAACCATAATAATAGTGCAGTTTATATAAGCTTGTTGTAGCTAATAGAACCTTTATTTCAAATTCTTTGCAATCTAAAAATTGAGATAAGTTGAATTTATCATTATTCAAGCTTCATTCATTTTCATAAGCCTCATAAAAGCCAGTGTGTTCACATCATTACTGAACTTTTGCAAGGCGAAATGGAAGAGAGAATGATTCATTATCAGAGGCTGAGAGTGGTCTAAACGAGCTTGTCATATACTGCTTGTCAGTTAGACCTTAGAATGGTTTTATTTAGAGTCAGTGTATGAAAATGTCTGCAGCCTACTGATTAATTCACCAATTGCCCTTACTGTATCCTTCACTGCTCCTACCGTAGCCTCACCACCCCTGATTTCCACTGAGACAACATCCTATAATTCTGGCATTGATTAGGAAGCACAGTGGAGTGGCTGGGCCATGCAGATAGTGGACTTTCATTTACCTTGTTGGATATGTGGTGAAGACAAACTAATGATTAACGGTAGACTATAAATATTACAAATGCATATGACTATCTGACTAGACATGAAGCCAAGAAAAAGAAAAATGTTCCATGGTTTACATTACAAGTGATAAGTCAGGAATTACTTTCCACCACATAATAAAAATTGTTCAACACACTGAAAATAATACTCAAACACTGATACACAAATACACAGAGTTTTCAATACATTTTCAAGTGTAAATTTTAGGGAAAGAATTGTATATAAAAAAAACATAATCATGTGTCGATAGAGTATAGTGGTGATACAATATTATTAATGAGGCTCTTAATTGGTTTTAGAAATACATTTGGAGAGCAGGGTTTGATGCAGCGTGTATCTGTAAAATCTCCAAAACAGCCCAACAAAAAACCCTTAAAAATAATCTAAAAGAACTGCAGACACATTTTTTAAATTCTTTTTCACAGCAGTTGCGTGGGAGACAAGGTCAGTGTGGTACACAAGTGTTTCTGGTTTGGAGATAAAATCTGCTCAATAATCCCTTTCCCCCTAACCCTTTCTCTCATCTTTTCAATATATTTTACAGTAGAAATGGTCCTGCACTCCATACACACACTGTCTGTGCTCACACTTTGTATGTAACTGTTTATTAGATTTAATTCTGACTATGTGCAGCATCAAGATTTTGGCAGCTACAGTATGGAGTATTTTTTCTCATCTAGCCCAATTTGGCAAAAATCTATACCCTACCATTAACTCTCCTGTCCAATGGTTCTCATCCCAGAAAATACTGAAACTGTGAGCATCGTACGAGCCTCTTTTTGCAGCCACCCACACCTCCTTTTTGTCTATTTTGTGAGAACCACACAGTTAGGAATCATTTGTTCACACTCTCTGTGTCAAACAAAGACATGGCGGTTAGAAGCCAAAAATGTCAAATTTGGGCTCATCAGACCAAAAGACAGTTTTTCACTGATCTAACATCATCTCCTTGTGTTTCTTGGCCCAAGCAAGTCTCTTCTGCTTGCTCATAGTTTTTTTTTTTGAAGTGATGGTTTCTTTGCCCGTGAAGGCCTGATATGGCAGGATCCTCTGAACAGTGAGTTTTTAAATGTGTCTTGAACTCTAAGAAGTATTTATGTGAGCTCTAATCTGAGGTGCTTCAATCTGTGGTTTCTGAGGCTTCTCATTTAAATAAACCTATTGGTGGTGGATCTTTGTCTTCCTGTCCTGGGATGAGAGCATGTTTTATCATATCATTTGAAGGTTTTGATGATTCATTCATTCATTCATTCATTTTCTATACCGCTTAATCCTGTGTTCAGGGTCGCGGGGGACCTGGAGCCTATCCCAGGAAACTTCGGGCACTAGGCGGGGTACACCCTGGACAGGGTGCCAATCCATCGCAGGGCACACACACACCCAGTACACACACTCACACACCCAATCACACACTACGGGCAATTTAGGAACGCCAATTAGCCTAACCTGCATATCTTTGGACTGTGGGAGGAAACCGGAGTACCCGGAGGAAACCCACCAAGCACGGGGAGAACATGCAAACTCCATGCACACAGAGACGGGAATCGAGCCTGGCCGGGGAATCGAACCCAGACCCTGGAGGTGCAAGGCGACAGTGCTAACCACTACACCACCGCGCCGCCCGGTTTTGATGATAATTGATTATATTTTTTGATTGATTGACCTTCGTTTCTTAAAGTATTGATGGAAGCTCTTTTCTCTTCACTTAACTGAGTGTTTCATGCCATAATATGAATTTGTACAAAAGTTGTTCTAGCATTAATAGGGCTATTGACTCTGTACCCACCTTTCCTCTGCATGAGACAACTAATGATATAAAGTACATTAAGAAATGTTTAAAAAAAAATTAAGCAAAACCACTGAGGGTGAAGATGTGTCCAAACTTTAGACTTGCAGTATACAGTACATACACTACTGGCCACCCCCCTGGTTTAGCTGAGCAAATAGGTAAGAGTCTTCCATTAGACCATTACTGCAGGTTCAGTTTAAAATTTAAAAAACATTTTAAAAACAGTATAACTTACGGCTATGTTTAATACTAAAAGTAAGAGCATTTCCACACACGCAATGCGAAAAGAATTCAAGGGATTAGGACTAAACAGATGTGGACCCATAAGAAAACCACTTATCAGTGAGGCTAATCAGGAAAATAACATCATGTGATCTGATGAGTCCATATTTACTCTGTTCCAGAGTGATGGCCGCATCAGGGTACATTACATATATATGCTGACACACATACATACACTATGGACACTGATTTTCAAGTGCATAGTCACCCTGGAGACACCTTCTTACTTATTGCATTTCCTCTGGCTATGAGCATTTCCTACTTCAAACACGTTCTGAACCTCAAACTCCTCAAATTGGCCCTTAACGTGCATGGTGGATTTATTTCCCACTGCATTGTGATGCAGACTGAAGATCAAACTTGAAACTTGAATATGACGGCTCTAAGGCTGAGTCAAATGCTGAATCACTCTTGTATTTCTCTTCACTCAGGAAAGCAAAGCGAACTCGACATGCAGAGGCCAGAAGCTGAGGATTTTATTTGATGCAGGCCTTAGTGTCATTTCAGACTCTGAGGTAGAATATTATAATAGTTCAGAGGGAAGGAAACTTTTAATATGTACAGTACGCCTTTGCTGCAGGGTCAGAGCCATATAACCATCCGCAAATAAAATTCTTATCTACCTGGGCTTTACACTTGACACTGGGGACAATTGTCAAATTAATCAATATGTCAGGTTACTGTAGAAAAAATTACCTCATTCTCTGTGCGTGATTGGTAGATTGCACCTGGAGACTCTAGTCAAGTGTTAATTAAAAGCAGTAATACAGTTGTCAGTGTCGATAAATCAATGAAAACCCCAGAGAAGGAAGCAGGAGGAACAGTGTGGGCTATGACTTTTAAAAGTAAATACACATTTATTACCACGCTACACGACCTTTATTGCTAACAACGGAAAGCAATAATTAAAGCAATTCCGAACAAACTCATCATAAATGGTTGAACACAGTATAATTTTAAAATAATTAATCATAACGCTTTCTGATTTTAACCCGAAGTGAAACAAAATACAGTTAAAATAACAAAAATCACTATTTGCATACAAAGTGCTCTGTTTGGTTACATTGTTTACAATAATTGTGTTGACTCATTTACCTTCACATTACAGCAGTGTAGTTAGTCATATAACATGTACTAATCCATATGATAAACATTATTTAACAAATAAAAACAAGCAGTCATTGATATGAAGACGTTACCTTTCTGTTATATAATATAAAAAAATAAGTTACAGAAAGGATGGTGAGTAAACTACTGTTTATATATTGTTGTAACTGCATTGGCAAGTTGCTGTGTTATAAGAAGAGTAAATCAACACTGAGACATGCTTATACAGAAAAATTATATTTTTATATTTGTAATGACATTCCAGTTTTCATTAATCCCTCTATGTCATTGATTATTTTTCTACTGCAGCACACCTTATTGTGCATAATTCTTTACTTAACACAGTTGTTACACAAGAGATGGTCCATTATTTAGACTTGGAGATGAAGATTCAGTAATTTTATTTCCTAATTAATGTCTAATTAATGTGCACTTCTTATTAGACATGGACTGAATGTTTGTACAAGTTTTTATTATGTTGACCTTTTAACAAACCAAAATGAACATTAATATTAACTTACCTTGTCAACATTACTTATGGTTTATTAATGCTGAAGTTCATGTTAACTGATGCAGTAAATAATGCAAAGGAAAACCTGGTGGAGAAAATTTCACTGCAAAGAAAAACTGAGAGATACATGATCCGGTCCAGAAGGTCAAAAAAGAAGGTGTCTCTTATATCATAGAAAAGAGAGACTATGTACTCTAATTTAATTTGTTACGAGATCAATTCTAGTAACAAACTAACCCCAAATCACAGGTACCATAACTTTAAATACTGCAGAATTCACATCAATCAAATAAATAAAAACAGTGTGCATGATCAAACTGCCTCAAACTACAGTAGTTACGTTCATGGTGCTAAATCAGACTCTAAAACCTTGAAAACATGATAAAAGGAAAACATCGTATTACGTACAGGGTCACTGCAACATCAAAAATGTATTAGAGACTAAATCCAGAGCTGTATGTGTGCAGAATATCAGTACATTCCCTTATTCTCTCACTCATTCTCTACAGTATACTGTCTATTCTGTACAGGGTTGTGGGAGGCCTGGAGCACTATCACAGGGGACTCAGGGCACTAAGTGGCACAAGCACAAACACTCACATTTTATGGGCAATTTGTAAATGCTGATTGGCCTAACCTGAAAGTCTATAAGAAAGTCTTAAGAAGCTGCACATTACCTTTTAAAAGAACCGCGACAGAGCAGTGTTTCTGTGCAGAGCAGAGAGTGTGCGTGTGTGAAGCCGAGAAGAGTGTGTGTGGGGTGGTGGTGGTGGGGGGGTAAAGGCGAGAGTGTATGTGTGAAGGGGCACGGTGTCAAAGTACGCGTGCACACACACATAACGACAGGCTGAATCAGAGAGGGAGAAAATGGATCTTTCACCTCTCTAATGAGACTTTCTTTTGCTTTACATGCGCGCACACATGTGTTATAAGAAACAGCACACGCGCGCTGTACACACATGCTTACAAACACGCACTTACAAACACAAAACAAAATATGACACGCAGTCACAGTGTTACAGTAAACAGTACATACATGCACGGATGTTGATTCTACCAGTAAGAGACACGCACTAAGACCTAGCATGGGAGACGATTACCCACAATTCCGCAGCACAAGTGAGAGAAAAAACATTGGCTCAGTTGTGATCACGTGACGCTCGGCGTCAAAACAAGAAGCGCATGCATGATACATGATACTCGGTACTCGTAAACCAAGACTTGCTCGTTTTTCAAGTCAAAATTTATTAAAAATCTTTGCTCGTCTTGCGTAACACTCGCAAACCGCGAGTATATATATATATATATATATATATATATATATATATATATATATATATATATATATATATTTGATATGGATTTAATTTAAAACAGCTACATAGAAATACGGATTTGGATTTAGATTCATTCCATAGTGAGCAAGCAAGAGCTGTTAAGGAAAACTTCCTGAGAAGACATGGGGAAGAAACAGTAAGGAAACCAATGCTCTTACAGTATGGCTCACACCAGATAGTCAGTACTATGCTGATAAGGTCTTCTGATGTAGTAAATTAAACTTTTTGAGAGAAAATTGTAAAACAAAAGCTGTGGAAGAAAAGAACAATAAATGTAATGAGTGGAATAAAAAAATATATCAATAACAATAAGTATAGTTAAAAATAAAAAGTTAATGATGGTGTGGTTTAATTCTACAGAACTGATATCTGGAGTCCCTGTGTTCTGTTATTTGTGATTTTACACCATGTACTGTAGAAGGGCTGTTAGATAATCAGAGAAAGGTTACTGCACATCATCAGTTTGCCTTTATCATCTGTGTATTGGTTATACAGAGGTTTTTTCAAATTAGATTGCTCTCCTTGAAGAACTTCACATGGGCCCTTTCATTTTTTTGCCATCAAGAGTACAAGAGTAAGCAATCTGCAAATACGTTTTGAGACCCAAGTGACAGCTAAACCAACCAGGAATCACTTCCTAATAAATGGATAAGTATAGGACATTTGGTATATATTGATTTGAATCTCCAGGTTTCCCATAGTGTATGATTGCAGTGTGGGTGCTTTTTAAATTTTTTTTTAATTTGTATAGTGCTTTCAACAATTGACATTGTCACAAAGCAGTTATTGGAGGTTCAGGTAGACTGTAGGAACCTCAAATCCTGAACTATCGAACAACTGCAGTCACGAGTCACCAGCTGTCAGCATCTGTCCAGGCCAGGACCGTCTTCATGGTAAAGTGGAACCGTCCCCAGTCAGCACATACATGCCAAGCAGACCACACGGGAAAAAACAGTTCAATTTATTTTCTGCTAAAAGATCGGTAAGTGTGTACTGTAACACTGGGAAGAAGTTTAATTTGCAATACATGCAGTTCTACCAAGTTTTAGTGCAATAAATAATTATGCATATTAATGTACTGTAAGTGTTAAAAAGGGGAATCTTAAGTGATTAAAAAAGTAACTACCTTGTAATATAAAAATATGGCAGTATGGACATGTAAAAGTTATCTGATACTGTGCACAATGTGAAAGGGAAGAGTGAAGTGAAATGTTATCTTATGAGAGTTTAATTAAACAAATTAAGCACTAGCACTACTCAGGGAACAGAAACGCCTGCTCCATGGTTAGAGTTTAGAATGACACATTCAAAAACTGCTACCAGTATAAGAAGGACCTCTCTGTTTGAGAAAGGGGAGACCTGAACAATGATGCAAGTGAAACCTTGAATTGAGAGAATCATAGCAGATTCTCAACATTGAGTTAAGAACAGATGAGAGAACATTTTCAATTGAGGTCAATTATTGAGGAGGCAGAGGAATCCGTGAGGAGTGTGGAGAGATATGCTTGATAACCACAGTAAGATCTACAGTATACTGTAGCTTTGACTGGACCCATTCTGCACACTCCAGGACCAATCATCAGGCCAACTGTCTTTTCACACAGTATGCAGGTATGAACTGTGAAAAATATGTAAGAACATCATGAGCACAGTCACCTTGAATTTGAGAGATAAAATGCTTGGTGGCCTTGCATGTAGCCAAGTGTGACCAAACCTGAAAGGTTTAAATATGTCTACTGAAATTAAAAAGCCCTAGAGCACACCTCAGCCCTGTAACGCGATGGCTTAACTAGACAGGATATATACATATTTTATTATTCTGTCATGTAGAACAGACCTGTAATGTAAACAATAGTGTAATTAATAGTCAAATGATATTGAGTGGGATTAGTGCCAGTTTGGGAACTGGCCGAAATTGGCGATGACCATGAAACAATATTGTCCTTTGAAAGTGTTTGAATAATAATGGTAACTTTCTCAGTGACACATTTTAATGCATAACAGGGTACAAATCGATGTACGGACACTAAAACAGTCAGATACAAAAAAAGTATAATTAGACAAAAGTGTTTTAATCTAAGCCCCTTTCCCCAGTTCAGCATACCAAGATATCTTGGACATACCTATGCTATCAACTTTGTGACAACAGTTTGGTGAAGGCCCTTTTCTATTTCAACATGACTTTGGATTGGTGAGATGGTTTGATTAGATCGCTGTGAAAGAACTTGACTGGCCCGGACCTCGACCTTATCGAGCACCTTTAGGATGAAATGGAAAGGAGAATGCAGGCCAAGAAGAATGGAAGCTGTTATAACTGCGAAAGGGCGACCTACTCCATATTAAGGTACAGTACAGTATATGTATTTGGTTACAATGTCATTGCAGGTTTGGCCAAATACTTTTGTCCATACAATGTATAAGGTCGATTTTACATAGCCAATATTCTAATGATCAGTAGATTACAAACCAGAAAAACACAATCAGTTTGGCATGTCATGTTGGGTCACGATCAGATTGCTTCTGCAGTTTATCATGGAAAAAATACCAACCTGAAAAAGAGCAGAGAGAAACATGCTGAATCCAAAAGCTCAATCAAGAGGGTGTTTATTCTGCCATAGATAAAAAAGATAGATCAATTCAAGAAACAGACTGACCTAAAAACCCAGATACATTACTTGCAATACTGCCAAATTCTAGCACATTCTGGTTATGGAGAGAAGAGAGATCAACACCATATTGATAAATGATCACATCAATCTATCAAATGAGAAGTTAAGGCAGGGTTATAAGAGGTTACTGCAATGATGCAGTGCATGATAAAACTGCCTCAGTTTCTTCTGTGGTGCCAAGAAACCAGGAGCTAAATCATTGAGGATGTGATAAAGGGAAGAACCGTGTCATGTATAGAGTCACATCCCGAGAGAAACAAACAATCCAAATGTATAAAAAGATCAAAGCAGGAGTCATAATGTAAAGCAATAAAACTGTTAGTAAGAGATCAGCTAGAAGAAAGGATGAACTGTGAGTGACATTTCACCTTCTCCAGAACTTTAACATAAAGGAAAAATGAAACCTTCTTTAAACGAATTAAACAAAAATCCTTCTGGTGAAACACCTCATGTAAATGTGTGTGCATAAATACAGTATATGTTTCTGTTTTAGAGTAGATGAGGACATTTTACTGAAGTTATAGGTCTAAGAGCATATGTGTGCGTGTGTGAGAGAAGAGATAGAGAGAGAGAGAGAGAGAGAGAGAGAGAGAGAGAGAGAGAGAGAGAGAGAGAGAGAAAAACACTGGATTTTAACCTGGACCTGTGAGCAAGCGCTAAATTGACAGTCAGTAGTAATTACTGATCATGGCTCTGATAGCCCCGCAGATTAAAGCCCAGATTGTTTTCAATCTATTGCCTCTGTGCACATATGCCTAGTCCCATCAGATCTGTGGGAATGGCAGATAATTGAACTTGCTGGTTCTGCACTACATTGTACAGTTCTAAGATGGAATCATTGGAATTGGGACAGTCAACTCCCTCTTCAATTCTGCCGTGTCATTTTTTCATGGCCTAAAGATATAAATGGCTTCTGGGAGATCTGTTCCTTTTTTGTGTGTTTTCTTTCATTGTGTCAAAATTATGACTTTGATTATCGGCTAGAGGAGAGGTGATAGCAAGTGGATTGAAACACATACACACACACACAGATAAACACATGTATCTTGACCGACAATGACAGGCAAATCCAGCAAGCAGTCACTTTATCACAAATCATTGCACTGTTTTCTTGAATCTGCACAGTCTGGAGTTTGTTGTATTGCATTTCACTACTGTTGTACAACCATGTATGTGACAAATAAAACTCTTGAATCTTGAATCTAAATGTCCACGTGAAAACCTTCCATTCATAACTATTAATTCTTCGCCTACACATACACAGTCAGAAAAAAGTTATAGAAAGAGCTGAACTCCCCGTAACTGGGGTGGTGTCATCAAGGGTACTTATTTTGTACCTTTATCCTGCATCTTTTACCAGAAAAAGGGACATTCTTTTAGCGTTAAATAAGTTTTAGGGGTAAATCAGTGGTCATTTAGATATAATTATATACCTCTGCTACATTTTAAAGATATACAGTACTAAGATCAGCTATAACATTAAAATGCAAAGCATTATACCAGGTATTGTGTAGATTCCCCCTGTGCGCCTGGGCCGCTCTGGCCCCTCCACAAGACTTCTGGGGGTGTGCTGTGGTGCTTAATTTACAAAAATCTATTTTTTTCTTCTATATTCTATATTTTGTAATATTTTATTATGCCCTTATTTGTATAGTTTATTTTACTAGTTAAATTTATTTTCTTTCGTATTTCTTTTTTTTTTTTTTCCAAATTATATTTATTAGCATTTAACAAAAGATACAACATAGTAAATATACAAAAACGTGCCTTTCAAATTTTAACTTTTCAACCCACCCCAAACCCTCCCTCCTCCCACCCTAACCACAAAACTATACAAATAAACAACCAAACCACACACATTAAAAAAAAATAATAATAATAAATAATAATAATTAAAAAAAAAAAAAAAATCAATCCTCTACTGCACCTTCATGTAATAGATCAATAGTATCAATATAATTTAACACTGGTTCCCATGTTTTATAAAAAGTTCTTAAGGACCCTTTTAAAGAAAATCTGATTTTTTCCAGCTTTAAACATAAAATAATTTATTTTATCCATCTCCCATACGAAGGAGGGGACGCATGTTTCCACTTGAGGAGAATAAGCCTCCTGGCCAATAGTGTGGTGAAAGCAACAACGGCTTGAGTTGTAGAAGATAAATTTGGTTCGAGTGGAATTCCGAATAGAGCTGTTAAAGGATTTGGAGAAATTGACAATCCAAAGGATTTTTCGAACGTATAAAATATTTTAGACCAGAGCTCTGTCAGTCTTGGACAGGACCAGAACATATGCGTGTGATTTGCCGGAGACTGTCCGCACCTATTGCAAGTGTCATTTCTGTCCTGGTATATTTTGGCTAATCTGGCGTTAGTATAGTGTGCTCTGTGAAGAATCTTGCACTGCATCAGTCTATGTCGTGCACATATTGAGGAAGAGTTAATTAGATCGAGTGCATGATCCCATTCTGTTTCGCTCATAGAAACCCCAAGTTCCTGCTCCCATGCATTCTTCAATGATTCAGTGGAGTAAGAGTTTAACGCGCCAATTGATTCGTATATGACAGAAATTAACCTTTTACTGTGTGGTTTAAGAGCAAGAATGGTGTCCATTTTCGAGTCAGGAGGAAAGTTAGGAAATTGTGGAAACTGATTTTGTACAAAATGTCTAATCTGAAAGAAACGAAAAATATGTGCTCCGGGAAGATTAAACTTTTCTGACAACTCCGAAAATGACAAGAATATACCTTTATCATACAGGTTTTTGATAGATATAAGACCTCTAGAGGACCAGTCAAGAAAAACTGCATCAGTACATGATGGTAGAAAAGATACATTGTTTACCACAGGCGAAAGAACAGATGGAGTGATTAACCCAAAATGTTTTCTAAAACTAGCCCATATTCTAAGAGTATTGGTCACCACTAAGCTGTCTGAGACATTTTTAGTCTTTATAGGAAGCTGAGAGCAGATCAGTGAGTAAAGGGAAGACTTTGAAGATGACAATTCTATTTGGGCCCAAACAGGGTGTTCAGCAACTCTAGAAGCGTTAATCCAATATAAAAGTTTGTTAATATTTCAAGCCCAGTAATAATATTGAAAGTTTGGTAAGGCAAGACCCCCTTTTGATTTCGGAAGTTCAAGAACTTTTCTTCCAATTCGTACGTGTTGGCCAAGCCACAAAAAAGAGTTAGTTATCTGATCCAAAGTAACAAAGAAAGATTTGTTAATGTAAATGGGTACATGTTGGAAAAGATATAAGAATTTAGTCAGAATTGTCATCTTGACCAAATTAATACAACCAATTAGCGATATTGGAAGAGAGGACCATCTCCGTATATCTTCCCTGTAAGCATCCAACAACGCATTGAAATTTTTCCTAAAGACGACCGCGGCTGTTTTAGCAACAAAAACACCCAGATATTGGTCGTATTTCTTTTTATTCATATTTATTTCTTACGGATAAACTTTTTTACAGGTCACTGGCGGTCATATAAGCATTTCACTGCATATCGTACTGTGTATGACTGTGTTTGTGACAAATAAAATTTTAATTTTAATTTTAACACCAAGATTTTGGCAGCGCATCCCTTTGGTGCTGTGAATTGTGGGATGGGACAAGAATTTATTTTGGAAAGTGCAAATCTCACACTAAGCTTAACCTCAGTTACCCAAAATCTTATGGCCATTTAAAAAAACAAACAACAACAATGCTTCAGTTTAAAAAAGTAAAAGTTCAAATACTGTCAGCTATCTGGTCCCCACATTCATTCATTTTCTATACCGCTTAATCCTGTGTTCAGGGTCGCGGGGGACCTGGAGCCTATCCCAGGAGACTTCGGGCACTAGGCGGGGTACACCCTGGACAGGGTGCCAATCCATCGCAGGGCCCACACACATACACACTCACACACGCAGTCACACACTACGGGCAATTTAGGAACGCCAATTAGCCTAACCTGCATGTCTTTGGACTGTGGAAGGAAACCGGAGTACCCGGAGGAAACCCACCAAGCACGGGGAGAACATGCAAACTCCATGCACACAGAGACGGGAATCGAGCCTGGCCGGGGAATCGAACCCAGACCCTGGAGGTGCAAGGCGACAGTGCTAACCACTACACCACCGCGCCGCCTCTGGTCCCCACAAAGACATAAAAACATGCCCTTCCTACCAACACACAGAGCTAGGTAAACAGGCTCTCCTCACACAAATAATGGACAACCAATAACGCTCAAGTGATGTGACTTTGTCTTTTTCTAACTCTACCTCTATCTTTAAGCAATGGCTTGAGAAGCCCTGAGCACAATGAATAGCTCTGCGGCATGTTCTGCCATGACTGTGTGGAGTTCTATCAGGTTAGAGAGGGGCAGGAAGAATGATAGGATATTGCCGAGAGGCAGCAGGATCACCGTCATGCCAGCAAAGTGTCATGGCCTCCCAGCTTACATCAATGACAGCATGAAATAGAACACGACACCTCAGGGATTACAGGCTGGCAGGAAGGGATGAGTGGGAAGGACCTCCTAGTGCGTATAATGCTTTAGCACGCATTGAGCAGATATGTAAAAAATTAATAAAAACCATAGCACCCAACTATACTATAGTAACCCTTAAAAGTGCATATAATTTTGTTCTTTATCTTAAAATATATTATACATGAACTGTAATGATTTAAAACTCATATTAAATAAATCTTGAATATTTCATACATTATTAATTATTGATTGATTGCTCCCTATACCGAAATTAACCTGAAAGGTACTGTATGTAGTTAAATTTGAATTGGTTACAATATGCTTTTACACTCAGTGTACAAAAAACTAATGTATTTTTTAATGTCTTACCGTATGTAATTTCATTTTTGGCAGACAGTCCTTAAAATTGTTAATTCATGTTTTCAGAGCTTGAACGCCCGTGCATGCTGCATCATTCAAGATTCAAGATTCTTTATTTGTCACACGCATAGTTATACAAGTACAACACGCAGTGAAATGTATCCTGAACCGCTCCTACTTTGTGCAAATAACAAGAAACAAAAGAAATAATCTATAAATAGAAATAGAAATTTAAAAAAAAAAAAAAAAAAGAAAGGGTGCAAATGTAAACATAATAATAAAGTGTGTATCTGAGCAGGATAAAGATGTTAGTGCAAGTGATGCTTACAGTCCAGACTAAAGTGCAGTGTGCAGTGTGGAATGTCAGCACAGCAGTGTGTGGGTGAACTGTTACCAGTCCTATGAATGGGAGAGTGGCCCATCATGGTTGAGGAGTCTAATCGCCTGTGGATAAAAACTCCTCCTGAGTCTCTCCGTTTTGGCCATAATGACCCGGAACCTTCTGCCTGAATGCAGAAGTTTGAACAGTCCGTTATTGGGGTGCGACAAGTCCTTAATGATACGAGCTGCCCTGGTTTTACATCTCCTGGTGTAGATGTCCTGCATGGAGGGGAGAGTTAACCTGCAGCAGCGTTCAGCTGCCCGGATCACTCTCTGGAGGGCTTTCCTGTCCTGTACACAGCTATTCCCAAACCAGGATGAAATGTTCTGTGTTAGGATGCTCTCAACAGCACCCGAGTAGAAAGCCTTAAGGACAGCAGGGGAAACCCCAAACTTCCTCAACTGCCTCAGGTGGTACAGACGCTGCTTTGCCCTTTTCGTCTGAGCACAGATATGCTCAGTCCAAGTCAGATCCTCGGAGATGTGGACGCCCAAGTACTTGAAGCTGCTCACTCTCTCCACTGGAGCTCCATTGATGATGAGGGGTTTGTGGTCCAGTTGTCCCCTTCTGAAGTCCACCACCAGCTCCTTCGTCTTACTGACGTTCAGTCGGAGGCAGTTTTCTTCACACCATAGTGCCAGGTTCTCCACTTCATCTATGTAGGCCGACTCATCGTTGTTGGAGATGAAGCCCAGCACCACCGTATCGTCAGCAAACTTAACGATGGTGTTGGAGTCGAACATGGCCACACAGTCTGAAGTGTAGAGAGAGTATAGCAGTGGAGAGAGAACACATCCCTGTGGAGCACCTGTGTTGATGGTGATGCTGCTGGAGAAGCACTTGCCCACTCTCACCGCTTGAGATCTGTCCGAGAGGAAGTCCAACACCCAGGCACACAAGCGTTTGAAAGATGTGTGTGTGTGTCTTTCAGATCTTTCCACAAACCACATGGTGGCATTACTCAATAAAATCTAGTGTGCAGCTCATAGCACTGCACATATTTACCTTGGTCATTAACACTTGTAATTTCTAGGGCTTATCCTGATACAGCGAGATATTTTCCCAATGACTCAAGCTTGCTCTCTGAAATAGATGTCTGATAAAGTAATGAGCTTGCTTTGGGATCAGCATCAAAGCGTGTGTGAGCAGTCTTATTAACATGTGTGCAAGTGAAATATGCTGAATTACTGTACATAGAAATGGTGTCAAATGTGCTAAATGAGCTCGAATATTCGGAGAAACAGCTCATGTTAACTAAATCACAGCCTGCATATCTTAAGCCTCTGTAATAAATAAGTAAATATCCCCAAACCCTGTAGGTCTCTGTTAGCTTTCAGAAGCAGGGTATAATGTGTACATACTGTACTACACTATATTTTGATGAAGGTTGAAGAAAAACTCATTTTAAGTCACAACGCTGGTCATGAAATGGATCCTGTTCTGCACATTGTAGGGCTTTTCATATTCTAATACACATGATTCAGTGAATCAGCTACTTACTGTTAATTTAAATAACATTTTACTGTTTTTGAATCAATATATGTACTGTAAAATTTAAATAAAATATTACACTGTCCAGTTCCAGATAACCTCACCTGGATGATTGAGAATGTTCACAGACAAAATATTAGACACTGCAAGATGGCACAGTGACTTAGTGGTTATCCCTGTCGTCTTGCGTCTCCAGCACTGGGGGTTTAAATCTCATCACAGTCTGTGTGTGGTATTAAGGACCATTTTCCTCAGGTACTCTGGTCCCACATTCCGAAAAAATTATGTAGGCTGATTGGTGTTTCCTTATAAGGGCGTCTTCCTAATGCCATAATGTAAATGTAAAAACACAACCGTATACGGGCGCAGTAATTGGCATTTAAAGTCATAATGTAACAACCTGTAGTGCGATGATTTAATCACTGAGCCACCACTTCCACAACCACAACTTGCTGTTAAACTGCTTTTAGATGTTTTTATTAGCACATAAACCTTAAACATGAGGACGCACTTTGTTCATGTAAAACATATTCTAACAAAAAGGCAGACTGTTTAGAATGTTTAGAATAATCTCACTATGCATTGCGTTCCATTGTTTTTCTGCTTTAACTGAGTCATCATTTAAAATCCTGTAAATTAATAAATCATTATGAGAATAAATGCTATAAATGAACAGCAATCTTTTACGGTGTGTGAATATGAGCAATGCAAAATATTGTAAACGTGTTTGTGAAAGATTCGCTAGAATAAGCAGTTAAACTGCAGGAATTGCTGAGATTTCACCCCAGATATTTTTAGAAAGCAGCGCTTACAGCATTGCAGTATTCATTGCAGCAGTGTGACTAATCATTCTAACAAATGTAATCAAGTTATGCATGTTATGATTTATTACAGTGGTTAGCACTTAAAACAAATGGCTTTACATTGTGTACAGAATGCCATTGAACATTTGAGGAAATCTTTACTACAGCTCCTTTAATTGGTCTCGTTTGCTTGTTTGTATCTTGATGTTTTATGAATACAGTACAAAAGTGTGGATAAATTTTAATGTTGCCTCCTGGCTGGGGTCAGTGGTACATCGGTGGAAGATACAACTTAATATAGCCTGTAATGAGGTCTGACAGGGAATAAATATTAATTAAATGAGATCAAACCAGGGTTGAGCACTCGTCTTCATTAATGTTTAAGTGACAATGTAATTTTCTGGCTACTGCAACTCATGGAGTGATGAAGCGTCTCTGCTGCAGCTTGTTGTTCCATGAGTGTCATCTAAAGTGTTTGTGTACAGTGAGCAGGACGGTGTGTTGCATCGAGCTCTAATGGCGCGATGGAGCTCCCTCCCAATATCAGCTTTCATGGCGCTTGTAAATTATAGATCTTGATATGAAGTTATAACAGCCGCTTGAGTGATATCTGTTTCATGGAAAAGGATCGTCTCAGCATTTTTCTTTCATGTCAGTCCCTGGCGGTTTACTGATTACCATCCGTCATGTTGATGCTCCATTGTTTATTGATCAGCAGCTCATAAATTGTGAAAGGATATAGCAATGATGGGGCCTCTAAAAGCATTTTTAAATAGATTAGTGTTGGCAACTGGAAAACCACAGGAGCCCTTTAGAAAAGAATGTGTGAAGGCGCAATACAAACCAGGGAGATTAAAACCAAAGCAGACGAGCCCCAGGGCCGTTGTGTTTAATCTGTGTTCCCCTCTGTTCTGCCGTATTGTTGTTGTTGTTGTTGTTTTTTTTTTTAACTTTGAGCATTCATATTGTAATATTTTGGTCATGGCTGGTGCTGCGACACCGAACTGAAAAATATCTCTTGGTGGATAGTGAAACACCAAGGCTGTCCTGCTATGTAATTTTTTTTGAAGTGTAATGCTGTTGCCCCGAGTCAAAGCTATTTGTCTTTGCGCTGTGCCCTGGTGTCTTGTGGTACATCACAGGAAAGATGAATGCAGCTAATAGACTGTGACACAGCCATTAACTACAGCTGTAATGAAAGTGTAATGGAATCAAGCAGCCATTTCTCAGCACAACACTGGCACACGTAGGTAAAATGTTTAAAGATGAACCAAGAAGCTCTAGCATTCCATGCTGCTTGCCCTTGAACTCCAATTGGCCTCACAGGAAACATCAGTAATCCAAGATAAAAGGCTATTTCAAGCCATTAAAAAAATGAAAGGGATCTGCTGATCTGCATTTTTCTTCCAATCATAAAGAAAAAAATGAAACATGTACAGTATGTTCTATAATTTTCTCATCTGAGTATAAAACCTGGGAATATTATTCCAGATGGATAGTACTGATATTTATCTCTGTGGCGATGTGAAGCTCTATAGCATTGTGCTGTCATTACAATGAACTAACTACAGGGTCATGAGGGCATGGAACCTATCCCAGGAAACTTAGGGCATGAGGTGATGACTATGGACAGGGTGCCAATCCATCCATAACATCAGGGCACACACACTTACACATTCGTTCACACACTATGGGCAATTTAGGAACAGCAATCAGCCTAATGTCTTTGGACTGTGGGAGGAAACCGGAGTACCCGGGGAACACCCACTAAGCACAGGGAGATCATGCAAACTCCATGCACACAGAGGCAGGAAATTCTGGCCGAGAATCGAACCCGGACCCTGGAGGTGCACGACGACAATGCTAATCCCTAAACCACCGTGCCTGTTCATTACATGAACAGTGACTAAAATAAGTACTGTAAGATAAAAGATAAAAATATTACAATGCCAGATGTATAAGACTGTTGTTACACTATGTTATGCTTCCATTGTTTCATACACTCCTCTGACACCAGTTTGATTTTATTACGTATTTTTATTTTACCAGACAACCTAAACTGTCAATTTAAAATAATATTACATTACAAATGACTGTACAGCATTAATCCAAATCATCATGAGAAGTCATGCATTTGGATTAAAAAAAAATAAAAATAGAAGAAAGATTTGAAGCATGCCCTGCTCAATACAAGTTATTTTTCTATGCAATACTCGCCCACACACTCACTTTGACTTCCAGTGAAGCAAAATGAGTTATTAAAATGACAGATTAAAAGCCTATTGTCCAATAAGTTAATCTTTTCTCCTGTAAAATGCTGTATGCCTTAAGACCCTGAAGAAACCAGGCTTCTGTGGCATTTTAAGGGCTTCAGTGGAGATTTTCACACAGGCTGTGCTGTCCACTGAAAACAGTTTGCATTAAAATAAACTAACCGCACAATCCTGCAGTGAGATATTTAATAATCTTATTGAGTTTTACCAGAAGTGAAGAATAATATAGATGCATTTCTACATTTAATATAGAATCATAAAGTTTTAGGAGAGGCCATGGTGTCTCTGATCATCGCTGCTGCGCCCTCATTACTCAAATTTTGTGAAGTAGTTAGAACACACAGTCAGGGGCATCAGTGCAGATTTCTTGCCTCCTGACATTCTAATGTACTGGAAGTACTGCAATGAACAAAGCCAGACCCTGCTGAGAGCGCCAGCACATAGCGCTCTGATGAAGTTCTAGCTCGGTGATGAACTCTGATGTCAGGGGAAATAATGTAATGAATATAATCTAATCAGAGATCAAGATGTGGTTTTGGATTTTTTTAATGACAAAAGAAATAGATCAAATTAGATGAAAGATGAGGTTAGATATTATACTGTAATGGTTTAATTTGAAACAAATGATTATACTTTGTTTAAATATCTAGCAACAAAATAAATATTTTGTTTGCTCTGATCAGGCATAACATTACAATGCATAACATTATGCCCAGTATTGTGTCGTGCCCCCTTGTTCCACTTGGGAAGCTCTGGCCCTTCAGGGTATGACTTCATAAGACCTCTGGGGATGTGGATCTGACTTTTTCTGGCATGTCCCATGGGTGATCGATCAGGGGTGCGTTTCCCGTACAACTATGTAGCTCTTTGCTTAACCACCATAGTACGATGCAACGTTGAAGAAAATAACTAACTAGTCACAAGTGTTTCCCAAAACCATAGTACCTGTGTCGCACTTCCATGGTTAGAACTTTGTTGGTTTGAACCGTCGTTCTTCTTCTTCTTCGATACAATGGCGGAGTAGTGCAATAGGCACATATCGCCCCCTACTGTATAGTGTGTATATTTTTTCTCTCTCTCTCTCTTTGGCTCGCTTTCAATGCGCTTTCGCAGTGACGTAATGTAGAAGTGGTGTAATAATGTCACAAACGCAACATTTTTCATTTTTCAATATTTCATTTGAACTCATTTTTTATTTGGTATTGATACATCAGTACAATTAAAATAAAAAGAAATGATGGGTTTTGAAAACGCTGGGATTGTGTTGTGAACACCTGTTACCTATTTTGCTATTATTTCCTATATAAGTCCCTTTACATACAGCCATGGTTTAATGAGAGTTGACGTGAAAAAAATGACACGAAAACCACAATTTACTAAAAAAAGAGCTTGCGGTTACAAATTCGGACAAAAAATTGGAATGAAATCGCACAAAAAAATTTATGCTTCTGGGAATGGGTATGAGAGAAGCCCAGAGGAAGTCAGAAACAAGTGGAGGGACTTTGCAGGTGTGACCAACTTGTGGCTCAGCGGTAGCTGTTCCGCTTACCGTGCGGACGGCCCGGGTTCGATTCCCCAGCCAGTGCACAAACCCCAGTTTGTTGATTTATTTGGGTACATTCATTGAATATATATTCAGTAATATTTTAAATAGGCTTACACTATGGTAGTGCATAAATTTTACAATTTCTTAGTGCTTAACACTTTGTGCACTGTATAACATTCAGATAACATTCATTATAAGTGAAAACCTCTAACATAATACTACAAATATTGTTATGAGACATTTCTCTTTGGGTATGTTTAAAGATACTCAGTTAAAAACTCACCTTTTCTTCGCACAAACGAAACCAAGGCTGTGTTCCAACCGGCATAAATAATGCTTCTGTAGGGCACTTCGAAGGGAGAATAATTGCGATGGTACCGCTGTTATATCGTTTAAAGTGAATTTGTAATAAAAATAACCGAAAAATTAATAACCTAATATCTGAGCACCAAAACATTAAGTTTTCCAAATCGCTCAAAGTGGTTGGGAATTTTTTTAAAAACTAATAGGGCGTAGGGTCGTTAACTGTGAATAGAACACACCCAGCCGCGGCAAGGAACTATGCTTCTAACCACAGGTCGAAGGCTGTAGTTCCAACCACGTAAGTTTGCGACGCTGTTTGCGAATGTTCGTTTGAACTATGGTTTCGGGAAACACCTAGTTGTTGAACTATGTTGGTAACGACGGAACTTGCGACCATAGTTGGCTAACGATGCTTTTGGGAAACGCACCCCAGATTGGGATCTGAGGCAGTTTTAATGCTACAGTAAGTTGGTGGCCTGTTGGGTCCTGTGTGTTGGACTGTGGTGCACTGGGTGTTCTCGTGTCTGTCTATACTGGCCAGCATTGACCTTTTTGTAATGAGTTGTGCTGCATTGGCTTTGGTCCCTGTGGGCCTGTGTGAGCCTTGGGGGCCAATGACCCTGTCACCATTTGTACTGGTATATAATTGATAATCAATGTTAATGTTAATTGTTACATATCCTACATTGTAAAGCAATTTAGTTGAAAAAGTTAATGTTGAGATGTATCTGCTACGTACACTCTGTAAAGTCTTCATAACGGCTCTAATCCGGTGATTTGGTGATTTTTGGGGCTGATAACTGTAAATGAACTTCTCCTTTGCAGCAGAGTTACGTTTTGGTCTTGTTTTCCAGTGAAGGTCTTCATGAGAGCCAGGTTCATCATGGTGCTTGATGGACTTTGCAAAAGCACTTGACAATACTGTTCTTGCAAGAACTATTCCAGAAAGGCTGATGTTGGTGTTACATAATTATCTAATTACCTATAATAAATAACAATATGTGTTATTTCATGGTTTTGAAATCACCAGTATTGATGTAGAATGTAGAAAATAAATCACTAGATAAAAACAAAGTAATTTGCATCCCTTTTGAGCATAAATAAATAAATAAATAAATATATATATATATATATATATATATATATATATATATATATATATATATATATATACAGTCAAGCCAGAAATAATTCATACCCCTGGCAAATTCTGACTTAATTTTACTTTTATTCAACCAGCATGTTTTTTCTTGATTAGAAATGACACAACCATTTCCCAGACAATAAGACGATGTACAAGAGGCATAAATGTAGAAAAAATACTACTCATCTTTTATTTACATTTGAACAAAAAAGTGGCATGTCCATAATTATTCATTATCTCGCTAATCAATATACGTACAGAATACTATAATGTTTTGTCGTGTTAATGTTATGGCTGACCATTATATAATTGACAGTACATATATTAAACTCTGTTAAATTTCAAGCAAGTAAATCAGACTATTACAGTAACAATATGCTAGAAACATGTATGCAATATACAAACAGTACTGTGCAAAAGTCTTAGGTTTGAAGGAAAGATACCAAAACTCAATTAAATGTTTCTAAGTAAACAAAACCTAAAAGAAAGCAGTAAAAAAATTATTTGGTCACATAATTAGTTTTTTTCTTTCTTTTACTGACATACGAAAAAAATCCTTTAATGTTTTTGTTAGTGAAATAAAGTGAATGGAACTATTCGGTGCTTCTGTGACTCAATGAGGCAAAATGTACAAAATAAACGTATAACAAAATTTGTGAAAATAAATAAATAAATAAAATCAAGGGTGCCTTATATATTTTTGCACACTCTATATACAGTATTCATAGAAATGTATCATTTTTTCCAAGTATAAAAAGCACACTGTCCATACACCACCTGAAATAGAAAAATGCTGTTCTTATTCTTGGTTTCAGGTGAAAAGTAGAACAGGGCTATTCATGTCTAATGAATAACTCACAGCTTTTTATATATAGTGTGCTCTGTGCTTGTCAATACCAGTCCAATGAGCTAAAAATGAATGGATTAGAGTGTCTTTCTCTGCTTCTTCAAAGGTATTCTAACGGGTTTCGAGACCAGCAACTTTCAGGTCTATAAAAATTGATTTGTTTGCCAGGAGAGCAAACTGATTTGGAACCTTTCATCCATGAAATCTTTGGATAAAATAGCAATATCCTTCTGACACATGAAGAGACTAAGAGAGAGAGAGAATCGACTCGAAATTAGACTTAGCCGTGTATACAGAATCCAGAAAATACAAACAAGATAGACTGAGTATATTTTCTGCACTAACACAAGACATATGTGACTTTTTTTTTTACTTATTCTCAGTCAATTACAGATTATTCCAAAACTACTGACTAATATTTGTATGCAACTGTCACTATTCATGTTTTTGGTTCATATGTGTGTTTGTTCATGTGTCCGTCTATGTGTCTGTCTGGCGTTCTCATTAGCATGATATCTCAAGAGCAAGTGGTTAAATGTTAATAGAATTTTATATTCATTATAATCATTGTAACTAGCAGATGCCTTCAATTTTGTAGCTGATCTAGTCAATGTAAAGGTCAGAGCACGGTCAAATGTCTGAAATACTTTTGCTCAGTAGCTTTCTATTTGTTTGTCATACAGAGAAGTACACAGTCATGTTCAGTAAGTCCAGTCCCATAAGCCTTATCCCATCTGTCTATCAGGTAGGAAATTCATCCAACATCTGTGTAGCATCTCAGCTTTAAATAGGGAAATGTGGATTTGTATGGACTTACCCTCACTCCCACTAATTATACTATTGGTTTAAACATCTTTCAGGTACACTGTAAGGGTATTTAAGGCAAACACATTAGTTGGAGGAAAAATCTAGACAGTGTCCATGTCTATATCGCTTCCATTGTGTTCCACATGTTTCTGCTCCTTTAATTACCCACCAAGCATATCTACATACCAGTGACGTGCGGTGGGGGTTGGTGAGGCACTGACTCAGAGTCAGATTTACAAACGTACTGTATGACGCTAAGGCACTGACTCACAAGTCAGATTTACAAGCATACATGGTTGTTATCCCATTCTTGATTAAATTTAATAACATTTTAAACACACCACTGCAGTATTCTTACCTTTACTTGTAAATGAAGTCCATTCTCCTGTCCTTCTGGACGAAGATCTCGATGACTTTGTTGTAGAAGTCCTCCTTTTTGTCCTTTTCTTTGAGTTTTACAAGTCTCTCTTTCTCAATTGAGATGATTGCCAAGTCAAGTTTTGAAAAATTTCTTATCTTCGAGATTATATCCTCCATTTTCAGGGAAAATAAAGCCAAATAGCAACGCGTTAGCACCGAATGTTGTTGGTTGTTTTTCTTTTCTTTTTTTTCTTCTTAATTTACTCTCGCATTTACTCGTGTCGTGAACTATTAGCCGCAGGCTCACTATCGCCCCCATCTTTGAGGCAAAGGTACTGGCTGCCTCAAGGCCTGTATTTTCCCGCTGACTGCAAGCACGCGCCGTTTGCACGCGCTCAGTACAGTGTGTGAGTGGTGCACACTCTCACACGCACGCGCTGAGAGGCACTACCTGTCACTGCCTCAGCCTCCATGATTCTCGACTCCCGTTGTTATTTGAACAAGAAATACAGCTATTTTGACTATGAAAATGATCCAAATGTATAGGAAACACACCAAAATTGCATTAAAAACATAGACCACAGGACAGATATTATATTATATTTTATTATATTGTTCATTTTTTAACAACTTATGGTGACAGCTGAGGAAACCATGTTGAGCCCTTTACCGCCCCTGGTGGCAAGGTGAGGCACTGCCTCACCTGCTTCCTATGAGTGCACGTCCCTGCTACATACATTCAGTATACAGCATGTCTACAGTAGATTTTTCTGTCATTTGAACATGAAGAAAAACTATTTTACTCATAAAACTGATATACAAATTATTTAGCAATAATTTGGCAAAAACTCCAGGTATCCTGTAAGCTGTTAAACATTTGACTTGTACAGGTATGTCAGCATAAGTTTTGGACCTCCAGCTGTTAATGTTTTTTTTTTTTTTTTTTAAAGCTGGAGAGAATTTTTAGATGTTGAGAAAATAATAAATGTGCTTTTTGCTGTTGTTGTGTGTAGGAGGGTGAGAGCTGTGGCATGCACTGGTCAAAGTGAACAGGAAAAACCGTGACAGTTGTATACTGCTTTTTACTGCAATTTATTTACATATTTTGAAACTTTTTATTTAATTAATTTTAAAACATTGACTTGAAAGTGAATATTTTTTTTATAAGTAGGTAAGAATTTTGCTCAGCTCTCCATTTTACTTGAACAAAAACAAAATCAGGGTTTAGTTTCCCACATGCCAGACACAGGGCTCCTTCTTCGATTTGGTTACAGCTTGGGTTACTGTTCATGTGCAGTTTCACATGTTCTCCCTTTGTCTGTGTGGATTTCCCTTAGGTTCTTGCACCTCCCAGTAACATGACACTAAGTGAACCGTCTACTCTATAAATTGTCCCTCGGTGGGGATAAGTGTACGAAAATGTGTTCATCATGTCCTGTGATGGAAATATGAAAATGTGAAAATGAGATGGTGAATAGAAATATCATTACGGTGCCAATCACATTTCAGGGCAAAGACTCTGTTTTTTCATTAAATGCTTAATCCTGGTCAGAGTTATTGTGGATGTGGTAACTATTCCAGGAATATTGGGCATTAAGTTGGAAAGATTCTTCACCTGCGTTGCAAACTAATCTACTGCTCTGCTTAGACCAGCAAAGAAACAAGTGAACTACTGCTTACTGGTGAGGATTATTACAACAGTACTGTATTGTATAATTGTATCAGTAGGCTTGCAATAATACAGTATACATGACAGCAAATTGATTTTGGTGTAATTCACTAAGGGTGCATAACATGCTGAATGTCTGAACACACGAGACCTGATGCGCTGAACTTGCGAAACAAAGTCACCATGACAATGTGTTTAGAGTGCAGGGACTGACCCTACACTTTAATCATTAGGACCATAAAGGTGCAGTGAGTATTTAAGAGAACTCAGGATTTGTACCTCAGGGAAAGTGTAACCACTGTGACTTTAAATACACAGTTATAACAGTTATCCCACTATCACTGTACAATAACCTCCAACGAAAGCCGATGATGTCATACTTAAAGAATATAATTGCAGAAAAGCACATGCACTCTTTTTTACATTTAAATTGCTTATTAAACTGTTTTTGTGTATGGTGGTAGCACAAATATCTATTTATCCAATAAGACAGGGAGCACAAGTGATGAAAATGTGAGGAATTTAGGAAGCTTTTATTAAGTGTCTTTAATTCCTCTTTCATTTTCTCTCTATTCCACCTGCTGGCCTCGGACGGTATCCAACGACAAGGGCCAAAATCAGTACTGGCAGGCTTTAATTAGAGCATCCATTTTACAATACAAAGCTTTAAACATCTAGTGTTGGCTATCAGCCTTTGCCCTTGTTCACAGAAGCTTGTATAATGAGACTAAAGATGTAGAAACCCATTCCTGCCTATCATACAACATGGAATGTTTCTTGGTAATTATGACAGTACAGATCATAATCTCAATGGTGTGTTCTGATAAAAGGAGAGAGAGCACCATGATGATGCTTACCAGAACTAATATTGTTCAATAATGACAGAGGTCTACAGAGGTCTGCTTCTTTTCTTTTACATGTGGCTGCTGATAAAAGTAATGTTTTTATTAATTTAGTCTGCTTATCAAGTATAAAATTATAAAATTTACATGTAGTAAAGCTCAGACCGTTTTAGCCATTAAATGTAAAAAAAAAAAAAAAAAAAAACATATACAGGGCTCGGAATTGTGCAGTATAGAGTGATGTATCCTTTCCAACACAAAATAGACTATATAATGAACTAAATTTTTGTTAACTTTAATAACCTACCCAAAAATGGGTCACACAGGCAAAGAAATATCACAGATACACATGATCACACATATAATTTTTTTTGACTTGCTCTCCTTTGACTTGTGTTTTTTTTGTTTTTGTTTTTTGACAATGCTGTGTGCTCCATGAGTTTTAAGGGTTATAAATGTTTGGTTTGGATCAGTTCAAAAGCACAAAACGGACTCTTTTTTTATAGTACAGTAGTACAGTGAGTAGTGTTTAAACTGAAAGGTTTATAATAAACTAGTTAAAAATTTGGTCTAATATTATATCTATAGTAAGAACTTACACAGAGATTTATGTTAAGGCTGTCAACATTATGTATATGTAATTAAACAGTACATTGAAAAACAGAGTAACTACAAAGTAAATACATTCATATACAACATAAACAATATGATAGACAGTATGATATATTGTTTTATAATGAAGCAAAGGGTATCATTTTTGGCAAAATGCAGGAAGGCAGAGATCACAGGCAGAGAATCATTTCATCCTTTTGGTTACGAGCAAACAACATACAACACAACCTCACTCATCTATATCAAAAGTCAAATTATAAAACTTAAAAAATCTCTCCATGAGAAATATGACACATAAAAAGAAAACAAAGCTCAAACACATAAAATAACACAAAACACTGGATGAAAAGGAGCCTGAAAAATAACAGCATTGAAAACAGATAAGTGCCAGAGCAAGTGTCTGATTAAGCTTATGGTTTATTGACAACAAAACACTTCTACTTCTTTGAGAAGGCGTTAGCATGCTAATTAATATCAATAAACATTGGCAGTCTGCTTTATGAATATTAATGACTGGTGGATGGTGTCAGTAAAATTGGGCTGTGAGTTTGCGAGGAAGGAAAATACACTGTGTGTCTGTGTGTCTGTGTGCATGTCTGTGTGTGTGTGTGTGTGTTTGTTTGTGAATAATTTTTTCCATTACAGTATATTTTTTAAAGAAAAACAGTTATTTAGGATGTGTTTCATAGAGACTCAGAAATAATACACAACTGTCATGTTATATAAGTTATATTGTCCTGAAGTAACTGCAACTTAAAGATTTTTATTTCTTTACTTGACTTTGCCATGCAGCAATTAGAAACTTACAGTGTGATTACATCATGATGTAGTTAATTACTATGTACACAGGGTATACGCACAGCACCATTACTGCACCATTACTACAATAACCATGAAACAGTTATGCAAAGAACAATTGTCTATTACAGGTCTCCCTGAAGCTCTTAACCATCTGCTGCAGCCATATGGCTTTATCACATCAAATCCAGTGTTAACTTTGAAACCCACATAGCTAGCTTTCCAAAGCAAACGTAACTTAAGCAGGTATTATTGGTCTCAATGACACCCATAATTATTCACAAATAACAGTGTGTTTAAACCGTAGGAGTGTGAGGTTTGTTTTGCAAAGCCTGTACTTAATTCTGATCAGAACTGCTGAGAGAAGTATGCAGCTATCAGCAATCTTCTCCTTTCAGATGAAGGTACTTCATTATTCAGCGTCTCCCTTTTGACTCTCTCTCTCTCTCTCTCTCTCTCTCTCTCTCTCTCTCTCTCATTCCTTACTCACATTGAAATTCAGAAGCAGATGTGGTGCCCTCTGAAGCTCATCTAAATTTGAATTTCATGTTTAAATCCTGCTCTCTTAATCAAACCCATGCTTTATGAGAAAAATCAATAATTTTAGAGGAGTCTAGAAGAATACAGTTAATGTCAAAGTCTGTTCTATGCACACAGCGAGGGTGACACTGCAGGCCTTTCATTCTAGTAAGTCTTTTTATTTAATGATAAAACATGAACATATTTCACGTGCATGACTGTGTCTAAGTATTTGTACATGATGTGAGGCTGTACTGGATTAAAACATGCTCATGATGGTTGTTTTAGTCCTGCAACTCATGAGACAATTTATTACTACAATTATGTATTATTAATGTATTATTTTTAATGAATTATCTACAAATTAGTAATGTAGCAATATTAACATTAGTTTTTGCATAGGCATAATTTACAGGTAGGATTGGGGTTAAAATTCTCCAATAATCAAAACCGGCCAGTTCAATCACCGCAAATGCCATATCATAATAATATATTAAAATTAACAACTGTTAAAAAACCTGATAAAATTTCTCTCTTTCTTAATTCCCAAGTTGATTTCCACTTCAGTATATGTGTCCAACCCATCCTCTGCGCATACTGTAGCGATAACTGCAGCCGCCAGCAATAGCAAGTGCATAAACAATGAACAAAGAAAGAAAAAGTTAACTTATTTCCAGTAAAGGGGGGTTGGAAATAATACGTCCTCAAAAACCCCCAATGTTGAACCCAATGTTCATTGACATTATAATTAGTTACAGGAAAATAAATATGAGTAGGTGGAATAGTGGCTTAGTGGTTAGCACTGTCGCCTTATACCTCCAGGGTCTGGGTTTGATCCCCGCCTTGGGGTCCGTGTGCATGGAGTTTGCGTGTTCTCCCAGTGCTTGGTGGGTTTCTTCCACAGTCCAAAGATATGCAGATTAGGCTAATTGGCATTCCTAAATTACTGGTACATCCTCTTTTGGAATATGATACTATTCCATTCCATGCTGGTATTTCATTTTTGATGTCTCAGGACCTTGAAGGAATTTGATTCAAATGTCATTCAGTAACACAGATAATAGGGGGAAACTAATTGACATGAACATGCCTTTATGTCATGACTATGAGCACATCCTTCTTAACAGTGACCATTCAACTCAGCACCTTTTGAATGCAGATGTAGGTTACTAAGAAACTGAAGCTCTCTCTGGCCATGCATTGGTGGTCAGCGTAAATGAGTTATAGATCCATTTCCTCTCTTTACAGCTGATCACTGCAAGGAAATTGGGAGGCTGGACCATAAAGAAAGAGACAGAAGTCATTGGCTCTTGCAAACTGGACAGCTTCTCCCTCCTCATCCTTCCAGCTATGTGGGTAATATAGATATTATTTCAGCCTCAGTCCCATTTTCTCCTCAATTAAATTATGATGTCCTCGACCCATCCTGGCTGGGTGAGAGAGAGGGGAAAAAATATGATGTGAAAGCTTTATTGATGTCTACAATTACTGGCTAGGCTCAGCTGTAGGCTCTATGTGAATGGGGGTGGGAGGTTAGGGGCCTTCTCCGAGCCTCAGAGCGACCCAGGGCCAGCAGGGATCAGCGTCATAACTTCCACTGTCCGCCTCCTCTGATGGATGAGAGAAAGAGAGATCTCATGAGGATTCAGTGCTCCTAGTACCTACTGCAATACTCTGGTGTTGTGTCTCTCGCTCATCCATTAAACTCAGCTAGACATACTGTATAAAACAGGTATAGTTTTTCAAAGAAGTTGAAGACACAGCATAAAATATCTATTGAGAAAGTGAGTTGGAAATATCATAATACAATTATACTTTGTAGTTACAGTACATCCAGGAACAGTAACATCTATTTAATAAGAATTACAAACTGCAGGTGAGTTTGTACTTGGAAATACTTAATTAATTAACTAACGTTTTCTCCTTAGAACCCTACAACACAAGTGTTCAAGTAGAACCTGTCTAACAAATGATACTCTTAAAAATAAAAAATGTTATTTAGAGTGATTCAATGGAAGAAAAAAACATGTTTCTATAAAAACCTTTTAACTGAACGATCTTTAATCATTTTTGTTGCTGGCACAGATATTTGAAAATCCTATCATAAAGATACCATTATGTTGGTGATTGTTTGTGATGGAAAATGGTTATTCCATTTACTGTGGAAACAACAAAATTGGATCAAAACGTATCGATTGAATCTCTTGCACCTTTATCTTAATAATCAGACATGACAAATGATGCTAAAATGTACTTTCATTTCATTGTCTTCACATTGTAGTGTAGGAAATCGCAGCATTATTTTGTGCAGATGAGTTAACAAAAGGTCTAGAGATTTGGATTTTGCAGTTTCATGAAAAAAACTGTTATGAAATACCTGATATGAAACTAAATGCAAATTGAGAAAATGCAGTGCAACTGTTTAGTTGCACACTTGTGTGTTTAGATGGTACTCTGTAATTGCATGTCTAGTGTCTTACTGTAGTTCACCAATATATACCTAATCTAATATTCCAGTGCATGTCCGGTCTGTCTTGTAATTTTAAGTAAGAATTCCATTAACGCAACTCACATTTCGACACAGTGTTCTAAGGTCCATAAGTGGAAACAATGACTCCACAGTGTTTGGCTGTGCGTTTGTTGAGCAACCTGTGCTATGGGCTCTGATTACTGAAGGAGAGAGGGAGGAAGCCAGTGTGGTAAGAACTGAGATAGTCGCAGTTCCTCTTTATATTTAAAACGACATAGTGCAAATATGTATATGCACATTTTCATTGTTTAAGAACTCTTAGTGTCAACACACTGTAGTTGTAGTGTATCAGTTGTAAAACATTACACTATGGTTAGCACCGAAGCTAAGTTTAATTTTAACATATGGTTTAGGGCTGAGGTCTATTATTAAGTATTGTTTAGATATTATTTTAGCATTGTTGTTACGTTTAGGGTGATAGTTATAGATGCACACAAATATACTGTGTACTGTAATACTGTAAGTCAGCACAGAGACAGACACTGTATGAGTGTGTGTCTCAGACATTGCAGCAATATTTGGGCTCTGATGTTTTATCCACCCAGAGAAAAATACATTACAAGGTGTGGGGAATAATGAAGAGTCTTGTTGAGGCATGGCAAGACATGGCAAAGGAGTTCAGAGCGAAAGGGTGCGGCCTTATTGGAGTTTTTAAAAGCTCAATTCTGCACCACACTGGAGACATATAAACTCTAAAAAAAAAAAATTGAGCAAAGAATGCTGTGGCTTTGTTACTGCCCTATGAGACTATGCTCTAATTGGATTTCTCCTGGGAAATTTTGGTCTCAAGTTGCCTGTGCAGACATTGTGACCTTTATAGTATCAACCTGCAGTCACTTATATTGTAGTATTATTAAATACAGAAGATCATGCAAATGGATATGAAATAGACATTAGGGTTTGTCTCACATTACAATATCCCATAGCTGAGGATATTGCACATGTGGATTATTATTGGTTAATTCAAAATAATGTCAGGAGGAACACTCGACTTTGCATGGTGCAGTCAGGTTCGTCCCATATACGCGCTGTATTTTTCTGTTCTGCTGTTTAAACTCACTGCCGTTTGCTTACAGAAAAGGCCATCAATCACCACGGTAACTACAACCTGTTCATCAATTATGCAGCTGTGCCACAACAAAGGGCTTTCAAAGAAAACCGATTAAGAGCTTTGCTTTAAAACACTCAATAAATTATCTCAAATCCTGCCACGAATAAAATCTCAGATTATACATACTCATCTGTCATCACGATACATTGAACATCCTAAATCAGATGCCTGAAATCAAGTCTGTTACTTGATTAGACTCATACAAAAGATGCAGGTTTTCCTCTTTCGTGTTCATATGTTGATAAGCTTAAACTCTCTGATGTCGTAGTCATCATCTGAAGTTTTCTCTCTCTCTCTCTCTCTCTCTCTCTCTCTCTCTCTATATATATATATATATATATATATATATATATATATATATATATATATGTGTGTGTAACTCTTACTTTATCATGGGAATGTTTTCTGTTAAGCCTTATTTTTTAGTACTGACTAGACTCAGGGTTTTCTAGCATTTCTCATGACAGCTGATAAGGCAGACCAATGAGCCAGAGCTGAGGGTTGTGTTCAATAAAGCTTTTGTGTTTGGAGAAACTATATGCCTCTTTGTTTAACTGCAAGGAAAGCACCTACCAGTGAAGAAGAAAAGGTCAGCAGCCTTGATAACTATAGAATACACAACAACCAGTCTGTGGAAACTAGGAATGTAATGCAATGATGCTACCTGTATTTTTTATTGTTGTTGTTTTCTCTTGCACTTAAAAAAAATACATAGAGCACAGAACAAATGTTTTTCCTTTCAGCAGCTTAAACACACATTAAAGTAACCTTATGTACATATTTAATCACAGGCCTTTCTCATAGTAGTATCCCTTTAAAGCTGGGAAATAAAAGCAAGAGCTGTTTTGAAGTGATAAAAGGTCATTGAGATGCTGACTACAGCTGTTTTATTGAAATGGTTACTATTATGGTCTTGAAATCGGATGGAATTTTATTGACTGTGGTTTCCTTTTCCTGTCTTCTTTGTCCCATGGTTATGCACTGGGGTGAGGGACAGACTTCTGAACTCAGTCAGTATGCCATGTCAGCTCCCTTCAGCACCAAACTGGGAGCCCACACCAAACAACTGCCACAACTCTACAAGCTCAAGTGGACACACCGCATGGACTCCAACCTTACAATTTTAGCAGGCAAACAGCTTTGGTAATACAGGCCTTAGAAAGCAGTGTTACCTGCCACATACACGTCTCTTATAACTTACAACCAAGAGAGGTTGAATAAATCTATTTAGTCAGCGATTGAATAAATGTAGTGCAGGGTAGTGATGGGACAATAGAATAGGATGGACTTATTGATGCTTATAATGACACACAATAATGTTTCTATGAATATAACATTACAGACAAAAGCTTATTAAAGCTTTTACTTTATTTAATAAGTTGCAATTCTCAAACATGCAGACCACTGACACTTTGCACCTCCAGGTTCTGGGTTCGAATCCCACCACTGGTCTGTGTGCATGGAGTTTGCATGTTCTCGTCATGCTTTTGTGGGTTTCCTCTGGGTGTTCTGCTTTCCTCACACCGTCCAATAACATGCACATTAGACTAATTGGCGTTCCTAAATTGTATGCGTGTGTGTATGTTTGTATGTGCCCCGAGATCGATTGGCACCCATTCAGGATGTACCCAGGGATCTCCTGGGATAGGGACCAGGGCCACTGCGACCCTGTACTCAGGATATGCAGTATGGATGATAAGTGAGTGAGAATGGCTCATACATAGATATTTACTTTGACAGAAAAGCCTTCAAGTACAAATAATGCCTAAATAATTAAATAATGTGGCTGACTTCATTTAACTAACCACAACAAGAAAGCATTACGATATGAAAGCGTGAGACAGTTATGTTATTATTTTTTTCATGGCCTTCTTACATTCTACAGTACATACAATAAGGCACCAAAATGTTAATGTTCCCATTACACGCAGGCAATGCTACACTAATGCCTGCACATGACCGTGCAAATGCAGATGCAAAAGTATAAATCAACTCCAGCCAGCTCCCATTTTGTGGCAACAACAGGGAACTTTAGATTAGGCAGTGTTCTTGGGGCGTGACTTCGGAGGGAATGTTGAAATGACGGGCTTCCTCTGAACTTTGGGTTTCGAAACATCAAGCTGCAGTTAACTCCAAAATCTCTTACGTTACAGTACAGATAACAAATAATATGCTATTCTATAGTTGCCATCCTCTATGTATTTATAAGCATATATTCTTTCTTCCGTACCCGTAGCTTGCTTTCTGTCATTGAGGGGAGTGAAAAATATTACTGCAGCATATTTGTTTTAATAGACTGTGAGGGAGTGACCTTTTGCCCACAGTTGATTGCTGACTGCTCAGTGTGCTGAAATAGCAGGTGGTGCCAGATTAAGAAGGTAAGGAACATCTGTCAGACAGGAATCCACACAGCCCCAATATACATTATAACGCTATATACTGATCCATTATTACTGTTCTGTCTTCCGCAACTGTTATGTTTTTAGCAACTATTACTGATGGAAAACAAAAAACCTGCATGGTGTGTTCAATAAAACCATATACAGGTACAGTACAAGATCCTTCCAACTATTTCAAAAATGAGATCTCCATAGAAACAGGACCACTGTTTAGGTTCACTTGATAAACAGATTCACTAGTGGGGAAAAACACTCTCATCAGGTTACGTTTTATCTGCTGCACTCTTCTGTTAAAAACAAACCGAGACTCCTTTGGCTGTCATTTTCAGCTTTGAATATATAAATAGCCCTTAAGTAAAATAACTAACTGCGGCATAGATGACTGTTATTTAGGCAGGGTAAGGGGGTTGTTACTATAATCAGAGCTGACCAGTCATCCTTGGAGACGCACACTAAAACCCACACACTGAAATAAACATAAGCCTAACGCAATGATCTGAACCAAAGTCTTTCCACAGTTCTAGCTCCTGCTCATTAAAGCTGTCCGTCTGGGGCTAATTATAGTGGTATAGAAAGCCTACAGGGGCACTGGCTCTGCATCATCTTATCTAGAGACAGACATGGCACCCAGGCTTACGTGACCTTTCACTTTTTAAAAATATATAATAATAATAAAAAAAACATTCAAACAGACATAGTGTGTGTATAACTTATACTAGCAGCTACAGACTTGGTAACAAATGAAGTAAATGGAAGAGAGGCAGATAGAGTGTTAGGCAATATAGATCTTTCACAATATGACTGCCGTGGCTTAATTTAGATACAGTTGTGTTTGTTTCTGTTTGTTGTGCACATCCCCTGACACCCCTTCTCTGATCTGTGTATGAATATACACCTGGTTTTGTCAGTCTTTTTAAGTGTTACAGTACGTATGCTCTGCTACAGTAGGTGGTACCTACTTTCCTGCATATTACCATTTTTATATATACTATATACACATACGATAATTTTCTATGTTTCATAATATAAAATGGCTGGGACTTTTTTTTTTTTTTACACATGCCTGTCAGGTACAATTTCTAAAGCTTCCCGAAACATGAATGTCTTCCGTGCACATATATATGAGAGTCAGAAATGGATTAACCACAATTTTTCATGCCAGTTTAATTATAAGCTAGAAACCTCTTCAGTGCACCACTCAGTTAGGCTCTCAGATAGTAAAAGGAGCACTTAAAGAATAACAGTGGAATGCAGTAACTTAATTTCTTGGTTTGATTCACTCATGCATCCTTCAACAGTCCATCACCATTCAAGCAAAGTGCAGCGTAAATCTCGGGCTCAATAATAAATAGACATGTCACCCAATACTTTCACACTCTCACATTATCTGTATCTATATCTCAGGTTCTATCTCCACCATAATCCCCTTTTCTCTGTCCATGGAACTGTATCTAATGGTTCTGCCTGCTACCTTGCAAAGACATACGGTACCTGTTCATAAATCTATTCTGGCTTATTTACAGCCGCTGCTGTAGTCAGCGCTTTGAACAGCACAAATCCTCAGGTGCCTTTGCCATCTGCAGGATTCTAGCTGGTGCCAAGCTGCTGGTCAGTGCTGAGGAACCTGAGAACAAAAGAGTTTTCACTGCTGGAATGAAAGGCAGATATTTCCACTTATGTCCATTGTCTTTATAAACACAAAGCTGTGCTTTTAGGAAACAATTGAGGGCCTGTTAGAAGCTCTGGTTAAAAGTGGGGTCTTCATCCGAAGTTTCTCAAGCAATACAGATAAATAGATGGTTTTCCGATGCTGAACAGAGGAGCTTTTAAGGAAGTGAAACACAACACTCAATGGATCAATGCCGGTTTATCAAGACTGACCTCAGGTGTTCATCCTAACTCAAAGGATCCTTCATGAATAAAATGGACAAGCAATAAACAAAGCATGACATTGTGTTGATCGGGTCTACTGACAAAGATCCTCAGCCAATTGTGAATGGCATGTCACATATAATCATAATGTTATGCATGTAAACATAAAGTATTTATTTGTATTGCATATTGTATATATTAAAGAGTAAACTTTTCCATTTCCATTTTTTTAATTGCATAGTCACATAAAGTTCAGAGTTTCATCATTTTCTTTTACTATTTCTACAACAATTGGATCATGTTTTGTATGCATTCTAGACTCAGGTTTTGACAATTTTATCAATGGGTTTTTTTTTTTTTTTTGCACAGACAGATTCACTATTGTTTGTGTTACTTTTTAATCAGTGTTGGAGCATGTAAGTTGCTTGCTGTAGAGGCACTTGTCAGTGGAGAAAGTGTACTATGTCAGTGAGACAAAGTGCTGTTACAAATACTTGTGGGGAATACGGATGGCCATTCTTTATAAAAAATTAGCAAAAATGTAAAGATTGATTCAGACTATACAAGCTCACAATTAATAAGAAGAATATTAATAAAAATGACGAGTGAGATCGTTATTGTCTTGATCTTGAACATTTATCTATGAAAAAAAATTTCAGAATTGATTTGTGCATCCACCCTCTCTTCTATGAAACTGAATCATGTGACCTGAGACCACATTATAATTTTCTACAAAATAACCTTCATGGTGGACACAGAGCTACCTCGCAAAAAGAAGCAAGCTTTTTACGAAATCTGCCAAGAAAAATCTTCACTTGTATGGGTTTCCGACATCTTGTTTGTCTTGACACCTTGTCACATTACCATTTTTTGCATGCTTATTAATATTCATAAGTGTTAATTATTTCAATGTTATGCAACCCATTGTATTTGCTAAAATGACTATTTAATTTTTTCTCTTCACCTTAACATATATTCTTACACATGTGATATAAATTTTGAGAACCATGTATATTCTGTCCATTTTAAATATGGAAAAATGAATATTTAAATAGAATTTTATACTGGACATTTGTAAAGTTTGATGCAAACTTGTTTAAACTTTAGGTCATCAAATTTTATTCAACAAAATATAAATAGTCTTTTTGGCTTGTTCCCAGATTGAGTTTTTGTGTGTAATATTTATTATATACAATAATTTGGTTCCTTATTTATGAAGGATCCCAATAATTCTGAACGGCCGTGTATATACTGTATACATCTGAATTAGATGTATTTGTACATCCTGCTAATTAATTATTGTGCCAGTTTATTAGGTATACCTGCCACTTCAATCTACAATATCGATTGACTAGATTTGCCTGATAGACTGAATGAGTGCCAGGTAGAAGAAGTATTACCATTAAATTCAATTATTAAATTATGATGAATGATGATGGTGTATTAAGTGTATTAAGGTGTATCAAGTATAATAGAACTCCTCCTTGGGTCTGAATGCGAAGACTTTTCATGTTCTCCCTGTGCTTGGGCTTTCCTCTGGGTACTCCTGTTTCCTCCCACAATCCAAAGACATGCAGGCTAAGCTAGCTGGCATTCCCAAATTGCCTGTATTGTGTAAGTGTGTGTGTGAGTCTGTGTGCATGTGTGCCCTGCAAAAAAATCGCTACCCTAATTCACCTGGGATAGGCTCCAGACCCCCCCATAACCCTGTACACAGGATAAAGAGGTTTTGACGATGAGTGAGTGAGTAAGTGAGAGGTATGCTCATTCATTTTAATTGCACCTTATAAAATCAGGGTATCTACAAGGTAGGTGTGGTGGCATCGTGTTGCAGTGTTGTTGCCTCACAATGGGAATGTGTGGGTTTTCTCTGAGTTCTCTGGTTTCCTCTCGCTGATTAAAAATGTAGGTAGGCAGACTGGTTTATCTAGATTTCTTGTGTTTGGGAAGGAATGTAAAGTGTGTGTATGCATCCTGTGATGGACTGGCTTCTCATCCAGAGTGCATTCCCACCGCACATCCGCTGTTTCCAGGATAGAACCCCAGACCAGGGATAAAGCAGTTACAGAAGATGAATGATTGACCCAGCTAGGCCTACTTATTGGATCCTCAGATGGAGGAAGGCACGGAGAAAGCAGTGGACGGGGTAAGACGCCCTCTTATTGCGCAGTGTGGAGTTGCAGACAGCAGCAGACTCGGTCTGGGCTCTGATTGCTCTGCTGAGCTCCACTGCTCGGCTTTATCCAATCCCGTGTCTGTATGAGCGACGCTGAAGCAGATCGGAGGAGAGGAGCGCCCCTTTAACAGACACACACACACACACACACATACTGTATACATACACACTCACACAACGAGACGCGACGCGACGGAGCAGAGCGCGAGACGTTAAGAGTCTCTTGTCACCAGACCGAAAACCTTCCTTCCCGCTTGTCATCAGGACGGAGGTGGATCGCATGTGACATATGAAACTTCCACGAAGAATTTCGCGTCCTGCTCGAGGAGAAGCGCAGTGCTTTCAGCCCCCGACCTGCCCCGGGTTTTGTTGTCGGCTCGCGTCACGGTGCTGCGCTCCACCGATCCCGCTGTACCGGGAATAAAAGGCGGGAGGGAGCGAGCAGGAGATAAAGCGCTGAAGTGTCTCTGCGCTCATGAGGAGCTCCGCCGGCTCACCATTTCCAGCGGTTTCCTCCGTAATCGTTTCATTTGGATGGAAACCAGTAAGTCGTGCGTTACAAAACAGACTGCAAATATGTTCCGCCGTGTCTCAGGGGAGATTTCCATCGCTTCCTGTGATGCCTTTAAACTTTTCGAAAAAAATCCGTCTAAGTGAAACTACCTCCATTTAGGAGCGTGCCGTGACGCATTTGACTTTTAAATGGAATTTGCTTGTTCCTGGGCTGGATTACATTTCAAGCAGGCGTGTTATTGAGCTGGAACTGTTCTCCCATCCTGAGCTCGCCACATCCCGTGTGAAGCTGGCGCATGAAGACCACGCTGCGCCCTGCGTCCTGCTCAAATTGGCCACTCGGGTCGTGTGCACCGTGTGCGATGTAGCGCGCCTGCTCACTTTCCTCCTCCTCATTCCCAATAAATCCTGGGGCTTCACCGAACAGGAGGGCCTGAAGATGATTCTCTTCCGCAAATTCCGAGTCTTGATCCTGACCGTGTTCCTCATCGCATGCTCCTTGCACATCATGATCGACTTGTTGCCGCGGCTGGAGAGTAAAGGCGCCGGCGGCTGCTCCTGCTCACACGCGCCCAGCGAGGAGCCGCGCAACTGGGCGAAGTCTCCGGGCCGAGCCGCCGCCCCGGAACCCGTCCCGCCTCACAAACACACCCTGAGAATACTGCAGGATTTCAGCAGCGAGCCCGGCTCCAACGTGTCCTCGCACTCTCTGGAGAAGCTCAGTCCAGCCGGGGAGAAGACGGAGCCGCGGAGGACAGGTGAGCACCGCGCCAAGGCGGGACAGGACCGCAGGCAGGAGGCGCAGGACGCAGCGGGAGGGACGAGGACACGCTCTAAGCTCGCTGCACTCTTCAAGCACCCGCTCTATAAGATACCTTTACCTGTCCTCACTGAGCAGGACACACTGTTCAACGTCAACACCGACATCAGATTTGACCCCAAATCAGCAGACAACCAAGAATGGTTAATTTCTTCCTCTTTACTTTTCTTTAATTATATGCCAAACGTTAGATATTTGATTACTCCTCTAATGACTACTCCTTCTCTTATTTACAGATTAAGTATTTTCCTTAAATTTCACACATATATATATATATATATATATATATATATATATATGAAATATTTGAACGTCAGAATATATAATTATGTCTTACATTATTGTTATTATTCTGTCTGTTTTTATTTAAAGCAATACTCCTTTTTTTTAATAATTGGAAATTAATAACATATAAAGTGATAACAACATAAAACCTTGGCCAAAAATAATTCCACTCTCATTTGCTGGTAAAATTATAAATACTTGCTAACTCTTCTGATATGTGAGTGTATTCTTTGATTAATATTAGCAGCTGGTCTTATAAAAAGCTTTCTCTCTCTCTTTCTCCCCTTGTGTTTGCTCCACAGGCATGGACAGGAGAAAAATGGAGAGTCCACCCCGACAGGTGAGCTCACTGCAGACTCCTACCCAAACTGGCTGCGCTTTCACATTGGCATCAACCGCTATGAGCTCTATTCCCGCCACAACCCTGTCATCGACGCGATGCTGAAGGACCTGGTTATACAGAGAATCACCAGTGTTGGTAAGTCACAGAAGCTGGGTATTGGATGTGTGATTTTGTGGGTGCTGTTACACCAGACAGAAGCATTGTTGGACCTAAAATGTTGACAGATGAGAATTAATGCATTTCTTTTCTCTTTCTTAAGTGGATTTGATGAGATTTTGTGCCCCTCTCATTGTGTGTACTATAGGTGTACCTTCAGTGTAGGCATCCTGCCATCTAATTATTAAAGTTAATTACACTGCAGATTTAGTTTCATCAGCATTTAATTAAATTGGGATAAAAAAGAATACAGTGTTTAAATACATTGCATTTAGGAAACCAGTTTTGTCTAAGAAAAATCAGGCAGTGATTAGTGGGATGCAGCTGTGTTGGCACTCACACTCACACTATTGACTAGAACAGTGCATAGTTTACTTACATGCTCAGTGGAAAATCAAAACCTGTTATGGTCAACAGACTTTTTTGCTTTAACTCTATGTCTTTATTTGAGATTGCTCATTCGATAAGCGAGGCTGTATCACAGAGTAACATCTATGTGACTTGTGTAGCTTTTGTCACTATTAGAGTTTATATAATGCTTTTGTTTTCTTTAAAGCCATGAAATCTGGAGGCACGCAACTGAAGCTCATCATGACATTCCAGAATTATGGCCAAGCCCTCTTTAAACCTATGAAGTAAGTACTATCTAAATGGCTGCTGCAGTGTTTGTACTGTATGTTAACAACATTCTCAGATTTATTAAATAATGACAATCAAGATAATAAGAATAATTTGTTATTTAATGTGAGGAAATTGCTATACAATAATCAATACTTAATATGAAGTCCTTCATTCTTTAAAACCCTGCTGGATCCGGCTGGGCATAGAGTCAAAAAGACGTCTGGAGTACTCTGGTGTCGCTCTCAGTCCATGCCTGCTTGATTGCTTCCTGAAGATCATGTACAGAAATTTGCCACGGAAGTTTGCAAGTCACTTGAGAATTTCCTAGTTTAACCATTTTTGCACTCAGGCAGACACACTGGCCACATATACATTAACATTAACTAAACCAACTGATTCTAATGAGATCTTCAGCCACATAGACTCAAACTAAATCACCTCTTTTGTGTACAAAGAGAAGTATAATATGTCATACATTGTCTTAATACTTTTGTCCAATGCACAAACACTACTTGGCAAAATTTTGGACACACCTAATTCCATGGTCTTTTCTGATTTTGACTTCTTTCTACATTGTAAAACAATTATGAAGGCATCCAAAATCTGCAGTAATCTCTTTTAAACAGTTGATATTGAGATGTGTCTGCTACTTATGCTCTGTAAAGGCTTCATAACGGCTCTAATCTGACGTGATGTTAATTAGGGATTTTTGATTCTGGTAACTCTAAATAAAATTCTCCTCTGCAGCATACAGTATATATGTTTTGGTCCTGCTTTCCTGGGATGTTCTTGATGAGAGCCAGTTTCATCATGGTGTTTGATGTGGTTTGCAAATGCACTTCACAATACTGTTTTTGTAAGAACTATCCCAGAACAGCTGACCTTCATGTCTCAAAATAACAACTGACTGTTATGGTTATTATTTAATTATCTAATGCCCTATGCGTTATTTCATAGTTTTGGGAAAGAAAATCTGGTATTGTTGTATAAGGTAGAAAATAAATTAAAACTTGTGTCCAAACTTCTGACCGGTACTGTATATATATATATATATATATATATATATATACAAGATCAACAAAGATATTCTGTCATATATATATATCAGACAGAATATCTTTGTTGATCTTTCTTGGAAACAGTAAATGTGTGATTTCATGAAAAAGAAAATGTATGAGACAATGTATGAAAGAAAAATGCAAGTGAGGAGAGAAGTGTAGAGGTGTGGGTATATTTATGTTTAGCCATAAAGATACAAGAATCCTTTATTTCATTTTATGTATTTATTTGTTTTTACTTTAAGCTGAGCCACCTAATCACATATTTCCAACATGGATGTCTGCAAGGAGCAGTTGCTTTCAGAATTTCAGGTCTTAAACACATCAAATCTGTTGGCTCAGAACAAATGTCTGACGATATTAAAGGGATTGTAACATTAGTCACAAATAAATGCCGGAGTCGGGGCTGCAGTGCGTAGAATTGTTTTGGCAAGCTTTTCCCTTCTGGTTTATCCTGACACTTCTGATTATTTCTCCGCTGTAAAATTGGCCCTGCTGTTTTGGGAGGCACGCTTTTAGCACCGCTGTTTTATTTAATTTGGAATCATCTTTCATTATGACCATTAAATAATGGTGTTGGATTTGGGCCATTGATGGAGGATTTATAGTAGCCATCACAGTAGGTTATAGAAGGCAGTTTATCTTCTGTCATAAATATAGGTTACAATGGGAGGGTCGCAGTGTGTGGATTTGACGTGGCCGTCTCTACAAGTAATAATGGACTCCCTATAATTTTCCGAAGCTATAAATGGCAGAAACTGGATCGCCTCACTGTCGGTTCACAGCCATGGTGCTATCTGAATGCAGGTGGTCTGGCTGGTGAAATGTTTTTGGCTCACACTGTTGGATTTTTAACTGCATTCTAGCAACTTACAGTCATATTCGGTTCCCGAGAGCTTGATGGTAAAATATGCTGCAGGACAGAAAATATGATGATTATTTTATTTGGTAAAGAAATAAAGAACATTCAAAACAGTTATTTATCCAATACATAGTTTTTTTGCAAATATATAAAAATGTGTCATCAATATTCAACAGTCATTTAACACAGATTTCTTATGTGTCATTCACACACATATTTAATTTGGGGTTCCCCTGAACTGAGGTTAGGCCTTTTGCTTAGCCCCTTTTCAACAGATCAGTCATGTCAAAAGCATGAATCTGATTAGTTTTTTATATATATATATATACAAATGAAGCTATACCCTATATATACAAATGCCATCTAAACATAGTTAATAATGATTATGTACAGTATGAAGGTTACCACCACTTCATCTGGGTAAGGCTTGTTAGAGAACATATTGCATATAGCAATATATGGTACACAAATTAGTCTCCCGCAGGACTGCTTTCAACACTGTGTGTTTGGTTTCTGCACAGGGAGTATTTAGGACATATGAGAACAATGGTCTTTTGGTGAGAAGATAAATGTTATTAGAGAGCGGGGATCGGCATACAGTCTGTTCCGTCTATAATTAGCACAAGTAAACCATCTACTCTGGCTTCTTCTAAACCGGACCTCATTTATGTGCTTTATTTTCAAGATTTGTCGAAGTCAAAACCTCTTAAAGTACAGCTTTATGATTTTTCCTTGCTTAGATAAAAATGTCAGGAGTTCGAGTGTTAGATCGAGCTTGTACTGTCGTGGAGAAAGAAAAGCAGTGGTTGTTGTGGATTAGGGTTGATTATCTCATGGTTAGGCAAGGCCTTAGTTTAATTATTCATTCATTCATTCATTCATCTTCTATACCGCTTTATCCTGTATTTAGGGTCGCGGGGACCTGGAGCCTATCCCAGGAGACTCAGGGCACGAGGCAGGGTACACCCTGGACAGCGTGCCAATCCATCGCAGAGCACACACACACACACACACACACACATACACACACTCATTTACACACTATGGTCAATTTGGGAACGCCAATTAGCCTAATCTGCATGTCTTTGGACTGTGGGAGGAAACCGGAGTACCCGGAGGAAACCCACCAAGCACGGGGAGGACATGCAAACTCCATGCACACAGAGACGGGAATCGAGCCTGGCTGGGAATCGAACCCGGACCCTGGAGGTGCACAGCGACAGTGCTAACCACTACACCACCGTGCCGCCAGTTTAATTATTATTATTTTTTATTATTATTATTATTATTAATATTATCATCCTTTCTGTACATCCTACTGTTGCATTTACATTGAACTTAACCTATTTCTGAAAGTCTTCCCATACAGATAGACCTTTATGGTTTAGTGACTCAGACGCAGAAAAATGATTCATGTCTGTCTGCTCGTATTTGGAACGCAGTCATATCAACCTCAACAGATTGCATAATGGGATGAAATCCCCTTAAAGCTTTTCAGCTACAGTTGTGTTTTGTGGAAAGGTTCCTCCAGGAAATTCTTTTCAAAAGCTGCTTTAAAACATCTGAAGATAGTGCACAAGGTTGCAGAGAAAATTGAACAAATTGATAGTTGGACCGATATAAAGGTAATACTTTTGCTCAAATCACCTATTTAATAGTTAAAGTATGACAAGCATAATAATAGGCCAAGGAGCAATGAGTCATGCTGTGTCGCAATAAAATAGCAGAGGCCAGTCTAAAAAACTTTCCGTGACTCAAAATTCAGCAGGAAAAAAAAAATCCCTCCTGTGTTTAAAACGTGGACAGAGGCTCGTTAATACAATTTATCTTTGTGCCCCAGTTGTTTGACGTTATATTCTAGATGTCATGTGATCGGTACAACACGTCCTTGGTTTTCTAAGACACCTTCTGTTTTGGCTGATTGACCCGGATTGTGACAGTTTCTATTTTCATGGAGTTGCGTTATTGCAATATGTTAGGAGTTAATTGTAGACTGTGGCAGGTGGTGAATGTTTGCCTGAGATTTATCTCCAGTGGGAAAGGCCTTAGTGTTGATCCTTTATGTGGCTGACTGGTGCAGCTATGCCAGCTCTCAGAGGAGCCAGACTGCTTCACCAGCACTGACATGATTCTTACTTAATTAGCACCTCTGCAAACACACAACAGGTTTCGGACAATTTCGTTGCCATCGATTGTGTTTTTAAGAGTTTACCGCAGTGTGGTGTTGTGCTGAGGATGGACGAAGAACACTAATAAAAGACTTCCTCAAGAATGTTTATACTCAGATTATTGCAGACTTAACAAATACTGGCCTTTGAGACATGTAGTATTTAGTATGTAAAATAAATATTATGATATTATAGTATAGAGCTATATTATCATATAGTATCCAGGAGCAATTAAAAAAAGAAAGAAAACGGTTTCCAGCATTTAAAATGTTAGATGAGACCCAAGGGTGATCATTGGCTCTGCTTTATTGCAGCAGACCACTGGCTGTTTTAGTGTAGCTGCCTTTCGAGCAGTTATTTTACTCAGAGCTTTGACTCTATGTGACATGCTGCATAAAGCCAGTGGTATAAAAATACCTCCGAGCAACTGAGCAAACTCATTGACTTCACACTGTACAACCTTCCGCCAAGCACAACAAGCCTGTTTGCCGCGGAAAATATAATGAGCATATAGATAGCCAAACCTGCAGACCTGCCTGATGACTACTGTCGCAACGTTTCCCTTATGTTTGTTTATCGCTTGAATAACTTCAGGACATAAAGAAACGAACTGAACAGCAAACACAATGATTAGGCGTAGTCGAACCCCATGACTGGTGCTTTATTAAAAGCCTTTAAAAGATGAATCAGTGTAGAAATGCCTGATGAGAAAAGGTCTACACACAGACCGCAGACTTCTCGATTTTTATGATATGACCTTAAAGGTGTATTATAAAACTTCCTTAAATGACATATGATCTATGACTATATATAGCTATCCTTTATACTTCCCCTTAACAGATTTTTTTGGGTGACGCATTGACTTACATTCCTGGTTCTATAAATATGAGTCCAAAATCTGAGACTGAAAAGATTTGTTGGAAATTTGTTCATTTAAAACTGATATCCTGTAAATATCCTGAAAGGTAGTTCATAAAAGATCAATAACTCATCATCATCATTTCTTCATACAGTATGTACTGTAACATCCCCATATCAAACGAACATCTTGCTTGGTTTTGTTTAATCACAGTCTTTTGTTTTCCAGCTGCTATGATGAGAAACGTAATAACGCATACAGTACACGTTCCCCTGTTTCCCCACTTCTGCTACTACCCCGTATCCACACAAATATTCAGGAGGTGTTTTACCCTCTTATCCACTTATCATTGTAACATACGGATCAGACAGGGAATTTATTTAGCTTGTTTCCTCATTCCCACCTGAAATTAATTCATTGCTACACCAGTGCATCACATAACTTGTAGTTACAGTCAGGAGGTGTCCTGAGAACTAATTAGCCAATAATGAAGCAGAAAGGGAAAATTCAGCATTGTTAAAATTCTTGATTGTCACTCCTAATTATAATGGCACAGTCGTAAGCTCTGAGCTTACTTTATTTCACAGTAGGACAGACTCTCTAATTGGCACTCCATGTACCAGGCTATCTGAAACATGGCTTTGAATAAGACAGATAATTAGAGCATAGCGGAAAGAGCCGGCCCTTCACTCTATCAGGCCGTACCAGTGTGAGAAGCAGATCGCGGCCCTGGACGAGGCTTGGAAGACATCTGTTGTACATCTTAACTTCAAACATGCATCGCTTCAGTCTTTCAGTGGACCCCAGGCTGGCTCACACACTCTACAGTAAATCTGAATCTGTAGTGAATTACTTGTCTGAATGGCCTCCAATTTTGTACACTGGTTATTCCTGCGAATAGTTGTGTAGTCATAACAAGTTAGGAATCTCGCCCTGAATTCAGATTCACAACTTTTCTCCTTCTTTCTGTTGATCTGATGCATTTCTGTTGATCGGAAGTAGATCTGATGTATTTCTGCTTCGTTTTATCTGTATAATTGTTTCCTCCCTGCTCCCTGTGCGAGTCTCTCTCGAGTTCAGATCTTTGTGTTATGATCAGCACCACTGATTTTCGAAGATGAGTCATCAAAGTTTTTAGTGTCAGAGGGGGAAAAAAAGGATATGGAGAATCAAGGTAAAAGCATATGGCCTAGTGTGTAATCAGAGAGAGATTAATATGTGACAAAGGGGAGAAAAAGAGTTTTTTTTTTATTCTGATGGCTTAGAATACTTCTTAGGTGTTGAAGCTGGGTATGAGAAAAACAAGCTTGCAGAAAATCATTGATCTGTTGACTCTGCAAAGATGAACTGAAATGAAAACACACACACATGCACGCACACACACGCACACACACACACACACGGCTGTTTGTTTTGCAGCATATGTAAATATGAGCTTTGGAATCTGATTTGTGGTTAAGGCAAGACCCATGTTTGGAAGCTAATCTCAAATCATGCAAAATAATGTGCATGTATTATTTCAGGCACAACAATGGCACTGGTAGACAACAGAGCAAAGAGGAGGCACTCATTTCTGGAACAAAAGTTTCGCAAAATGTTCTCCACCAGGCACTTCCTATAAATGGCCCGAATCCAAGAATCGCACATGAAGAACTAAGTCTTACTTCTTTAATCCTCCCCAAAAAGCAGCCCATTATAGTAATATTATATAAGGCTTTGCTGTCGAATCGTTTAAAGCACAGGGCAGGGCTACGGAACCAGAAAGCAGTATAATACTTTCTGTGAAAGCTTGCCATCATTTCTGTTATTAAACTCTTTTTTTTAATTGAGATGGGTGTAAAAGTTGCAGTGGAAGTTACGTATGTGGAAAATGTTTACCACGGGCAGCGCGTTGCGCGTCATAGACGAGGTTATAAACACTTAGTGGCATGAATGCAGCTATTCAAACAGCCTGACGGTTCACTCTGCAAGATAAGTCGTGTTGTTGGTGTGTTTAATACGGACAGGGAAAAAATTTGTGTATTCAAATTCTGCAAAGGTAAATGTGGAATTTTTTATTTTTATTTTTTTTTTCTTCAAGGTCCCTGACATTTTACATTGAAACCACTGCTACTACTACTACTATCTGTGATATGTTGGACTGCAAAATGTCTTCAAATAATTGACAGGAAAATAATGGTACTGTTGAAAAAGATTTATATCTAAATATGAAGAATATAAGAAAAAGGGTGTTTCTGTAAACTGATCAGCGACAGAGTGGTGTGGTGCAGCTCAATGTGAAGCATCTCCTGATTGTTTTCTAATCAGTACACATCAAAGGTTTTTATTCCTCTTAAGGCAATAACAAACACAAATTCTTTTTATTAATTAAAGAACGTGATTATACTTTTTATCCATTTATGGCTATGTTTAATGTCGTGGAACAACCGCACAAACTAGTTATCACTTGTGTTATAGCAAGATCCTCAGTTTTTTTTTTTCTTTGTTCGACTTAATAAGATGGGGGGAAAATTGTGTTACAGGGAAATCACAAAATGCTATTCTGAAGACATCCAGGATGTCGGAAAAATCCATATTTACAATACTTACCCCTAGTACTGTACCACTGCGTCTGAGAGCTGACACTGGAGGCTCCTTCCGAACATGTTAAATAAAAGTCTTCTTCTAGCAAACTGCCATACAAGCCCCTGTATGAACTGTTATTATAAAATCAATTACGCATTAGAGCGCATTCCGTTCATACGGGTGCATTGATATATCATAATTTTGTTTGTCGAAATGTTGTCATTATTGCTGTTATGTAAGGAATTACATACAATTACAAAAATCATACACACTCAGGAGTAGGAAGGGGGTGATGCGACACAATGCGCAGCTGAAGCGTATTTAGAGCATCCATTCTGCGCTGTTATTATAGAAAAGAATAATTGAATTTATATTTGTTTATGAGACAGACAGAACTTTTATATCAAAATAAGGCACAACTTCTGATCAGTCTTGTTCAAGATTTAAGTTAAGTGTATAATGCAATATCATTACACATTATGAGTTTGTGTTCATACCGTTCTGTATGAAGAAACAAAGCGTCGTTTACTAGAAAACAGCCCAAGTCTTTTCCCAGCTCTTCAGCTTGACCACTTTAGGCAGAGTGGTTTTATTTTATTTATTTTTTTTATATATATTTTTTTATTTCTGCTTTTTGTGTTTGTGCTTGGAGTATTATAAAATGAACCTCTACACATAACTGGAAAAAGTGAACACATCAAACATTGTTGTTGCCAAGGGTGTAGTGAATCTATATTTTTATTTTTTATTCTTTACTTTTTTTGTTACCAATACAATCCTCACAGACTGTTCTCACAGACTCATAAATTGCATTCCAGTAGATGATTTATTATTTTTTTCCCACCATGGTCTGTATGGCCAGTTCGCCACAAATTCATTGCCATTCAGTGTGAATGTACTCTAAGCCTATGGAGCATTCCAGATTAAACTTATACACCACATATCAGTAAGCTTGAAAGCACATTTGGTGTGCCATTATAGGACAATAATTAATGATAGAGAGGTGTGATGTGAGGTTACCAACCCAAAGATTGTTTTTCAGTAACAACCCGTAAAAATGTTTTATAGCAATGACACATCGTTGTTGTTTTTTATGTTTAATGCTGTGGAACATTTGCTGGTACATACTTGTTATGAGAAACCTTAAAATACTATGTCTTTTAAATATCCATGTTCAAGTTCATGCTGCTTCTGAGCTCATCTTATTGTATCATGACCACAGATTAGGAAGTTTTCATTCTTAGTTCAGTTAAAAGTAACATCTGGAGTAATGTTTCCATTTATGTTGGGCTTCATAAAGTGTAACGATTTCTTTAAAATCCAACTCTATGATAAACAAGTGGTCAGAGGGCAGGATTTTTATTTATTTTAGAGCAGATCTTTCATGTTTCCTAAAATGCTTTAATATTAAGATTTTGAAGAAGTTGTTCTATTTTAATTAAGCATGAGGAAAAATAAGAAAAGAACTCCAACCACAAGTCGAATCTTGCCAACAGGCACCCACCAACAGCCAGACCAGACCAAAACTATATAATTACTCAGAAGTGTTCCTGCAATAAAATCTGAAAGAATTTTGGGAACATATTTAATTATACACACAGAGAAGACCAAATAAGCGCAGTACCACTGGGAGCACTTTTATGTTCAAGGTATCTAAGGAATGCTGAATTTAACAAAACTCTTAGGACCTTGCAAGTAACGACATCTCGGAGCATATTCACACTTGAGCTGAAATGAACACTGATGCAATTTCTAATTTAGTCCAGTTCAAATTCAAATGTTATTCGTCACACACATACTGTAACCGTACACAGTATGACGTGCAGTGAAATGCTTTAAAATCATTCGAAGCACTGACAATAACACTGCTGTGAACCAGACTAGCACGCTTAGAGGTCATTCTTGGTCTGCTTCCAGAAATATATATATATATATATATATATTTTTTTTTTTTTTTGAGGAAATAGAAGTTTCAATGTTTGACACTTTGAATGAAACTAAAATGAGACTGACTTAAAACATCTAAGGATTATATTTAACACCTTTTGGCCGTGTGTTAAATATGGCAAGATAAACTTGTGAGCAGCAGCTAAAATGACACCGTGTGTTATTTTTCCCTGTTTTGGTCTGCACCAAGAAAGTTGCGGCACAGGTGTGATCACACTAGAGCTCATTTTCAAGAGGACCAAAGCACAAACCTCTGGTGCTTTACATACAGTATGCTCCTGGAAATATGCTCCTGTGTCAACGTGAGATGACACAGCTGTAAACAGCAGTCATGCATGACACTCATTTAACTGATTATACCCCAATGTTTATTCATAGCTGGATGACAAATTTGAATGTATTTATAGTGCATTTATTAAACCTTATTGCCTGAAATAACTGACCTGATTGTTATTGCCCTTGGTCCAAGATCTTTCTTAGTTAACATTGATAGAAATAGACACTATTATTCTCCAAACAAAGTGACACACCTCCATGGCTAATCTTTGTGCTGTCAGGAATTTCCATGGTTGAAAAACAAGTCCGTATTTAGGTGGTGTTCTGGAAATTTGATCTCTGCTCAGTTTTTATCCAGAGGACCTTAGACAAGCCTGGGGCGGGACAGAGGAGACTCTGTACCGCCATTGTCCAGCACTCTTGGCTATTGTCTGCCCTATGATCACACCTTTCATCTGTAAGAAATCCATACCATGGAGGGAAAAAGTAGAACGTATTAGCTTACAAGATCAGTGAATTGAAGGTCTTTAGGAGGTACGTTTACCCATTGTAGGTGAGTTCGAAGATTTGTTAAGTTGAATGTGCCAGATTCATTACAAATTCCATGCAGGGCTGGAAAACCAAATCGTGACGTAATAGACAAATACAAGAGCTAATATGGCTTGTTTGAACCTTCTGAGACCCAAATTCTAATGGGTTCTAATTCTTAATTTCTTTTCACTGTTTCTGTTTATTTGCACCTGATAACTACTGAACTAGATCAGTGTCTACAGAAAGGAAGAGATTTGGCAAAGGTGTGATACCCAGTGGTCCTCTTATGGTATAAGACTCTTGCAAGGATATACACATGGGGTAATTGGGAGTTGTCCTTATACAGTATGAGGACAGTCGGGGTCACGTGGAGATAGACGTCTCTGAGCAAGTTTGCATTTACATAAAGACTAGGATAAAGTCATTTGAGCAATAAATTCTGAAGGTTTCAGTAACATGGAGGTAACATGAAGCTGTGCTTCATGAAGTTCTCTCAATGGACATAGCAATGATGTAGCTGTAATATTAGCAGCCAGTTTAATCCGATATTCAAACTGGCTCTAAAGCATATGGCAGGTGGTATGTGCTTTGACACGTACTTGCTAACATTACAACATTGTGTCTGCCTGCCAATTCCACAAGCCTGGAGATGAAAGTTACATGAATTGCTTTAACTGGAATAATGCACAATTCTAATTGGTGTCTGTTTTTTTCTATAACAGCTTGTGGCCAGTGAAAATGGATTACAACAAAACATGCATGACATATTCATTATATATCTCTCAGAGAAAACGAGTGTTTAAAAATAAGGCCTGTCTTTATTCAGTCTTTTAACATTTCATAAAGTGACATTATTTGTTCTGAGGGTGATATTACTGTGCAAGCTTGATGAGTTTTGTTCTTCACTTTAAACACAAACACTTGAAAATATCTTAAAATAGTGTACAATGGCCCATTTTCTTGTCTATCTTTGGTGCATTTGGAGCAGATTTTTTATTTTTTTTAAACAGAAGGGGAACAAGCAGAAGTAACAGACATATCACTGCTTAAATGTCGTAGTGGTACAATAAGCGTGAAGGATGAAGATGATCTTCATTTGCCCTATCAGAGTAAGGCATTTCATGGCTCACCCAGAAGGAGCAGATTTTACAGTACCAGTGACCGAGAGCAGCACGACTTGCCTCACTCAGATGTTTCTTCCATCTCCTTGGCCTCTTTTAATCCCAGAGGGCAGCTGTTGACACTGTAGCCAAGTATGAATAGAGGGATGCATCCCAGCATCCCAGTGAGGAGGAAATGCCTTTCACTCATAGGAGCTCACAAGCCAAATAGTTTCTACACGTCTGTGAATGTGTTTTGTGCACATTTTTAATCTAAGTGACCTTTCAATGGGCATCGAATCAGAGTACAAATATACATGTGCTCAGTGTCAGCTGAACCAAATCAGTAGATCCTTGTGTGCTAAATTGTTTATATATATATATATATATATATATATATATATATATATATATATATATATATATATATAAAATCTCTCATGTTATCCTGTGTATGGTCACAGTGAAAACATAGACTATTCCAGGACCACTGGATGTAAGTTGGCTTAATAATTATCAATATTTTTTTAAGTGCCCAGGTGAAAAAAATCTCTAATCCTTGTTAGCAGCACTCGAAGGCTGTGGTTCAAATGTGTCACTTAAATTTCCTCCAGTCATTGTACATTATTACTACGTTCTCTCTTTCTTGCCCTCACCCCGTCCCCACACCTACTGTTTCAGCCCCCATAGTGCACTCTGGCCTCAGATGCTGGCCATTAACTTTCACCAAGCTGCTCTGTAATGTGAAGGAATGGCGTGCCCTCGGCACAATGAAATTGTGACTGGGTCATCGTTAACACATGCCGGTCTAATAGCCTGTCTGTGTATCTGCTTGATGTGGAGCTGTGTTTACTGCACGGCCGCTGATGACCCCGGGATGACACAAATAATGTGTTCGGGTTATCCTATTAAGAGCCAAGGTAGAGAGGAGAAAAGCCGTGTGTAAAGCACAAAAACAGCCCTCTGAATGCCAAATCGACCTAATCCCTGCCTTTACAAAAAGATACACTTTCCTAAAGCTTTCTCGCAGGCACTCGACCTCACTGCTCCAGGAATATTTTCCGGGCTGCTCTCATACAGATTACTCTTATTGCTGATATAGAGAGTGTTCAGATATTTCAAATCCCTGCACTTCTTATACAAATCAGATGAATTCTTTATTGAATGAAACCCCATAAAATCCCGGCTTATTATATACAATAGTTATTCCTCTTAAAGCAAAGTAGCAGCTATAAATTATTCAGCAAGTACATGAGAAAAAAAATCGTTCCATCCAATACTCTTAAGAGCTCTTTGGTCTGTCTTTTTGAGTTATGTATAGGAGCTATAACCCCTTTTGAATGATCCAAAGCATCTTAATTGACTTTTTAAAAAAAGTTTACAGACAAATAGGAAAGGCATGTAGTTACGCTAGCAAGGATTCAGTGCTTTTAATCGGTGTAAACAAAATATTAACGATTTTCTGCCAATTCGCTGTCACACATTCACTCGTGCGCCTAATTACCTTATGACTGTCAGACAGTGTGGAATGCCAGAGATTCCTGGTAATGCCTCTTTAAAGATCCTGCTCAAAGGAAGGAAAGGGAATAAAGGAATAGTTATAAATTATGTAAAGCCTACTCTCAAGCTGTTCAGTCACATCCTGCCATGTGGCTCCACTCTTACAGCTCCGTGCCATTCTCTTATGTTTTCCCCTTTGGAGGATAAAGCTTAATTCTGGAACTTGAGAAAAAAAAGGACTTATGGCAGCATTCTTCCCATGCCGCTACACAAAGGCTGATATTCAGGCTTTGTTTTACCACTAGCAGGGAGTTCTGCATGTATCGAAGGCGTCAGCTGATATTGTCCTCCCCCTTTAAAGCCGTTACCCCATGCCCTTCTTGCCCTTCTGTTTCGGCCCAGCACTGGATTTCTGTGATGCTCAGCCTGTGAGGTTCCCCTGCTGCTAGATAAATGTTGTTTTGCTATCCATGGGGAAGAGGAGCCTGAGGAAGGACAAATAAGGTAGACAACGTGCACAGAGTGCAGAATCAAAAAATGGAAGATTCAGGCCTGCTAATTAGTGATAATTGCTGTATAGGCAAAGCAATTTACTTGTTTCTCTGGATAATTATAAATTGTACACCTTCTAAACTACACTTATGATCTCTGAAGGTGAAACGTCCTGTATTTCTTGGTGCATGAAAGGTCAAGCCAGTATATTAACCATCTGTAGTAATCACTCATAAAGCAGAAGGACGGAAGAAATATGGACAAAACATGATTAGTCTATGATCTATGTTAAAGCTGTGTCCTGGTAACTGTTATTGGAATTCTCTGAATTGCCTGCAGATTTACATATATGTGCTGTTTTGTAAAAAAAAAAATGTAAAAGCTCAAGCTTCTTGTTTTTTCTCCAAAAAAAACAAAAAACAAAGAACAGGGCAATCCGTACCCGTCTCATGCTTCAGGTCTAACTGATAACGGTGGCCATTTTTTATGCAGGCTGAGATGAAGTGATCAATTCCCATTACACAAATGTGTGTGGATCTCAACTCAACATAAATACAACCTACTGTATATTACATGTAACCCATATTCTTCAAAACAGGCATTGTGTAATTCATTTGTAGATCAACATGTTGCAGCATTAGAAGCTGGTTGTGGCCTGAAAACAAACATTTCCTTCAGTAATATTTAATCTACTACTCTATTTCTGTCCTATTTCCCTTCACGGCTGACTGATATTCAGTTAACGATCCTTAATGATCGTAGGTTGGAAGCAGATCCTGTATTGTCTCAATGTTTCTGGCTGTGTTCAATAACACCCTGCTCACTGGCCACTTTTTTATTGGATTGTAAACATGAATACAGTCAATTTCAAATCGCTGTATGATGCTAAATACACTTCCTTGTTTTGAATCTTCCCAAAACATGGTATTTCAATAACATAAGTCGAAATCAATCACAAAAATATATGTCACCCCCTACCTTATTATTATGATGTCGAAGTTCCTCCCACAAATCTGAGGCATTTAGTGTGTATTCATGCTCAAAGAATTCCAATCAGAGCCTCTCTCCTGTCTCAATGGGTTTTTTTTAATGAGCCATGCTGCTTTGAGGTGTACCACACGCTAAGGCTGGGTACTCTGATTCAGTTTTTAAAAGTTGTGAACCACTGAGCACATAAATATGTAAGATTACATGCCCAAGTTTGTTACAAATAAATGTTTTTTTTTATGTGGTTGCTAATTGCATGCAAAACACAACGGGTAAATTCACAAACATCTACAATAATCTGTCGGTTAAATCTAATGAAATGTAAGAGGACGTGATACCATCTACTGTATGATACCATCTATGAACTTGGAAAACATGATGCTAGGCTTTAGACTTAGATCTCAGCCTTAGAGGCTCCACCTATGGACCACAGAGCCTCTGACATCTTTGGTACGTTATAGTGAAACAAAGCTTCAGAATGGCATTCGGCCACTAAATGCGTCTGTGTATACGCACTTCTGTGTGGTAGTTTGCAGCAGGAAAAAAAAGCTTCTAAATGTTGCATCCAAATTAGCTTTTCCATCAAATGAATTTTAATTAAACGAAAGCCCTAATTTTCAAGAAGGTCCCACTCAAGTGATACTGAAATCGCTGCAATAGCTTATTTAGGCTGCCTCTACACACCTCATTTTACTTCTCATAACAGTTAGTATCTAATGTTTAATTTGTTATTGCATTAAGCCAAGGGCTGATGTTTTCGAACCTTTTGTGCGTACTGCATATGAATACCGTGATCAGTCTGGAGAGCCACAATCCAGTGCTCCAGTGCACTTTATAACATCGCATCAGACATCAGCAGCACCTCCCTGAAGCAAGATGGGTGGAAAGTGCAGGCTTCATACGTTTGTAAGATCCTAGATGCATTATCAGACGGAGAAGCCCAGAAGCCATGACTGGTAAATCTGTCAGAGATTATGTGCAGATGATGGATTCCTTTTTATGGTCCGTTGATCTGGCTGGAATATTTACAGGATGCCATTATGGGAGTGATGGACCATGGAGGGTTTGATGCAGCAGGATGTTTAGGCCTGCCTGTTGTTCAGCTTAGTGGGTTACTTTCAAAGGCGGGAAGGATTGGTTTTCTGATTGTTGCAGCTGGGCTGTCAGCCTTCTGTCATCCTAAGAGGACCTTTTTAAACTGACACATAGTCAGTTGTGATAGCGAGAAGAAATCGATTGCCGTCTTGGACACCTGATGCTCCCCACAAAGGTACATCTATCAAAAAGTATCTAACAATCTATGAGCTCTATGATAGTTTGAGCTTAAGGCAAAACTGTCTGCTACAAATCCGAACTCAGGAAAACATACGCCCTCCAGGATGACCACACCATCTCCTCATGTCCACACCAACGCTTTTCCCACACATGTGCTGAATGAAGGCAAACAGCTGGCCCCCTGTATGTGTGGATCTGTGTTTCACACCCGAGGCCACTGCTGACAGTTAGTGGGAGACATGATTGAGGGAACGATATAGCATTCAACATAGAGTACTACTAAACAAACAGCAAAGATCCTTTATAAATATACCAACACAGAAACAGCAATCTTGCTAAAATACACATATGCGCACAGGCACGTCTATTCATGGGTAAAAATATATACTGGTTCCAGCCAGGCACAAACATAGACACTCAAGCCTGTGGAGAAAAAAAAAAAAAACACCCAAAAACATGCTTAGTTACTTGGAGGAATTTTTACAGCATGGCCGAGTATTCATCCTCCCATAAAGCAGACTCAAGGCCGTCGTCGGACTCTCTCAATAAACAGCATTGCCAGCACTGTCAGACACAGCACTAAATAGTGGCCATCTGGGTTGAGCTGAGCTCAGTGCATGTGTGGATGAGTGCAATGGCCTCGATTCTTGCTCGGGGCCAGCGCGCCCTTCACTAGTGAATCTGCACCAAGTGCTTTAATGTTGAATGAAAGAAAAATGATAGCAGCGTTTTATCTGACAGGCCGTTTCAGACACCACCACCACCCCATGCTCCTGTTCTACGCCCCATATGTTTTGTAACAGCACAGAAGGAATTAGTTGTGAAATGTGGTTAAGGGCATTTCACCTCATTGAGTGCCGTTTTAACCTTGGCTCAGGTGGCGTATTGAGGCTGGTAAAACAAAGTCCCTCTTGGCATAATGTGTTATCTGTTATCAACACCGTGCCAGTAAAAGCTGCTGAGGTACCTTCTCGCCTCCTCCCCATCGAGAACAGTTCTGAGAGTCAGGGCATTAGCTGCAAAGGTCATCTCCATATGCTCCAACAGAGTTTAAACAATTCTCTATTTGCTAATAATAGTAAAGTCAAAAACGGCACAGTGCAGTCCCAATGGAAAGTGCACAAGAAGTGATGAAGTTTAGCATGTGGTTCAGCAGCATGTGGTTCCAGTGCTCAGTTGTTCCTCTGCATCACATTAACTGGAATGATGGAGTAAGTTTTGAGAGCGTGTACAGCTGCCATGCATGTGTATTGTTCCTGTTCTCCGAGCAATTATCAATGACACATGTTTAATGGTATTTACTGAGCGACAGGCCAGCAAGGGATTCAGGCAGTACGCACAGTCACAGCTGTTCCTTGAACTGTTAATCTGTTCTTGCTTATTCTCTCATGATATCAGATTTTGTATTGTGCACACCTTTTGTGCTCCCACACCCCACAGCATTTTGCTATCTGCTTCCTATTTTTTGCCTACAAAGCAAACAGTCAACTATTTTTCTTTGCTGGCATTGGCCCTCAAAGACTGTGTGTGTGTGTGTGTGTGTGTGTGTGTGTGTGTGTGTGTGTGTGTGTGTGTGTGTGTGTGTGTGTGTGTGCATACCTTTTGTGTCCTTTGTGCCGGTAAGCTGTCTGAGTAAACAGCGTCTTTACACCCATGCAAAGTGCATACTCAGCCTATTTTGAGAGCTCATGATATACACTCAACACTATAGACACACATCTCAAAGGTCCATCTCTGCTTTCTCTGAAATGGGTCTCAACTGGGAGACCAGTTTATGAAAAAAGTTTGATGATGAACCACAATCTGTCAGTTCTGCATCAGGTCTGGAACAATGAAGTAACCTGAGTAAGCAGTTTTTACTCTCAGGTATGAATCTAGTTCTAGGACGAAGGTCATGTATATTACATAAATTACTAGATATTAGAAAATACACTTTATATACACTCTCATTGGCGAAAAGGTCTCTCCTGAACCTGCTGCCACAAAGTGCACAACTGCATACAATGTCTTTGTATGATAAAGCATTATAGTTTCCTTTTTACTGGAACTAAAGGACCAAGTATAAACCTTCTCCAGCATGACAATGCCCTTATGCACAAAAGTCCAAGGTTGAGTGGAAGAACTGAAGAGTCCTGCACAGAGCCCTGACCTCAACATTGAACACCTTTCGGATGAGCTGAAACTTCATCATCCTAATGCTTTTGTGGCTAAACGAATACAAATCACCACCGACACACTGTGGACACTGTGGACTGTGGAAAACAGACACTTATAGCAGCAAACAGAAGACTAGCTCCTTTTGTTAAAATTAAAACTAGTGGTTTTGGAATGGGATGTTCAACAAGCACATACACCATCAGCCACAACATTATACTGTACGTACATATATGCTGATCAGCCATAACACATCACTTGACTAATACATACAGATTAATATCTAAGGAATTTGGAGGCCAAATCAACCCCTTGAACACCTCAAACTGTTCCTGAATAATGTTTGCAGTGTATGAGGCCACTGCCTTTAGAGAATATGGTTGCCGTGAAGGTGTATTAGTGCTGTAACTCTGTTTGGGTTGGACAGTTTATCACTGTTATATTACAGTATATCGAATCCATTGACAGGTACCAGTGTAATGAGATACTTAATGCTTAAAGACTTAATGTCTTTTTTTTGTACTGCCGGATTGGTGCGTGGGTATCATGGACAGGTGTTCACATACATTTAGTCACATTGTGTACCACAAGCTGGTACAAACCTACATAACTGTGGGAGCAAGCAGGATCTGTGGAATGAGGAAGAAAGACTCCACCTGGAGCCCAAGCCTCCCTCTCTCCCTCCCTAAACTCTTTCATTCTTTGTTCGACTGTACCCATAATCTCTGTTTACAGCACATGTGTACACACCTATTTTTTTTCAACACTTTTAAACTCTTTTCATAGTTACACATAAAGCTTTGGAGCTCGCATTGAGGGAATGTCCCAGTTGTCAGAGGTGTATTATTGTCCTCCCTTACAGTTTGGATCATTTTGATCTTATGATCCTCATATCTGGTTTCCTTTGTTTTCATTTCCTAGGCCAGTAGGGAAGTGGTATGCTTTTTTTCCGATGGTCTTTTTTGAGCTTTTATGAGAAGAAATGAGCTCATACTGTTCCTGCGTACAGTATCAAGGCAGATTAGGGAGACCATGCAGCAAGAGGGGGATTTGAGGTTCTCCACCTCCACAGTTTCTCCTCAGATTCCAGCAGACTACATGCTACACATTCATGTCAGGGCCATTTATGTAAGGATGAGATGTCTGATTGTAGAATAATAAATTATAGACTATTTAAATGGCAGAAAAGAAGCACAGATATGCTGAGCTTTAATTAGGAGTTGGTTAGGCCTATTGCTTATACTGAACAATATATTTAATATTCAAAATAAATAAAACAAATATTTCTAACTGTATGATTATGCGTAAGAATATTTATTACTACTCCTAATGATAATAATAATAATGACATTAACAGGATGTGCGAAAGTATCATTAATGTCAGCAGTGACAGACATGTGCTAAAATTTCCTTTAACAGGAAAAATATATCCAGTACTATTATGTTTGTATAATAGATGTGTTATCTGATATAGTGAATAAACACTTGTCCTTGATCTGTGCATTGGATTTCCTCTTTAAAATTACACTTGAATCAGAGAGGACATAACAGAGAGACACAATGTTTACTATTAAAGCAGTCTCGGTAAATACACTTCACTTTATCTGCACTTATCACATTTCATTTTATTCTTTGATTTTCAGTAACAAACAGAAGTGTATTCACTCTAGTATCCAGTCATTGAAAACGACATTGTCAGACATAGCCTTAATCGGATCAATCACAGTGACACTAGACAAGCATGGGAGTCTGTTAGCACATAGCGCTTTAGCTCATAAGACATGTTTTCACATGTGTTGGAGGAAGCATGTTAGTCTCCCAGTTAGCAGGTAATGTTTGTACTCAAGTCTTTATCAGTGAACAGTTAGGAACATCAACAAATTGGAATTTATGTTAACTAAAACACGTGCCCGGTTATACAGTTACTCATTTGTTCATATTGCAGACAGTTACAGAATGGGTTTATTCATGGTCGCGCTATCCGGTATCACTCAAATCAAGATCAGTTCCCTTTTGTGTTCCTCATCTCGTGGTTTCTTCCTCATGTCATTTCGACAGGATTTTCCTTGTCATCCTTTGCTTGCTCAATAGGGACAAAAAATGATATTTTTTTCATATTTCATATTTTACTTTATTTACATGTCTATTTTTATGTTCTGATTGTTTTAATATGCAAAAATATGGTTATAGTGTTGGAAATTGAAAATATCTGTAATATTTTTGGTTGGCTGGAATGAATTGTCTGCATTTATATTATTTCTGCTTCAGCAATTCGAAATTTTGCCTTAGGAACTCGCCTCCGGAATAGATTAAATTCGTATGAAGAGGTACCACTGTATATTTCTTTCCCTTTTAAATTTATAGCCGCAACCTACTTCTGATTGGCGAGTAGGTCATAAATCTATATTTAAATGAAAATGAAATGACTAGCCTTGGCATTGTAGCCTTGACCCTTGAAGGTCAAAGGTTCCTGTGTGCATTGTGTTTACATGTTCTCCCCATGCTTGATTGGTTTCCTCCGGTTTCCTCCCACAGTCCAAAGACAGGCTGATTAACCTACCTGGCGTCTCCAAATTGCCCGAATTCTGTGTGTGTGTTTATGGTTGTGTGCATGGTTGTGCCCTATGACAGACTGGAACCCCGTCCAGGGTGTATCCCTTCTAGTGCCCCAGGCCCCTGGGATAGGCTCCGGGCCTCCCACAGCCCTGCACAGGATAAGCGATATAGAGAATGAGTAAATGAGGAGGAGTGAGTGAATTGAATTGAATTGAATATGATTGGGCAGGGGTGTTCAAATGCAGTCCTGAAGGACCAGTGGGCAGAACAGTTTTTTTTTTTTTTTTTTTTGTAATTTACCAACGTTTAAACACATTCACTTAACATGGCATTTACTGTACCAGGTTAGTTAAATCAGTTGAGTTTAAGCAGAAAATCCCTGAACCTTGCTGGACACTGTCTGGAAATTCCTGGACTGGATTTTAATATCTGTGTGATGTGACCAAGAATATAAACCAAGTGATGTAAAAGTGAAATGACCAAGAATATAAAGAAAATGGAGGGGAAAAACCAGGTCATTTGGAGGGCACCGTGTACATATGGCGCACCAACGGGCAATTTTCACTTGCCCATCCACCTACTGGCATTTGTTTTTGGAGATGTGAGAGACATGGAAGAAACCTTCATACACAAGGGGAGAATGTACAGAGAAACTCAACACAGGCAGAAACCTGAGATCAGGATTAAAACCAGAGACCCTGAAACTGTGAGCTAGGAATGTTACCTGCTATCAAATTAATGCTTAAATATTCATTCATACATCTTGAAGGCTATGAGGTCAGGGCTATGATGGATCCTGATAGCCGAATGCCGAGTGCGAGGCTGAACAGCAGTGAGTCACTCAGAGCAGAGAAAAGCTTCAGTGCTACAGTAGGTTATTTAATGATCAGTGCATATGTCATCCTCAACAGTGTGTCTGGAACGAACAGCCAGCACAAAATGACACTTCACGCAAAAATATTGCCATGAACCCTGGGAGAGCCAGTGCCAATTCTAGTCAGGGAGGAGCCTTTTGGCTGACATTTAGATGCGAGAACCCAGAGCGAGGCAGAAATCTCGAGTGGGTCTGAAACGAGCTCTGCTGGAAACATCTCAGCACCAATGTATATGATGTGTAAAAATATCCTCACCAAAATAAAAGTAACCCTTGTTGATATTCCCTACCTGCATTGTGTTAAAACAAAAAAAGAAAAAAACTAAGTGAAAAAAGGAAATGACAGGAAGACAGTTATAAGAATAACAACAGTACATTGTGTCTCTTGCACCATCACCGCTTGACACCTCTGGAGAAGTTTCTGAAAGTGCTGGTGTAGGCCTATATGTGTGTTGTTCTCTCCGGAGCCCTATAAAGTTCCTTCCGTTAGCAGACAGAAGTTCATGTTGTGATACAGAGCATCTCGCAGGTTCTCTAGGTCAGGAATATGAGAGAGCAGATCTTGGACCATTGACCTTTTGTCCTGCCAGTCTCCTGAAACTTTGTCTGCTGTGGCAACACTGGCACATACCACACCAGTTTGCAGCATGCTAGCATCACTCACACTCGTTTCCTATTATATTTAGATCTATGGAACAAAGCTGAAAAATGTATGGCATTTACGCTGCATTATAAGGTTTGAATAAAACAAAGCAATGTGTGATAGCTTGATAAGAAAAAAGATAACTACTGTATGGTGTTTTTTTCTTTCTGGTATAGTTTTTCATTCTATGAGAGGCAAATATTATTAATACTCACTGTGCAATATTCATTTATTTCGTACTTTATACTGATACATTTCTTATTATTGTGAGATGGTTTGGATTTTTTCCCTCTAGTCCTAGCTCTCATCCCCCAGCTAAATTTGGCTTTCGTGCAATATGTCAGATACTTTTGGTATGGAATTTAGGAACCCAGAAATACCTGAGATTTATTGCAAAATTTATTCCAAAAAATTTTTGCCGCACACAATATGACCAGATTGAAATGATTTTCACCCTTTTAAATCAATTGGCACTAAAAGTATATGAACCCCCTTTTTTTCCCAGGCAGACACGGGAGCAGGAGACACCTCCGGACTTTTTCTACTTTTCAGATTTTGAGAGACACAATGCAGAGATCGCTGCTTATCATCTGGACAGGTAAATATCCCTCACCTGGGAAAGGTCAGACATTTAAATGAATACAATTCAGTGTATACATGGTTCAAAAATAAAATGTCATTTTTACAGTTGAATTTTTCACGTCTTTAAAGTAAAATACAGAGTGCTTACAGTAATAACCTCATTTTCTGTGTCTATAGAAATTAGTACACATGTACTGTATATGTCTAGGATCTGTTTGCAGCAGGATGTTCCACTGTGAAACCTGATGTATGTGTGTGAACATGTGTGCATGATGATGCACAGTTATCGAGAGTGCAAAAGAACACTGTGTGTGCAAGAGTACAGTACGTGTCGTTGTGTGTGTTCGGGGGAGTTAACAGACATAACATGCACTCCGCAGAGGCCATGGTGACTCACAATCAGTGCAACTCCCATTTGTAAACATCCACCAAGCTGACTTCAAAGCATGTGTACATACAGTCACTGAATGCTCCGGGGTCACTGACATGAGGTGGAACCGAGGGACAAAACTTCATTCAGTCAGTTAGTCAGTCATGGATATACAGTATTTTATAATCATGCCATCGTAGGTTTAAAACTTAATGGTTCTTTTTTAATCTGATTGACCATTTTACTGAATTTTCCTACGGCATATTAATTGTGAAATTAATCCAGCTGTTTGTTACAGTAGTTAATGCTGTGAACCTCTTGCAGTTTGTTCTGCTGGGATAAAATCGAGCAGGCCCAGTACGGCTCAGTTCAACCTTCCATTGCTTTCTCCACACATCTGGCCCTCAGCTGTAACCTCTCACTGCCCACAGGCATGCGTGTGGGAAGAGAGAGGAAACCAAAAGCATGAAAAAGCCACCTTCCTTCTAAATATAAGTTTGTCTGGGTTAGCCAAAAGTGCTGGTTTTTAGTTCGGCGTCTGGTGAATGCAGCATTGCTGAGTGAACCTCACACTCCTCAGCCTTGACCTCCACCATCATATCATTAATGATCTGGTTTTAGTCAAAGGCCGTCGCTCATGGCACCCTTGGGCAGAAACATCTCCAAGGAGGCTCTGAGGCCCTTTTCAGTTTCTCTGGTGGCTCACGCTGTGCTCAGACACCGAAGCAGAATTTCTCTCCTTCCCTTTGCTGCTTCTGTCAATGCGACTCAGCAATTAGTAGCTTCGAGTACAGTCATCCCTCAGGCTCAGTCCATTACGTGTTATTCAAGATGAATATTTAAAGTTGCTCTGTCAGCAGAAAGCCTCTGAGGAGATCGAGTGTGTGTATAAAATGAGGCATGCATGCTGAATGCCTATTAGAGCATGAACGGATGGAGACGTTCTCATGTCCTGGCAGGCTGCATATACATTAGCGGCTCTGAGAGACGCGCTCAATAACTAGGCCAAATACTGAATAAAATAGTGTGGAACTATCAGGTAAAGATTTCTATCTTGGGTTTGAAAGGATTAAAATAATATGCATGGCTGCAAGACATGACAAGTTGAAGCTGTTTTAAAGAAGTTTGTTCTTAAATCTGTTGCATCATAGGATTCTTTTTTATGGTAGTAATTTTTATGGGGTTAAAACACAAGGTAAAAAAAAAAATCCAACATTTACATCTACAGTAGTTGCTCTTCTTTCATGACAAATTTTATTTTCTAGTCTAGATATGTAGGAGAATAAACAGTGTGGCTAAAGCGCCCTCTGCTGGTTGCATCAAGTAACAGACTTAGTTTCAGACTTTTTCTTGTGGATCATATTCACTCATCCATCCATTCATCCATCCATCCATAAATGACAAGGGACATCCTTATTACTGCACCTAATAAAACTATTCATGGTCAGACTGTGATAGCTAATGACCTCAGTAAGTATGCATTTAAATGCAGTCCTCTGAAATTTTTTTACTAGCTGGTACCAGAATATGAGTCATGCTGTGAAAGGGTTATGCAGAAGTTCTGTTGGACTTCATAGTGCAACGCAGTATACTTTGCAACAAATGTTGCAATATTTTTTTTTTTTATAATTTGCAAAATAATTGCAAATTATTATTATTTTTTTTTGTAATAGGATCTTGGATTTTCGGCGAGTTCCTCCAGTGGCTGGTAGGCTGGTGAACATGACCAAAGAAATTAAAGATGTAACCAGAGATAAAAAGCTGTGGAAAACTTTCTTCATATCTCCAGGTACTGAACACAACCTAAAACTCTTAGGCTTTATTCCACTCACGATTTGGCTACTTTCTGTTCTTTTCTTCGGTTGAGTCTTCTTTCGATTGTCTCCTGTTCAATTCTGTTGGTCAGTCTAAGCCATTTAAACCTGTTATGCAAGGACGACCTTATGCACTTTTGACTAAAGACTGTCTGGATTTACAGACTGACTCTCATTATAAGCTATGATGATAGAATCTGGGATAATGATTTATACTTAGAATACAAGCATATACAAAATTGCATTGCAGAGTAAACTTTCTTTTTTTTATTATTATCATATAAATTAACATACGCTTCCCAGGACCAAAATGAATTGAATCCACTGAAAGCAGTTACTTACTATTATGCAAAAAAAAAAAGTTGCATTTGGATGAATATACATTAGTGTATGTCCTGATCAGTTGCTACCCAGACTTATGTTTGCTGTGCTGTACAGTACACAAAACTACTCTTATAAAAGTAAAATATTTGCATGTGCTGATGGAAAGCTTAGACAGACTCACAGGCCTACAAAACCGCATCCTTTCAAGCCCATATAAAGATGAAATTATTTGCACCAATGAGTAAAATATGAAAATAGTTACATTGGCCTCTGAATGGTTCAGGGAAGGATTAAGCTAAAATGCAGGAGGGGTATAACCAAGCACTAATAATCAAGCAAACCAGTATAATGGACACTAGGTGGCAGTGTTGCTTTTGCATTCTGACATTCCACAGCAAAAAAATTTTAAATAAAAAAGGCCCAACTAAGAGTGCACCAGCTTTGGTTAACTAACACTTATATATATTGGATTTATCTCTTTTGATCATTTTTACCCTAACAACCCTTTTCTCCTCCACAGCCAATAATATCTGTTTTTATGGTGAGTGCTCGTACTACTGCTCCACTGAGCATGCTCTGTGCGGGAAGCCAGATCAGATCGAGGGATCTCTGGCAGCGTTTCTTCCTGACCTGGCCCTAGCCAAGCGCAAAACCTGGAGGAACCCCTGGAGGCGCTCCTATCACAAGCGCAAGAAAGCTGAGTAAGAACTGCACCATTAACACCCCCACTAGATCTACCAAAATGACTGGGCTCACTTTCAGCCTTATATAGATAATGAGATAGATATTAGGTAGATATAATCCATGATTAAGACACGTTCTTCATCATGATCCTGAATAATTAGTTTTTGTCTTTGGGTTTAAATAATATTACACACCTCCTCCAGAGCAGATACACTCAGTTTTCACTATCAACTCAAACTCTGGATAATTTATTCTGGAAGTCATTGAGGTACTGAAACTTTGACTTGAATAAAATGTCTCGTGAATGAAGGCATAAATCTGATTGACATTTACACAAGACTTAAGAGACTTTAAGTGCAGTACGGCGATGAGACTCTTAGCCGTAGTAAAACATTTGAATGGTGCAAATGTTTTAAAGAAGGCCCCATGTCCATGAATGGCAAACCTGAGGTGGCTCTGAGCCTACTGCTGTTGTTCCCGTGAACATTCAGCGAGTGGAACGCCTGATCCTTAAACCAAAATAGAGAGATAACTTGTCACCAACTGGTGGAAGAGACACATCTGTCTGTGAGAAATGTATACACGTTCATTTACGAACACCACTTGCATATAACAGGAACTTAGCTGGGAGTTATTGCCATGTCCTCCATACTGTACATGTTGCACATGTTTGAGGCTTTAAGTGAGTTCCCAGGAGGACAGTGTTTCAGATGTGAAGCAGGAAGTCCGATCACGGCATAGATCCAAATAAATAAAATAAAGTACAAATTTATCTTAAAAGCTTTATGGAAAATTAATTTGGATAGCAGAACATTATAATATAGAAGTATTACAAAACCAAAAATCATTATAGTTGAAAAAAAGAATTAAGGACTCCAAGAGCGAGATCATGAGTAATCTGGGTAAATATGAGCAGCCAGGGGCTCCATGTGGCATTCTCATGAACAGCACCAATAGACTTAGATTGTTTATTCTAAACAGGTCCTACATTTGCACCACAGATAGTCTTGATAGTTTTGTGTGTGTGATCCTAGGTGGGAGGTCGATCCAGACTACTGTGAGGAAGTGAAACAAACTCCCCCGTATGACAGCGGCACTCGGCTGCTGGACATAATGGATATGACCATCTTCGATTTCCTTATGGGTAACAGCAGTCTCTAGGTTGTGATGCCAGTTTAAATTGTACATATTTGGTCAGATCCTTATCGGAAATAATAATTTATGTTTTTTACAGGAAACATGGATCGTCATCACTACGAGACTTTTGACAAGTTTGGAAACGAGACCTTTATTATTCACCTCGATAACGGAAGAGGGTAAGATAATGCTTTTATTAGTTTTTTTTTTTTTACGATGAATTAAATTTATTTATTTTTTATTAGAAACATTCAACATCTAAATATGTTAAAGACACAAAGGGCTTGAATTTTCTTTGTAATTTTAGATTTGGCAAACATTCCCATGATGAAGTCTCGATTCTGGCACCTTTGAGTCAGTGTTGCAGGTTAGTCATAAAATCTTTGTGTTTTATTTGTTTTATTGTACAGGGTGGACAAAAGTCTGGATCCATAGGCAAACAAGTAAATAACATTTGGTAGCAGATTCTCTATGTTTTGTGTAGATGCAGCTTGAAGTCTGATATAAAAAGAAAAATATGAAATTTCATATAAGGGAAAATGCTGTTGGATCCAGACATTTAAGCCACCATGTATACACACTTACCTAGGTGTGATGTCTGAAATATTGTAGAATATTGTTTCAAATAATTGTACGTAATCATGTTTTTACTGTCATTCTAGCATGAACACCAAAGTTAAAGTACAGTACAGTATAGTACAGGATATGATACTGTAATTACTGTACGTATATGCAGTAAGGCATTAATTCTACTCTAAACAATACCAGGTGAAAATAATGGAATATCCTTATCCTGCCACTGTATTATCACTGAATTGTATTGTGTAATAAAAAGTCACAAATAATTTTTAAGAATTTAAAGAGCCTATAAAAACCAGCATTGAGGCCATTTTCATAGCTGTTGTGCATGGCTTATCATGTGGTCCAGCTTGATAATTACTACACGATCGCTGCATTTCGACAGAGTGAAGAAGTCGACCCACTTGCGACTGCAGCTGCTGGCTAAAGAGGAATACAAGCTGAGCGTACTCATGGAGGAGTCACTGCAGAGAGACTCACTGGCCCCCATCCTCATCCAGCCCCATCTGGAGGCCATGGATCGCCGTCTGCGCCTAGTGCTGCAGGTAGTAGCTGACTGCATCGAGAAGGAGGGCTACAGCAGTGTGGTGGAGGATGATATGATCATGGAAAAAATGGACAAAACCTTGGCTCCTCTGAGGTAGTAGGTCTTCTGGCTTTCGAACATGTCCTAGCAGACAACGAACTTCTCACAAGGGAAGCTCTCAAAGATGACTTTTTTTGAATTCAGTGAATTCCAAAGACTCCATCTGCATGGTCAGTGGACCATGTCCGACGTGATAAAGACATACATGTGGACACCATGTGCGTCGCTGCCTGAGTATGTGGACATTTGCGTCTTAACACAGTATAATTGGGGGTCTTTTATTCTTGCTCTTTATGAGAAAGAAGAACTGTGCATTTAACAGAGGTTTCTTTTTGTAAGTCAAAGAGCTTTGAGTGGAGTGCAGGTTAGCTCCAATATATGTAGCTGCCAATAATTATTTATTAAGTTTTCTATTTATTTTCGAGAATTGTTTGACCAACTTTTTTTTTTTTGTCGATACAGAAAAGACAGATGGTTTCAGAGAAAACTTTAATGAAATTTCAGTGTTTGTGATAGCATTTAGAAAGTGATTGTTTTGTGTATTAAAGACATTCCTGATATAGCCCGATGGATACTAGGATAAAATCCTACTTATCACGCGCTCAACATCAATAAATCACATTAACGCAATCTGTATGACCACCTGAAGGGTTTTTATCGTAAATGTAATAACAGCGTATTAGAGAAGTTGCCTAATATCGTGATTGAGATTGAGGTGTGTTCATTTATAAGACGAGCTGGGTTGAGATAGACGATACAGAGTAAATGAGTTACACCATAAATATTTGCAGTAAATACTTGAATGGACCTGCTTTCTTTGCATTTTTACCTTGAGGTTTAGCCTACATGTATAACAGTGGTACTTTGGCAACGCACACACAATTGTTCCTCCATTCATCAGTTCCTCTGCGTATTTAAGTTTGATTTTGACTGATTTACAGCATTTCAGTGGGCTTTGTATAAACTGTGGCGTGATCGTGCTAGGTTGGAACGCTGCTATGTCAGAAAATTTTACATTTAGGAATTCTGAGCAAGCAGGGTACTGAGATATGCATAGCTGTGCAGAAAAAAGTGCTCTCTTTCTCATTTTCTTTCTTTATCTCATTCAGTGTAAAGATGACTTGGTCTCTTTTCCGCTAGTAAACATGAACATGTCAGTGGGTTTTGGTCTAAAGCCTTTTATTTTATTCAACAAAACACTCTTTGTTGTTTATACTCAATCCTTCAATGAAACCAGTTTTTTTTAAGCATGTGTACCTGTATACAACAATCATGGTTTTTGACATTATCTATAGCCTTGTATTTTCTTTACCATTATTTGCTGTTCTTTATTTTTAAAGGGAGAGTGAATGTTGGTGTTAATGTACAAAGCAAAGACCTTAAACTGCACTAGTGCATATTTCAGTATCTGCGGAAAAAAGACTTGTACATATTATGTGAATCCATTTCCTGTGCAATCATAGAAATACTTGAACATGTGGGTTCTATGTAAATGGGTTACACAATTAAGAAATGGCGTTGCATTTCCAATTTAAGATTTTCTGTTACACTCGTTGTATATTATTTTACAGATTTTCATATTGAGTTCAGTCAGAAATATCACTAACATACGAACTTTAGAGACGCATACATGCTTTTTAATTGCAACGTTTCTGTGTAAGGTTTCTTTTTCATGTCCAAGTGCAATAAACTGACCATTGCTGCACATCTGTGTGCTTTGTACTGATTGGCCTGAGTGTAGTCGCACAAGTATTGTTATAGTAATTAATGTTACACTGCAAAACAATTGTTCATTTTAGTTTTCCACAGCTGGAAAGCCAGAAGTTTATCTCAAATAAATAAATAAATAAATAAATAAATATTTGTAGGCTATAGATTAAAATGCAAATTGTTAAGGGTTTACCTTTAAATGTCCCACAATTTGTAATGAATGTCATCGTAAGGAGAATATTTCATGCCGCAATAGTGGAAAAAATACCCAAACCTCTTAATCATTTTGTGGAATTTTGCATGATTTCACGAGGTACTGCTTTAGTTGGTTGTGAAAGTGTGTGAGTTATGATGACCTCCACATGCCCTCAGCTGAGGGAACTAACTTCTAAGTTTAGAGACACAACAATCCTAACAGAGGACGGAAACAGAGCAGAAAGTGAAGTCCCTCGAGACAGCTAGAAGTCAGTAATCTCGATCAGACAAGCCGCAGACACCCAGCAGAGGAAAGAGCGACATGGGAACTCAGCAGAACTTGCACCGGTAGACTGGGTTGCCAGATCAGACAATTATGTAGCTGAAAATGACCTTGGGTTGCTTGGAATAATCTGTGCATTTGTTTGTTGATTATTCGATATTTTCTGTAGCTGTTGATGGCTCGTAAAATCAAGGGTGGAGAAACTGGTGAAGGATATCTGGAAACCGATCATTCCTGATGCACACCTACTTTTTTTTACGCAGTAAGAAAAGCTTTCTTGGCATTTTAAACTATTGTTGTTTTTAATTTTTTTATTTCTTATTTATTCATAAAACTAAATAAATGCCTAAAGATTTAGGCATTCTAAATCTTTAGGTAGATTTAGGCTATTTCACAGGCATCTTTACTTGTATAGTAATTCTATGGTTTGCCAAAAGCTTATTACTAACACTATTAGTGTGTGTTCAGACTGCACATACACCTCCAGCTGAGTATGTCAAAAGCAAGTCAGCCACAAAGATCATTCAATCATATGTTTTCAGGAGAAATATAAGCGACATGAGATGCTGTTGACATGTGTGGGGTGTGTGTGCGTGCGTGCACACGCATGCTCCACCAGGCAGTAGCAGCAGTATCTCAGCTCGGAGGCCACACACACACTGGAGCCGCCGCAGGCTGTTTGCCGGCCTCGCAGTAAACCCTGGCCCCCTCATCTGGTCTGTTCAGGCTCCTTTTGAACACACACGTCCTCCTGTTTAGTCACGGAAACGCAATTTATGCTCATTACACAACATTATAGATTACATCTACGGAACTCGATTGGCTGCTGTTAGATTGTGCGATTCAGGCTCCAAGCAAATACGCTGCTGTGTGGAACAAACTCGGTCAAGAAACCCAAACAGTGCAGAACCACTCCCCTTCCATGGCTTCGTTACAGGGCTGGAGTCTGTGTTCGGTCACTATTATGTGTCTTTATCTATTTTAAAATAAGAAGCTGTAGAAAAGAAAACCGTAGTTTTAAAGACAGGACAGGACCACCCGCAGTCCCGGAGTGAGCGACTGAGTGTGAGGGTGTTTGCTGGCTCCATCATTAAAGCCCATTTAGAGCAGCAGCATTACACAGAGGGGGAGGGGGGACAGGCAGGGGGAGAAGTGGGGGGTGGCAAAAGGGGGCAGGAGGGGGGTCCCACCACATCAGGCCAGCACTGGAGTGTGCTCACTTCACCAAGTTCCCTTCTGCTCTGAACAGCCCTGACTTACTCTGAATAATCATCGCAGGTGACTTTCCTTCCTGCACTTCACACAATGTTCGACAATTCACAGTACCCTTACAACTGCTTTAATTATGATGGAGATTATCCGTCCTGTGGCACTGAGGAGGAGAAGAAAGTGTGCAGACCTGCTTACAGGTATTTGCTATAAATATTATTTTCATTTTATTATTATTATTATTATTGTTATTGATGTTTATTAGTCATAATACTATAATATACAGGGAACTATTTTATTTATAACAGTTCCAGTTTTTATTTCTAATTACCTTTATTCTTTTATTAATAGTAAAAAGAATAAAGTAGTACTATTGATATATCAATACCAAATACCATCAATTATATTATAGCAATACTTTCTAATTGCCTTACATATCATTTTTTGGTATTAAACATTATATGAGTAACATTTTATTATTAATAATAATATTTAGCTATAATTAGATTAGTTCATAAATAGTTAACTACTATAAATATTGCTGTATAAAATTCAACTAAAGCTAGGAATTTTTGTCTTCTTTCAGTTCAGTGAGAATTAATGCAAACAGTGTTAATATTACTCATGGTGATTAAAAGTTCATGTGTAAAAGTAAGCAGCTCAGTTATCCAAACAACGAGAATAATTATCTACTGTACTGTACAATGTGCTTAGTGCTTTCACAACAGGAGTTGAAACCTCTTCGCTGTCTATTTCTCACTAGTCTTTTCTCTCTACATCTCACAGTTACATTGCTCTGATAGCCATGGCCATACAGCAGAGTCCAGAGAACAAAGTCACCCTATCGGGCATCTATGAGTTCATCATGAAAAGATTCCCTTATTACAGATCCAACCAGAGAGCCTGGCAAAACTCCATCCGCCATAATCTCTCCCTCAACAGCTGCTTTATAAAGGTAAGCCAGGTGCCAAAACTTTGGCACAAATGCATGCCAAGATTAAATTAAATCAGAATTGTAGTAAGTAGAGAGCGAGCAGAGCCCTGCTCACAAACAGATGCACTGTTTCAGGGTTGAACTTGTGCTACTCAGCTTGTACCTGCATAAAAAGAGCTTGTGTTTTATTGACTTTCTGCCTAACACCTGTAACTAAACACACACTCACACACACACATTGAGCCACATTTTCAATTCCATAGGCCAAATTTGTTTCCTCAGGTACCTCGCACCGAGGGCAATGAGAAGGGGAAGGGAAATTACTGGACTTTTGCCACAGGCTGCGAGTCCATGCTGGACCTCTTTGAAAATGGCAACTTTCGACGCCGCCGACGTCGGCGACGCAACTTAAGTCTGGGCTTCAGGGAACCGTCTGAACCGTTCAGCCCCATGGACCCTCAGCAGAACGCTACGGTGCAGCCGCTTCTCTCTGATCCATTTTGTCCAGAGAGTTCAAACAACAGAGTGGACCAGCGCGATCCTCCACTCAGCAAACCCGAGCCGGAGATCAAATTCAGCATCGACTACATTCTGTCCACACCAGACCCCGCGCCAGGGTTCAGACCTCCACACAGCAGCTCTGTAGGAGCTGTGATTCAGCATTTGGAGCATCAGCAGCTTAACCTGCACTACTGGACTCTGTAACCTGCACAAAAAACTTGGGGAAAATCGTGAAACCTCACCGACTTTTTTTTTTTTAAGGTGTGAAGCTAATTAGTTGGGACAATTATGTGATGATTGTTCATCTGATTTTTGACATCAAATCTTTAAACATAATGTAGGTACATATGGTCTGACTAGTACTCATGCTACAGTGGATTAATAGGGGAAAAAAATCTGTAAGTTAATAAATGTACAGATTTTTTTTTTTTCACCTTGTTCATAAGTCTTGAAAGCAGATTCTATTTCCGCTCTACAAAAACATTCCTGAGTACTGGAAATAAATTTACAGGACTTTTTTCAGCTGAAGACTAGACACAGAGAAACTTCTGCTTTGGTTCCCTAACATATCTTTTTGAGTTTACAGATAATATTGGCTATATTCCTAAAGCTTTATAATTGTGTTGACATTGGCATATAATTAATATGGTCACTGCCTTTCCTTAGCTTATTTTAAATCGTTTCGAGCTTCAGAACCTCAACTGCAAAACACAGTATATGATTTGTTCAGTGTGATTGTCCTGCCATTTGAGTTTAAGCGCTCATTATTGCATCAAATATTGTTTGCAAATTACATATACTTAATTTTGCCCTTTTTTTTTTTTTTTTTACATTTTGTGCTCAGAGAACAGATTTCAATTTAATAACTTAATGATCACTGTAAAATGTAACATGGATCATCTGTGATCATTCAGTAGGTTAGCAGAAATAACCTTATTGTGCAATACCAACATATACAGTGTGTGTATGTAATACAGTAATTATGATTGTATTTTATATTGTATATAATATGTATTCATTCTTTCTGGAGAACAAAAAACAGCAACACATGACAGGTCAGATAGAAATATCTCTAATCAGGTGGTACTGTAGATCTAGGAGCTAATTTCTAAACAACATAAAAAATGCAAATATCCTGAGACATCCAATTTATTGCTACCATTTCTGTCATAATGTGAAAAACAAATAGCTTTATACAAAATAACTTAAATGAACAAAGTCAGCATTAAGCAATGCAGAGCATTTGACTAAATGAATATATCTTCAATAAACAGCTGCTTACAGAAAATTTTCAAACAATATCAATATTAACCCTAATACAGTTTATGATGATGAAAGTGTCAGAACAGATCATGTTAAAGGATTAAAAATATGTCATTCTTTGTATTTTAAATTCTCCATTTCCATGACATGGTAATTAACATGCTGCCAAACCAGTGCAGTCTAACCTTCTCCAAATCCGACTAATCTCTCTGACTGACCTTTTCCTTTGTGCTGAAACAGAGTTGTTCTCAATTTGATTCTGCCGCTCTATTAGAATACATATCATTCATAACAGTGCACGTTTAAAATGGAAGCCTGTTAACATTTATTTTCCTTCCAAGGTGTATCAATCATTGCGTTTGTACTGGAGAGGGGACATTTTTCAATTTAACCTTTATATTATGGTGTGACTACATCAGGTAGGTTTCGACACACTTACCATGAGTGGCATTTAATATAGTATTACACTTGCAAGGTTAGCAAGAGATGTGACCTTATTCAAATCCTGCTGCCACTACAACACCACTCCCAATGCAATTATAATTAAATGCCTTATGCCGGCTTGCAAATCCCCTGATCGATCATTGATATTAATGTTAATATTGCACTGCCCCCCAGCCCCTGTCTAGCAGTAGAACTGTTATGGATCAGCAGGTTTCTATTAACATAGCTGTTGATGTTGTGGGCTGTGGTGTGGATATATTTGGGTAAATTAACTTAGCATAAAGTGCTCCAAGGCTTGGGCTTAAAAAATAGTGGAAACAACAAAAAAGCCATAAGCTTTATATATATATATATATATGTTTTTTTCCCCCATGATTTAAAACTTACATTTTACCGGTTGTATAAATGCCATGGGAGGATTCAAAACAGAATTAGTTACTATTTATTTATATTTTTCAGACAGTCAGATATGGATTGTTTTGCAAATAAAAATGTGTCTTTTTATAATATTATAGTCATCATTCTTTTTTTGGCATAACATCATTGCATTATGTGGTACCAGTGTGACATTAGTGAAATTAGGAGCTTAGGGCAAAGTAAACAGAATTGAGAGAGGCAATTGGGAAATCAGTGGTGTGCAACAGCAATAGCAGCCTTATCATAAACATAAACAGCCAATTTACTCAATCCTTTCTAACTTTTCTCTACAGTTTATAATTGCTTTTTTTTAAATGACTCAATAACTCATATAACTCATAAGAAATGTTTTTTATTTTTTTTCTAAAAAAAAAAAAAAAAGGGAAAAAAAGGGCATTATTGCATAATGTTCATGTATAGGAAAGGCAATCCAATTATTAGGTTCCTCATTATTAATAATTTCCTGATGGTAAAGATGAAGTACTCACTGGAGAGTAATGTACATGTCTGGATGCTGGAGTGCTAATAATGATTATTTCAATAACTTGAGGCCAGAAAGACAATAATATAATTCTTACAATCGGAGAGAAACTCACCAGGTTGCAATTTTGATATCAATTCTATAAATTTTTTATGGCAATGTTTAAACCTATTCAAACTTGATTTACCCATGACACCCTGCTGATAGTGGATGTGCCTCACTGGTATAGTGGAACAGCATTTTTTTTCCCTAAATGACCTTAGGGAACAGTAAAGAATAAAATGAGATGAGCGTTAAACCTATAAACAGGGGCAAAATAATATAACCTCGATTCTGAGGGAAAATTCATAAAAATCCCAAGGACAACGTAGAAGCAGTGATGAATAACATATTTTGGTTTTCAGGTCAGGACAAGAAATATACAAACAATTAAAACACAAAATAAGTCCATAACTGTGTGTTTAATAGCAAACAGAAAGCATACACATATTCATCAGTATGGGAAATGGCTTAACTTTTGGAAAGCCTCAGTACTTATGTAATTAAGTTTGAGGAGTTTTTTGTTGCTTGAACTCTTTGATTTTATCATGGCACTTCTTGTAACTCTTTACATCAGAACAGCCTACAGCACGAGAGCTTTATTCTTAATTAAGCTTAATTCCTCACAAATTAGTGGCTTTTATCTTTTAAGCAAATAATCAAGACAGCATCTGGAGAGTAATAGCTGCTTGAATGTATGTGTCGGCACTAATTCTGACAGATCTCCTAGACACGCACAGAAAGAAAAGGACACACTTGATGCATCACTGCATAGTAGTTGAAAAAAAAAGGGAGATTTGTTGAAAGGTCACCACCTTGGTATGTTTTATTGGAGATTAGCACATGCATGAGTCAAAGAGAACAGAGTGCAACTTGAGGTATAACAACAAGTAAGCACACAGACCAGCACATCAGTATACAGCAATGTGCGGTTTTAGCCGTGCCTTGCACACCCTTGAACACAACACACTCGAAATCTCTTTACATGCTGTCCTTTCTCCCTATAAAATGAATGTTTCCGGCAGCAGGAGTGGGAGTATGCTCATACAGACACATAACACTTCAAATACATATCCAGACAAAAAGAACTACTACTGTATGTATATAAAAATGCTATGAAGATGCAGTGATTTTAAAGAAATGCCTTTCCACGTAAACGGAAAAAAAAATTAAATAAAAGAGCATGTGCTGACCACTATGTGTCATTAAATCAACTATTGGACATTTTTTTTCTGATTGCAGTGAAGTCAATGATTTGCATTATCTTTAAACTGAGTCATGGTCATTGAACTGTGAGGTGCAAAGGGCTCTAAATAGCTTCCAAAAAGCAAAACACAAACACACTCAGGTTTCTATTAACACAAGCTTTAAAAATCACACAAATAAAAAGTCAAGTTCAAAGTGAAGTTGATCATTGCATTCAGTTTACCATCCCAATAGTGATATAACAAAAAAAAATTAAATCACTTATTTCAAACATTCTCCACAAATAGGCTACAAAATACGATACACTCCTAATCATACTGAAATGCAAACGGCAAATGATTGAGTGCAGACGCTGACAAGTGTTATTCTACTCATACTGTAAAAACACCCATACACAAAAATTGCACATATTTGTTTTCATAAAATGAATTAGTGTTTCTATAGATAAAATATTTCATCATAGATCAGATGTTATACAAGTTCAGAAAATAAATATTCATAGAATTAGGTACCTTAAAATGAGTCATTTATATAATAATTGATCATAAGCTGTTTCTTATTATCGATGATTTGTAATAGCAGAGGAAAATTGTTGTTTCCCATTCTTCAAAATTTACCATGAACTCATTAAATAAATTTTCATTTAAATTACTCAGTTAAATAAAAATACTCATGAAATATTAACTTCCCTCTTTCCTCTTTCCATGAATTCTCACTGACAATTTGCCTCTGACTTTTCATTAATCTCACCAAGCCTGATATTTTTAAACATATTCTCTAACGAAATCTTACAAATGCCAGAAACCACTATTTTGTTGCATCAGACCTCATCACCGCTGTCACGTTAAACACTGTTAATCCTCTTTGTTTCTCTCTAACATCACATCACTGTTCCATTTGTTTACTTTGTTTGCCATAATTGAATGTCCAACCAGCATGTTATTAAAGGTCTAGATTGTATGTCCAGGAGAACAACTTGTTTGTCCAGAACAATTGGACTCTTCAGGCTTTACCTGCCATTGTGAGGGAGCGGAATCTAAAGAAGGGCGTTATTTTATAAATTATAGTTATTACGACAGCACAATGTCTCTCTGTAGTTTAGCCACTCAACAAACACAACAAAAAAGTTTAGAACACAACAAATACAACATTAATACGAACAGGGTTTTTCAAAATGAGGCAAAGAACACAGTCTGTGTGGAGCAACTCTGTTCAGGATGGGGGAAAAAAACTTCAATGTTACAAAATCACATTTTAGAAATAATCCATATTTGCCAACAGCAAAATTTAAATAGTGTATGGAATGTAAATTCTGAAATTTACATGTCTTCAATTTTACATGTGAAAATGACTCCCAGAGACACTCTTTAGAATATGGTTGTGTCTTCAGGGAAGAAGAAAAAAAAATCCATTGTCATTCAGTACATTCAGGTCATCACCTGATTTCATTTTATTACCACATAACGTTGCTGAGCCTAGACCTGACCAACAGAAGCAACCCCAGATCATAACACTGCTTCCAGGGGCTTGTCCACCATGCCATTAAAGGTGCATCGCTTTATGCTCTCCCCTTCTTACTTTGACATGCCCATACATCTGGAATAGGGTCAGTCTGGACTCATTAGACCTTTTTCAATTCCTCCAAAGTCCAATGTTTATGCAACTTAGCAAATTGAAGAAAAAAAAAATTCTATGAGTGTGGAAATGCTATTAATTTACTATAAAATATAGCTGTGGTTTCTAATCGTTCAAATGATCTCTAGTCATGAGTTTGTTCCGATCACATTTCTTTAATGAAGATTATGGTCTGCCACTATCCATTCCAGTTTTAATAATGTGTGGGACATTTCTAAACCTAATTCCAGTAACATCTTTTCCAGCTTGGCTTGGGTTCTTGGCAGAACAATTTCTGACTTTGTTTCATAAAATCTTTCTGTGGCTTGTCTAAAAAATTATACTGAAGTTAACTGTGATGTTAAATACCTACACAGACAGGGAAAAAAAAAATAGACACCCTAAGTTTAATGCTAAAATGTACAGTATGCACCAAAATTCTTTGCCACTATTATGAATTCTTTTCAGGTTGCAATAGACCCACGTTTGCTAAGAAGTAAATAATTCCCCCAAAATACACATTTTTAAAGGGGCCAGATTGTTGGTCCATTTGAGTGTGTTCCACAAACAAATTGTTAAGTTAATTTATACATATTAATACTGTTAAGAGAATATATATAGCTTAGTGCAACAATTAAAGAAGGATATGACCTTGGACTTCTGAAAGACATCTTTGTGCTGCTCGAAGATCTGTTAAGAGCAACCCTCACATTCTATGTCTACATGAGCTGTTGCTCTTAAAGCCAAAAGAGAAATGCCAACAAAATATTAATAATGGATTAATAGCTAAATACTTACTTGTTCAAACATTTAACATGTGCATACATTTTTTGCATAAAACTAAGAGTGTCCATCTACACATGCCTTATGTTACCCAAGTTAAACATACACTTTTTTTTTTCTATTTTAACAACCTCAAAACGTTCTCCATTTGCTGTGAAAATAAAGTGCTGAGTCAGGATACATTTCAAAACAGAAAAACTATTACTACACACTAATGTGGGATAGGGGAAGGTAGTGAGCTACCTGGACAGTTCAAACCACCTGTGTTGTTGTTAATTTGTCTTTACAGATTTCCATGTCAATTGGCCACATATTTTTTATGTATTTTTTTTTAAGGGGGAGCTGGGAAGATTGTAGAAGATGCCCTTTTGCATATTTTGAGTGACAACTCACTATACGGCTTTTCTAAACTATACAGCAAGGTATCTCTTAATTTCCCATGGACGAGACCGCGATACAAGTTATTCTTCTGGACACCTATAAGCAGATATAGGTAGTTTGGTCCAATAAAACGACACACATCTGTGATTCACACCTGACAAAAACACGCAAACGTATCAAACAGCAAATTCAACATACAGAATTTAAAACTTAACCAAGTAGGTACATGTTAGCTGCATATGACTTCTGTTCATTAAGGCAGATCCATTTTATTTTCTTGTAACAGCATTGAGATTGACATCACTTCTACAGTAGTTGTGTGAGGGGGAAAAATCCAATTTAACCTGCCTTGCAGTCACCATCAGCTTTGAACTCTATTTACTTGGAATATGACTAGCGTAACAGGCAGCATTTCAACACCTACTGTAAGATTTGCATTTGAACAAAAGCTCAATCTTTGCTTCAGTGCAAATAATACTAAATATACATATTAATGCATATATCCCATTGTGACTTCTTAAATACATTTCATATCTAAATTAATGACACACATTATCCTGAGGCAGCACAAAAACACTCAATCACTACACTTAAGGTATCTTCTGCTTTAACCATCACTTTTGCACCCTTTGTCCTCTCACAGCTTTGTGAGGTAGTCCACAAAAAAAAAACAGAGCTTGTGTAACTGAACACAACTGAGCCAGTCTCTGAAGTTCATGTTTCTTGCAAATCACATATACTACAAAATGATCTTACTATCCTTCCTCTGTTCATTTTTCCCTCATAGACATTTCAGCTAATATAATAAATAAATCTGACTTGACTGTTAGAGTGAAACCTTTCTAGGAAGAAAGAAATTAGTAAAACTTATAATTTCCTTTAACTCTAAAGTTTATGCTATTGAGGTGTTCAGGTGCATTAAATCACAAGCATTATACACAGCTAAAATAAAAGATGATTAGATTACATCTTTCTGTATTAGCAGCACCTGCTAACCATGTGAGATGCATTAGTGGTAGTAAGCTACACAACACTGCTGTGGAATAACTGTTTAAATAAGGTAAGCCAAAAAAAATCCATTACGACATACAGTATAATGCTAAAATTTAAGCTTGTTTAGGTCCTCACGTGGTTCCTTAAGAAAATAACTCTTACATTCTTAGACTAAAATTGTGACTTTTTTTAAGCTCATGAAAATGTCTGTACTGTATGTAGGATCCCTTCAAAAAAACTAGTTGCCGAAAACAAACTGCACAGGAGGCAGCCACCGTAGTGTTGATTGTGTAGTTATGTGGGAAGCAGAGAAAAGACGGGGGAGCCGCTGAGTCCGCAGGACCACCGACTTACCACACACAAGGTGAACACACGCCCAACTGTTCATAATCCTTCTACAAGACAAACATAGAGTCTTCAGATCGATCTGGCTTTTTCCCAGCATTTACAGATGAGCCAGTTGCACTGGTTGGATCTGCACTGGGTGCCATTGGAAGTGTGGGGACCATTTCTGCAGCTTTAGCCCTCTCCTCCAAAAACTTATCAAACTCTGAATGAGAAAGAGACAAGGCAATGGTATAGTCGGTGTCATACATGGATCAACAAAGTGTGTGATGATTCAAAGCTGTTGTCACTAGCCTGTCTTGATTAATCTTTAACCATTAATCTGCGTGATATTTATGATTTAGCCTGGTCTAGTTTATGCCTGTTTGCCAATAATCTTACTGGACAACTAAAACCATAAATTTGTGGATAAATATGTCACTTCACTTCATGATAATAAGATTTGTATACCTTCACTTGTCACGCCTTCTTCACCTTCATCTCCTTTCTGTTGAAGAAATAAAGAAAACATTTTAAAGAAATAGAAATTAAAGCAGCATTGATGCTAAGACATGTGATGTAAGCAAGCTACAAACATCAATGAGCATTTTTCTAAGAACAATGTCTTAGGCCTTGTTCAAACTGCAGATAAATCCAATTTGTTTATCTGACTGTCCACAATGTTATTTGAAAAAGATAAGATCGGATTTGGCTCTGTTGGGACTGTTATCCTATCTATTGTTCTCCTTTTCCATACTGTGGCTAAGCAAGCAGCTCTTCTGGAAAACACTGTTAATCTAGATGCTTGGAAAACTCAAGGTCGAGCTTTTACATACTTAGCGGTTAGTGACAAAAACAGAAAAAGACCTATTGTATCGTGACATCCTTAAGCACATTAACTTAACTTTTTTTTTTTTTTTAAAGTGGGTAGAGAATCCAGACTGACACATCTTTAGAAATCCATTTTGAATCTGATTTTAGACCACCTCTGTATGCAGTTTAGATCGGATTTGCAAAATTCAGATTTAATGTGTTTTTTTTTTTTTTTTACCTACATGACTACATAAAAGGAAACTGATTCCAATCTGGATATGACAAAATTGGATTTGGGCTGGCAGTCTGAACAAGGCCTTAATGATCTTGTTTAGAATTCACCCCATATCCAGTTAAGAAAAAGCCAAGGCAAAGAGAAACTGGCAGACAAATATGTACTTCTTAGTAAACCATATGCTGGAATTAGTTTACTGCAGTTTCACAGAATATCCATAAACGTACATATGAAGAGTAAACATTTACGAAAAGCCATTAATGGGCCACAAGACTCCTACTGAAGTTGCTAGACAGGCAGAGCTGGTTGTTTAAACAAAAATGAAAACCAAAAGAAATATACCGATAGCAAAGTATATTTCTTTTCAGGAAATTAAGTTAAGCAGCACCCAAAAAGAAGCAAAACTTTGCAATTAAAAAACAAACAAAAACATCTCACCACATCAGTACAGAGCCATTCCTCAATGTCATCCATGACAGAGGACTGGTCAAGAGCGAACTTTGGGTCGAAGTCATGAAGAACCCAAACAAACAACAAAAAATAAACAAACAAAAAAAAGCCAGAAAACATAAAAAATAAAGAAAACAATTTAACAAAATTGCTTAAAATGAAAACAACTGCAATGCCTCTGCCTAAACACCAAAATGATCCACAATACTCATCAGGAAAAAGGTGTGTTGTGAAAGAGCTCTACAACTTTTACAGTTCTCAAATTTTTCACATTTAGGTGAATTATATGCTCAAAAGTAATTATGTTTCATAACAAAAAAAGAAATATTAAAGAAAAAGGGATAACACACACTTATTACACACACTCACCCCAGCAGAGTTCTGTTGTCTAAGCTCAAGAGTAGGAGGCGCTCCAGTTGCAGCCTGTGTGTCTTCAAAAGGTGGACTATAATTTATACAATAAATAAAAGACAATAAACAAGGACATTACATGTCTATCTGATCTATGCCTGATCTCACAAGCATAATTGCCACACAATGCAGCAAATGGTGTGAAGGAAAATCCAAATTAACTTCCAAATGAACACTATTAGTCAAAAGTTGGAAGAAATTAAAGTAAATAAACAAAAAATAAAAAACACTGATGATGACTTTTACGTTTGTTAAAGATCACCTGTAACATGCCTGTGAGACACACAGACACACACACACACGACAAACTAACACACACACACAGGACAAACTAACACAAACACACACTGGACAAACTAACACTGGCGACAGGCCAAACAGAACCTCTGTTTATATATACGGTATGCTGCATATACAGAACAGCCAGTCGCAGACTTACAGGTCCTTCTCATAAAATTAGCATATTGTGATAACGTTCATTATTTTCTGTAATGTACTGATAAACATTAGACTTTCATATATTTTAGATTCATTACACACAAACTGAAGTAGTTCAAGCCTTTTATTGTTTTAATATTGATGATTGTGGCATACAGCTCATGAAAACACAAAATCCCTATCTCAAAAAATTTGCATATTTCATCCGACCAATAAAAGAAAAGTGTTTTTAATACAAAAAAAGTTAACCTTCAAATAATTATGTTCAGTTATGCCAGTGGTTCTCAAACTTTTTCTGTCATTCCCCACTTAAGAGGGTGAGCGAATTTTCAAGCCCCACTTGTCAACAAAATAATAACGAAATCGGCCAAGTTTACTGTCTATTGAAATATCAATTTCTAAACCAATAAGATCAAACACCACCAAGTTAAAAAAAGATAAAATACACGTGCAATTGTTACAAGGCTTACGTTGTCACTTATTTTTGCATAATTGACCCCATGTTTATTAGCTGCTCAGCAATCGTTTGTAGTTTTTTTTTGCACTGGCCAATTCTGCATGCAACTTTAAATGAAGCCATTTGTGCTTTGCTGTCCACTGATTCAGATGTTACCATGCGATTCTCCTGCTGTCTGTATTCTGCCAGCTTTCTTTCAAAGACGTCCAGTGGTTTATTAACGTGACTGGAGTGTGTTGTCTCTAAGTGTCTTCCTAATTTGTTGGGTCTCATGCGGTCTGCTGCCAGCGGTTTAAAACCCAAAACACACACGTGTCTCTCTTCTGCCCCCACCATCCCCACCATGAATCCAAGCTGAAGATAGGCTTCATTAGGGGTGGGCGATATAACCAAAATCTTCTATCACGGTAGAAGCAATTTTCTAACTCAATAACGATATATATCACAATATAGCAATTTGTATCTGAAAATGCATAAATAAAAATGAAAACACAAAGAAACTGTTTTACATCATTTAATTTTTTTTATGTAATTTTATTTAAACTGTGAATTGCTGAGGTTTGCCACATTTTTTTTACTTTGGCCATATTCGATTTGTATTTCAGATGATAGAAAAGGTTTGAGGTGTTTCCACCACTTGTTAAACAGTGCACTTGCGTACCTTCTAAATCACGTTCATCTCATTCGTATCACTTTTCTTTTACCCAAATCAATTCCACACCACAGACGAGGCACTTTTTTTCTTTACAATCTCCTCGTTGTTGGTTTCATCACATGTAAGTAAACTCACTGCTGCTGTACCGTCTTCTTCCATTGTCGAAGTGTATGTGAAGCCACACACATCAAAAGTGGGACGAAACCGCGGCACCCGATTGAACCGAATATCTGCGCAAATACAGCGCAGCGCGACTATCTGGATAGCGCAGTGATGATCTGGTTTATTTGCGCAGCCCGGTGGATCGCGCAGCGCCGCTCGAATCACAAACCTGCGCGTCCCACTGTGTTTTTATTTAAAAACAATTCATGTAAAATGTCAGGACTGTTTAATATTGTTTCCGCCTTGCCATGCCTGTTTTGTACGTGCGCATCCCAGCGGGGTAAAATGTATTTTGATGGTCGGCGCGGTTTATTTCTGTCAGAGTCGTGCAGCGCTGCCCAGTGGGTCGCGCAGGTTTGTGATTCGAGCAGCGCTGCTCAAGTTTGTCCGACGTTAAACCGTTATTGTTCCACTATGGTTCCACTTTTTCTCCCGGCCCACAACTGATGTTATTTTAAATTTACTTGTATTAATGATCCATTTATTTGTGTGTGATTGTTTAGTTTTGAGTGTACACTCTTCATTATCAATAAAGAAAAGCATGAATTAGAATAGGTACTTTCCTGTTTTTCCTCCTGTTCATTGCGCCCCACCTGTCATGTCTGTATTCCCCACTAGTGGGGCGCGCCCCACACTTTGAGAACCACCGAGTTATGCACTCAATACTTGGTCGGGAATCCTTTTGCAGATTCTTGTGTCTCTCAACTTTCTCTTCACAATATCCCACAGATTCTCTATGGGGTTCAGGTCAGGAGAGTTGGCAGGCCAATTGAGCACAGTAATACCATGGTCAGTAAACCATTTACCAGTGGTTTTGGCACTGTGAGCAGGTGCCAGGTCGTGCTGAAAAATGAAATCTTCATCTCCATAAAGCTTTTCAGCAGATGGAAGCATGAAGTGCTCCAAAATCTCCTGATAGCTAGCTACATTGACCCTGCCCTTGATAAAACACAGTGGACCAACACCAGCAGCTGACATGGCACCCCAGACCATCACTGACTGTGGGTACTTGACACTGGACTTCAGGTATTTTGGCATTTCCCTCTCCCCAGTCTTCCTCCAGACTCTGGCACCTTGATTTCCGAATGACATGCAAAATTTGCAACCTGTAGCCCATTTCCTGCACACGGTGGCTCTGGATGTTTCTACTCCAGACTCAGTCCACTGCTTCCGCAGGTCCCCCAAGGTCTGGAATCGGTCCTTCTCCACAATCTTCCTCAGGGCCCGGTCACCTCTTCTCGTTGTGCAGCGTTTTCTGCCACACTTTTTCCTTCCCACAGACTTCCCACTGAGGTGCCTTGATACAGCACTCTGGGAACAGCCTATTCGTTCAGAAATTTCTCTCTCTTGCTTGAGGGTGTCAATGATGGCCTTCTGGACAGCAGTCAGGTCGGCAGTCTTACCCATGATTGCGGTTTTGAGTAATGAACCAGGCTGGGAGTTTTTAAAAGCCTCAGGAATCTTTTGCAGGTGTTTAGAGTTAATTAGTTGATTCAGATGATTAGGTTAATAGCTCGTTTAAAGAACCTTTTCGTGATATGCAAATTTTTTGAGATAGGGATTTTGGGTTTTCATGAGCTGTATGCCACAATCATCAATATTAAAACAATAAAAGGCTTGAACTACTTCAGTTTGTGTGTAATGAATCTAAAATATATGAAAGTCTAATGTTTATCAGTACATTACAGAAAATAATGAACTTTATCAAAATATGCAAATTTTTTTGAGAAGGACCTGTAAGGCCCAATTGGCCAATTTGCAATCCTCCTGCAGCCCACCCAAAACTTTAATCACATATCTGATCAGCACAAAAAAAAAAAAAAAAACTCACACTCAGTAGTATTTCTCTAGATAACTATATATTTCTAGTTCATGGGCTTCCTGCGATGCAGTGCAAAATAATAATCCATCCGATGTAAAACTGTTAGGCCTGTATTCTGCCTGTTTGATACTGGACAGTAAAAAAAAAGTTTATGATGATTCTCCATTAACAGCTTTCCTTTTGCCATTATTAGTATTATTACAAGTTATGATTCCTCATTAATTATGCCACACTAGGTTCTGGCTTAAAAAGAGATCAAATAATTTCAAACTTAATTATCATAATTTTAATTAAAAAATTTATTAAAATACTTGTAAATGATCTCTCACAGTCCACCTGCAGTATGATCACGACCCACTAGGGGGCCTCAGCATCACACTTTGGGAAACGCTGACACGGATTACAATTTATAATTTAAATAATTAGAAATAAAGTACACAACAGTGGCAGCCGGGCAATAAGGGGCGCTAAGGCACAGCCCCCTTAAAGTTAGGCAGAGAAGAATGCTACTTTAACATGTAATTATTTAACATAATAATTATTCATTTTAATTGGATTTTTTCAAGTCATCCTTGGCCTGCAGCACTGTGTGCCTCGAACCCTCCCACTTTAGTTTTTAGAGAATCAATATTGTTTTTAAATATTTGGGCTCATGTGATTGGACCATTCTCAAAGAATCTTATTAACAGTCAGCAGATTGTTAGTTAATGTATTGATATATATATCAATAGTGATTGATGTGGAACCTAAATATGAGAGGATATTCTATAAGTTCTTTGCTAAAATACACCTTTGCAAGGCGATCGGAAAGAAAAAAAGTTAAATAGCTTGGACCAGATCGACCTGATCTTCTAAATAAGCAGCAGTCAAGTGCAAACACTCGGTGCTTTTGCAGCATTTCTTATGGCTATTTACAGGCGATTATTAAAAGTTGAATTTTTATTTTGTTTGCGCCCCTCAACATTTTTTGCAACAGCTGCCACTGGTACACAAAGGTGTACATATGACCTGTTATTTGAATTAAGCCCTGGTTGTTACAACTGACTGTATATGCGAGCTATTAAACTGAATAAAAGGACAGAGCTGAAAGTGCTGCGGGTGTGTTCTTGAAATTTAGAAAAATACTGGATACGATACACAAAATGTCACCATCCACTTCCATCCAGTTGATTTTTACATCAAACACCTGAATGGGAAAAAATGTCATCATTGTTACTTTGACTTTGTAGCATGGTTGCTGGTTACAGATGAACTGGTATGAGGATATCAGAAACTGCTGAACTCATGAAAATTTCACACACAACAGGACAGGTGTGGTCATATCTAGTCCTTGTGTTATCCAGCAGTTTGTAATTCACCAGGCCACAAAACACCTACCATACCTGGCAATTTAACAGATTAGTCAAATTAGCTGGGGTTAAGCAGAAAAATCACAAAACTGTGTTACACACTGGCCAAGGCTGGATTTAAGCAATCCCGGCTCTAGAATGGCAAGAGACTCATGGACAAGACCAAACAGAAAGTCTATACTAACATGAAGAGTCATCTTTTACAACAGAAAATATTAGACAAATCAAATCTTCAGGTGAATAAGCTACAACAGTAGAGGGCTACACCAGATTTTTCCAGTCAGCCAGGAACAAAAATATCTAGAGACTGCTTTGTGTGAAAATCCCAGGCAATCAGCAGTTTCAAAAATATTCAAACAAGCTCCGGCACTAACATCCATGCCACAATCAAAGTCACACAAGTCACATTTTTTTTTGCATTGAGCTGCTGCGTGTTTTTATTTAAACTGATTAACTGAATAGAATTACTACAATAGTTCAATTGGGAGTTTATATCAAATGCATAAAAAAGCTAGGTAAAATTACTAGAGTAAAAGAGAAATCACTGCAAAAGCAACAAAACCTTATTGGAACAATTATAACTTTATGCCTCTGCAACCAACAAAGCTGCCTTGGTTACAAATTACGAATTATAAAATATAATTCAAACAGGTACAAAGCCATTAAATATAATCAATTTAAGCTTGTTGACCATGCTGTATGACTTTGACCTTGTCTGGATCAATTGCAATATTAAATAGGTCACTATATCTGTGGTTTACAAGGATAATTCCATCTAATTCCTACACGCCAGGGCTTGACATTAACTTTTTTGCTCACTGGTCAATGTGGTTAGTGGATTTCCGGAGTCACTCGCCATTCAGCCTTTTTACTAGCCACAATTTTGACCAGAAAATCACAGTTTTTTCTTCACCATGATACGTTAATGTTTGTTATATCTAGATTTACTTATAAATGACAGCATACACTGTATCACTATAGTAATAGTCAAGTATTCAGTACTGTAAAGATAGCTCCCAGTATAAAAACATGCAAACATGAACAGTATATTCTGCTTATTGAACTTAAATTCAAGCCTCTTACCACATGAAATTGAAAAATAACAGATTCAGTACAACTGAACTCATTCTGATATTAAAAATACAGCAACTCAGAACATTTATCATTTTAGTGTGTTGTGTACTGTACTATTAGCAGGTATTATTATTCATTATGTATTATTATATCAGAATCAGAGTTAGGACAATGGACTCTGGTCTATCTTGTTGTGTTGACTCTTTATAGTGTAAGGTAAATCAATAAATTGATGAATTTTCTATCATTCAAAATGAAATCTAAATAGATTTTAATAGTGATTACTTTTTTTTTTATATATAATCAGTAAATAACCTATGCGAAAGGGGCAAACATTCTCATCCTGTTGAGAAGCAATAGCCCTTTAAGGAAATGATGCGCACACACACCAAACAGGAAGTAAAAGTGTGTGTGTGTGTGTGTGTGTGTGTGTGTGTGTGTGTGCAATGCATGTGTGAACATGTGTACATATTAAATGTCCTCATTACATTCATGCGCGTTTTATGCGCATAATATTACGTTGCAATGCGTTTATTATATCAGATGCCTTTAGAGAAAACTACAACAAAGCATTCACCCGGTATCTTTCTTGAGATACTGCGCTCACAAGAATCTTTGTCAGATGCGCAATGAGAAAGATGCAAGGAAAACCAAAAGACCTAGCACTATAAAAATCTATTAAGGTAAAGACATTGTGAATAAATCTATGCTGCATTAGGTTGCAGCATACTGACCTAATTTTAGTTTTTTGTTAAAAAATTTACATTTACATTTAGGCATTTGGCAGACGCTCTTATCCAGAGCGACTTACATTTTTATCGCATTACACATCTGAGCAGTTGAGGGTTAAGGGCTTTGCTCAAGGGCCCAACAGTGGCAACTTGGTGGTTGTGGGGTTTGAACCTGGGATCTTCCGAACCGTAGTTCAATGCCTTAACCACTGCGCTACCCCTGGCCCTAGGAAATGTAACTTTTCTGTTAATGATTTTTGTCTAAAAAAAAAAAATGAACAAGCACGTATAATAAAGTATGATTGTAAAAATTGTCTTACTTCTTCCTCTGATCAGCCAGGGTGCCACTCCTG